>CM026387.1:61451206-61490292 GCA_014843695.1 Archivesica marissinica
AATGGGGCGTAGCATATTACAATTTGACTGAACTAGTGCGAGCTTTCATACGTTGGGCAATACCAATTCAATATGATAATCAGGTTCAATCTAATTATAGTCTAAGAGAACAGAATGTGTGTATCATCAGAAATTGAATGTTTTAGATAGTTATTGTCAGAAATGGCTATTAATAACTAATATCGACTTTATTATTCTTTTCAACTTTTAACTTTATTCAACAACTTAGGTTCATACATATAATGAACTACAAATTCATAATATACTATAGCACATATTAAATAATATCAACATAATATCAATGGCGACTCAGACTATTGTTATAAAATCACATCATTTCCAGGAAACGGCAATACGTCCAGTTTAGCATGATGCTTCTTGAAAGTATACGTTTTATGTAAGGTACAAGAATCGTTCATGTGTGTATTCGCATATAATCATGGATATTGTACTGTACAATAGCCACATATTATTATGCTTTTTTACGGGGTCGGAAAGGATTGAGGACGAAACGGTATTTGGGGTCGTAACTAATTGGGGACGAAATTTCGTACCGATAATCCCTTCACTTACGGTTCAAAAAATTGCAAAAACGTTTTTTCATTTCTCCATAATAAATCCGCCTCAACTTAACTTCCTTCACAACATCGACATGCCTCCAAGACGCAAAGGACGAGGAAAAGGAAGGCGGGTGGCACAGACGACGGTGCAGCAACCGGGGTCTTCCAGGAAACGGCCCAGGGCGAACAGATCGGCACCCCCTTTCGAGGATCGCGTAAATTTGCAAATGGCCGACGATGAATAAGTGGATTCGTCTCCGGCAGCGGGTACGCATGATCCAACAAATAGTTTTGTTGATTTTGAAGCATTGCTCAATGAAGCACACATTATTAATACTGACAATAGGACTGACCAAGCATCCGTACGTCCGGGTAGTCCTGAACGTGTGACGGTGGCTCACGTGTTTAGTCAAATAAATACAAACACAGAGTTGGACATGGTGAAGCTGGGCGCAGACGAGGTCTCTATCCATATACCCAACTCTATTAAGGAGAACATTTGGGCACGCCAATATGTAAATCTTGCTGTTCTACTCAGGGGTAGTGCCGAGTTGAATGATATGTGCTCTGGTGGTTCACTGCAACTGTCTGCCGATGGTACATTAATCAGTCCAATATAAACATGGGGACTTTGCATGGAGGGTGTATGACTAGCAGTTCCGCATGCGTCAGGCTGTGTTTCTTACACCATGGTCCAGAATTAACGCGGAATTGTGGATTAGAGTAATGTCGGTCCAGCAAGCTCTGCCATCCGCAACACAGACGGTCACGAAGCGTTCTCCCCCATGTCTTGATTTCAATAGGGGTTATTGCCATTGGCAACAATGCAAATTCGAGCACCAATGCTCAAAATGTGGTCATGCCTCCCATGGGGCATGGAATTGCAGGACCGCAGCCTGGCCGGAGCAGTCATCACAATCCAACAATTATTATATGGCACCTGGCCCGATAGTTGGCATGCGCTCGGCTGGATGGAGGACATCACAATTCTAGAGTTCGTTCCATTGTTGGTATCCTTGTACCTTTGGGGTGATCATATCAGAAACATGAAAATAACATTCCGATGTGATAATCAGGCGGTTGTACATATTATCAATACAATGTCTTCCAAGTCCGAAGGTGTGATGGTCTTGCTTAGAGCGTTCACACTTAAATGTCTGAAGCTTAATGTGTTTGGCAAGGCAATACATATCAGTGGCTCCAAAAATGGTCTGACCGATGCTCTTTCTCGGTTGCAGATAGAGAAATTCTGGCACTTGGCGCCACAGGCCGATCCAGACCCGGGGGTTATACCAAGCCATCTATGGGACATATTCAATCTCGAGCCCGGAAACTACTGAAGGAGAGTCTGTCCCGTAATTCGCGACTGGCTTACAGGACTGCGCTGAATTCTTTTAATAAATTATGCACAATGTATTCCTTGTCTAAGGAACCGGCACTTTCCTTACATAATATAATCATGCACATTTCCTACTGATCGGAAAAGGACTATTCAGCCCAAACAATCATGACATACATGAATGGCTTGTCATTTTATCAAAAGCTAGCAAATTTAAACAGTCTGTTCCAGTCTTTTTTAGTACAGAAAATGCTTGAGGGAGTGAAACGTCTTGGTACTCGGGCAGATACTAGGGCGCCACTTGTTGTTATTTGTTTGTGTTTGGGGTTTAAAGTTGCTTACGTATTGGTGAAGGGTGAACCCGGGTGCCCCCGAGCCGTCATTCAGACACGAACGGGCACGCGGATAGAAGCATTGACCTTCTGCAAGCCAGCTCTATAGCATACTCAATTGAAATAATTCGACACTGGGATTCGATCAGCACTGATGGGCGAGTGATGTGAAGGCAATGATCAAAGAATAGCTCAGCGTACAGTACACTATATATACAGTAAAGATGCATGTATATACTGGCTTTTATCTAAAGTCACTGTCAGCGTGTATGGTTACCTCTGGTTGATACTATATAATTATACTCGTCACAAAATTAATATTACACAAATATGCCATTAAAGAAATCCACATTAAGACACTTTTCATGGACTTGGAATATACACTCAACAACATTTCTAATTTGTCAGCTGGTGATTTATGTTTATTCTTCATGTTCGCTTGTAGCGGAACGAGATATGCATATTGTTATTTGTGACCACATTCATCGACTATTATTTAACATACACGTATCTCCATAATTATTCAATCTATGTTCCGTGTGTATATATACTAAATTTCGCTGCATGTTTAGCCTAGCCTTTTAACCCTTTTCTTCAGATAAATTTAGGTTAATATACTATTATATCTCCATACAAACAACAACAATTTAGCTATCATGCAGTGGATAAGTCGCCATATATATCCCAGCTCCATAGATATTACTGGGACTACATGAGATTCTGGCCTTTATTATGAACATTTGTTTGGCTTACATTGTCAATGTATGTCGTATTGGCCATTACAATTTTCATATATTGTATTTCCAAACATATCATCTCACATAATTAGTATAAGTTTTATAATGTTACCTTCACCTCCATACCCCCCCCCGTTCATACAAACAAGCGTATGTGCACATGTTGTTGTTTCTGCTGCTGTTGCTGTTGCTTTGCTGATGCTGTTGTTGCTGGTGTTGCTGTTGTGTTGCTGTTGTTGCTGTTGTTGGTGTTGTTGCTGTTGTTGGTGTTGTTGGTGTTGGTGTTGCTGTTGTTGCTGTTGTTGCTGTTGTTGTTGCTGTTGTTGATGTTGTTGTGTTGCTGTTGATGTTGTTGCTGTTGTTGATGTTGTTGTTGCTGTTGTTGTTGCTGTTGCTGTTGTTGTTGTTGTTGCTGTTGTTGTTGTTGTTGCTGTTGTTGTTGTTGTTGTTGTTGTTGTTGTTGTTGTTGTTGCTGTTGTTGTTGTTGTTGTTGTTGTTGTTGTTGTTGTGCATTGCTATGCATTGATTTACATGTGTTTCTTTGCAGATATTGCTGTACCCACATTACCCACATTCTAAATATGAAATTCAGTAATGTTCTTGCTGAAATATGTAACTTGACTTTAATAAATGTAGTTGGTGTATAGTAAATGGAGAAAACTAATAACCATATAATATCAATATTCATATTATCTTATTCGATACATGGTTTTCCAGATCGTTATGTACTGAATTGTTGTATAATAATCTGGAATAAAATGCGTTAAATGACCATATTGATATAAGTTGTTTCGCAATCGTTGTATAAGCGGAGTTCGAGCCCTGATGGAGCAGTTACGAGTGTGCCCTTAGGCAAAGCATTTAAATTCCACATTGCCTCTTCTCCCTCCTTCATGGCGATGGATTCCATCAGGAATGAGGTTTCGAGAGTGATTAATATAGGTTGAAAGAATTTGTTTCGCAATCGAGTTAAAATAAATTTGTATAAACTAAATCGTTGTATACTAAATTAATAAAACAAATACAGTATATGCTTGACAATAATAATTGTGTGGCCTCCGTGGTCCAATGGTAGAGGTCGGATTTGGAATTTAACGGTCCCGGGTTCGATACTCGGTCAGGCCACGTATGTAGTGGCATTGAGCAAGGCACCTCACACACATTGCTTAGTACTGGTTAACCGCTTAGGTCGGTTAAGCATACCCAGGAAAACATGTCTATATCCCCGCGAGGGGTTTGACATTAATGGAACATACATACATATCTCTGACGTAATACTTTAGAAAGAGCACTTTTAATAAATCATGTTGCGTGTTAAATAAAGGATTAACTCATATTGACGTATTTGCTATGATAATTGTACAAGCATAAGACGACAATACACTGCCCAGCATGTTATGTAACAGATAAATGCTAACGCCGACAAGATTCCAAATTCACCTTGTCGACCATCTAGGACTTCGAATTGGATCGATATTAGCAGTGCGTGTACGCGAGTGTTTTGCCATCAAAGGGCGTAACGCTACTTTGAATCCGGAAAACTTCATCCTATTGTAACGTAATGTGTCAGGGATGTTAGATTAGTATCGGTAAAAATCAAAATGGTTGTCGGTACATACATCCTGCACACAAGTAGAGCAACATTTAAGCAATAAGTTACTAAATTTACTACACGATCATTATTATAAATAATACTATATTCAACATTTCTGTAGCATCTGCATACCATTTTGCCCATATGAGCATATATTACAGAGTCTCCTCTGGTTCTTTTATGTGAACAGTGTACAGCACCGACACGAGACCTCTGTTTAAAGTCCCATCTGAATGACTGTTTTAGTTATTTTATTAGGATCAGACGGGAGATCACCTGCAATCCCTGGATTACCATCCATTTTGTAACTATGGTGGCCTCTATATATGCATAGTGCGTAAATACATAAATATCTAGTGGTTGTGGCAGCGTTTTCTACTCTACACAAATGGAGGTTACTCAAGACTGAGTGGAAAGATTAACAACAAAGAAATAAATAAACTTCACACTTGAACACTTCAAACTTAAATATAACACAACGTGGCAATGTATCATTCACAATTAATATATAATTCGCAATTAACATATGTTTGTATAGCCAAGGATCGCATGTGTATATGTGTGTGTATTTAGTGGCCTTCATTTAGATAAGATAACATGAGATAAGATAATGAGTAATTTGAAATAATTTCTGGAATAGCCAAGTGTATGAGCTTTTCAATCGGATATGCAAAGAACTGTAAAGTCAACAGAAGTAAAAACGGTATCTATGTTTAATAAGAATAAATTAAATTTGGTTCATTACTAGACAATCATATTTACCATCACATATAATAAACAGCACGGTGCAGTTGCTGATCTTGGCTCTAGACCTAAAATGACAAGAAGAAAACAACAAGGCTACACACAAATTTGAAGAAACTACACTACTCTGTGCATTAATTAAGCAATGTTCTAATTGCACAAATATAACAGTGTCATAATAATGTATGGTACCTAGAAATAATATAATGTTCCAACACGATCATTCATTCAGTTTGTTTCTGCACATGTTAATTGTAAGAAGATGTAGCACACTATTGTATGTGTGCTCAAGTTCAAGCGTAATCTTCACATTAATGCACATAACATACTATTTGTCTTGTCGTTGTTTGTCGTTCTATCAGAACTCCAACCCGTTGTTTATTCGCAGATTAAGCCCGGTAAGCAAACTATTACTTCTATTCTAACATGGCCCAATATAATCCTATTAACGAATACCTATGTGTCGTAGTTTGCTTCCTTGTCCAGCTCTCTGTATGATACACGTTGTGTTCCAATGGCAAAGAAAATCAGCATCCAGCTACCAACACTATATTTCCTGAATGACTGATTATTAACACTACTACCCTGTCCAATCTCTGCATTGAATTCAATAGTGAAATTGTTAAACGTTATGCATATTTACGTACATAAATAAGTTAAGGGAGCAACATTCAACAGTCGTAGTCGTGGTTTATTGCAGATTAAACAACGGTAGATGTGTTTTTTGTTATACTTGTAGGAACTGTCCGATTGGCGCTCGCTTCTTACCAAAGCAACCCGGGTTCGATCCTCGGACAGGAAAGTATGTGAGATGGTACGGTGGTCGCCAAATTGGACATGTGTGTTTTCTCCGGGTACTCCGGTTTCCTCCCACACGAAGGACTACGTATATGCTTTCATCCGCGCCAACAACAGTGATTAATATAAGTTGTTAGAACTTGTTTCGCAATCTTTGTAAAATAAATAAAGTTCAAAGTTTTAGACTAAATCTCAAGTCATGTTAGTATTTGTATTATTTCAGACGTTCAGAACAGTTTAATAATAATTAACTACGTCCGTGTACTTGAAACTTATAACAATTGATGTTCCTTTTTGTACAGTATATTGTGAATATCCGTTAACAAAACATACTCGTGTATACTAGAGAACATAGAAAACGCACACCTATATTATATGATTAGTATAACATGAAAACGAAAATACAGTGGATGCGCGTACGCTTCAGGTGCGAAAGGTCCGCAGTTCGAGCCCCGCTGGAGCCGTTACGATTGTGCCCTTAGGCAACCATTTAAATTCCACATTGCCTCTTCTCTCTCCTTCATGGCGATGGATTCCATCAGGAATGAGGTCTCGAGAGTGATTAATATAAGTTGAAAGAACTTGTTTCGCAATCGAGCTCAAATAAATTTGTATAAACTAAAACGAAATACGAAGGATTCTATCAAAGATATATCACATCTTTATTACAAAACACAAACTGAACAGCTATAAATATTCTATGTGTTTATATAGTTATTGTTTTTCATGTAAAAACACACTTATCCGAAGTGTGCGTTTTCTATGTCCTCTAGTATACATATCCGCCTGACTATGTGATATGTTTAAGGAGGATAAATTTTGTTTAATACTAACTTTGGTGACATAGAAACATGTCTTCTGTTCAACCAATTTATGTGTTGATAATTTGTGTAGGGATACTACTACTTGGAATAGGTAAATATTTACATCATTTAACAATTCCAAATATACTAGAACAAAGTTCCATAGAAACGTAAGTCTCAATTTCAAATTAATGAAGATCCATGTCAATATGTTTCCTGTTTCTATTGATGACAGTTGAGTTCCTAAAATCTCAGTTCCTTTGCTTTGCTTTCCGTTCATTAATATAAGTAGTAAGAACTTGTTTCGTAATCGAGCTAAGATAAATTTGTATAAACAAATAATATACTGGTGGTCTCTAATTGGTCAGGACTACAATACGTGTCAATGCCATCGTTCATTAAAAGCCATATACATGTACATACACTCATCATTTTTTAGTAGTAGTAATCTCTATTTACATATCATCAGTGTACGTACACTATTTACAATAATATCACATGTATAGTTTACATAATAAAAGTATAATGCCACTCCAGCATGGAGTTATAAGAGATGAACAAAATTATACATACTCATGTATCAGAGTATGTTAGGGGTAAAGCTGCAATACCCCTGTTAATCGGATATTAAAGACTAAAACAAATATATAACACTGAAATACAAAATACTATAATTGCACACTGATTAAGAATTGGTCATATGAAATCTAAATTATCATTTATGTTTATAATTATTACCTCCATGTTCATTAACACCTGTAGCGGCTGGTTGCAAACAAGTTTCGTCCATTAATGGGTTTTCAGAAGAATGTGTCTGCAAAAATGCCCCAAGAGAAAGTAATGACTTTGTGCTTTTCAGACTGTCACTCCTTTAGCAATACCGACAAAAAATATAGACAGAATTTTCCATTTTAGTGACGAACTATTTTGAGCATCTGAGATGTCCGCTGGGAATTATGTCTCAATATGTGGGGAAATACAGTCTGCATGCGATATTATGTCTTGTTCCAACAGCATAAAAGTTGAAATAACTTAAACAGAGATTTTGCGAGAATATTTCATAAATTGCAGATCATGATTCATCACGTAAACCTACTCCATTCTCAATAGTCATCGTAACGTCAGTGTTAGCATATTACCGGGAATGTGATAATATGGAATGAATGAATGAATGAATGGTGTTTTACGGCGCATCGACATGATAATATGGAACATTCAAATTAAACTTACCGGACACTTTCATTTGCAATGGATTTTTGCAGATCAATTGAATAACATTGATTTCACAATTCAAGGTGGTAGTAGCCGAGCTGTCTAAGGTGCTAGTATTTCGCACTGAATTACAATACCACAGTTCCGTGTGAGTTTGAAACATTGTACACTGAAGAAAATCACGAGTCTACATTGTCTATACTGTTCATTTTATTAGGTACAAAACATTGTTGTCATTTAAAATGATATTTTTATTGTTTTTTATACAAATTTATTTTAGCTCGATTGCGAAACAAGTTCTTTCAACTTATATAAATCACTCTCGAGACCTCATTCCTGATGGAATCCATCGCCACTAGGGAGAGAAGAGGCAACGTGGAATTTAAATGCCTTGCCTAAGGACACAATCGTAACGGCTCCAGCGGGGCTCGAACTGCAGACCTTTCGCACCTGAAGCGAACGCGCATCCACTGCACCATCACGACTTCCACAATTTATTCGAGATTATTTTTATTCGAGTTATTAATGAATAAAAGATATTTTCAAATTTGGGCTTGTTAAAAGTTTTATATTTATTTATTTTTATTTACTTTATTGTTTATTTCATGCGTTTTATTTCATTTTATGCAGTCTATACATGTACTACTATTACATTACATTTCATTTCAATGTTTAACAAATCAAATCTCCATTCCGTCTTCACTGGCAGTATCCGTTGAGCTGCCGCACTCATCCGAGTCTCTCCACATGGTCAACAGCATTGCTCCATATGTCGCCCCAATCTCAGTCAACGCCTCGTCTGTTATTTGCTTCAAGTCATCAAATCTGAATTGCAAAAGAGGAGGAAATTAAAACATAATTATCGTTAACATCTTTCGAAATAATGAAATATTATTTTCAAATAACAATGCATGTTTTAAGCTGAAATACCTGAAGGTCACATTGCGTTGGTGCACACTATTCTTCAGTCCACTCCAGATCAACTCAATAGCATTGAAATCTGGATAATATGGAGACGGACGTAGAACCTCGTGACCGTGATTCCTGATAATGGAGTCTATGGTGAAGGTATGGGTCGTCGGCTTCTATATTTTAGACAACTCGTAAATTTCGGTCGAATAAGGCTTTCGACACACTGGATGTCACTGGATGTCATGCTGAAACAAATATACATGTAAAACGTAAAATACGTATTAAGAAAGTATGAGCTATTCCTAATAATTATTATCATCATCATCATCATCATCATCCCTATAATTTCAAGAACTACATGATTGTAGTAATTAGTATGGTATATATGTATAACATTAAAATGCTTTTAATGAAAATCGTTTCCTCTGTTTTTATTCAGAGCATGTTGGCACTTGTTTCTATTTTTACCTTGATGGCAGCAATTTCCGTTGCACTTGTTTGGCATCTATCTTCATGCATCCAAGGCTAACTAGCGTTGTCGATACCTATCGCACATTTCCCGGTTAGGTTAGGCAGAATGTGTTCTTTCAACCACTTAGTGAACAGCTTCCCGTCCATCTCTACATGGTAGTCTCCACTGGAAAATAAGCTGTGTAAATCAGCTTGGTGCCTGGTACAAAACCAGAGCGGGGCCCAGCATGGACAAGATAAGGCGGTGCACGGTTCAAAGGAACGCGAACGCCATCAACACAAGGACTTTGCCAACAACTGTTCTTGGTGTAGCAGCTGTCGATCATCAGTGTATACCAAGTTGTACCCGTTTCACTCCAACTCCTTCTTCTGGTAAACTTTAAGTCTCAGCTTGAATACATTAGGCTCTTCAATAATCTGTTTCCTGTTGTTGTGGGTTTTCTTCCCTGCAAATCCCAATACATCCAGTGTTTTCTGTAAAAAGGAGCAACTTCCTGGATAGTTGATTTCAGCTCTCGGTACAGTGTGTAGTTTCCTCACAACGAGTAGCTGACGATGAATAGTGTAGCATACACGGAGCTTATTCCTTATACATCTTCTTCAAACCCATCTATCGGTTTGTACGGACCCCTCGTATTGCGTGTTGGTGAAGCCAACCTACCACTGTTCTTCAATTCCTTTTCTATTGTATGCACCGTAGACAGACATACCCCATGTTCTCTCTACTGTCTTCTAAACACAGACTCCATTATTCACACCACTAGCAGCTAACAATTTCAAAACGTTGGATACTTTTTCCTTTTCTGACGATTTCAAATATTCTCTCGGCATTTTCAATGGTTTAAATGGTACATGCATGCATAATACTATGCATAGCGGGAATGTTAACAAAATCGTGAAAAGTAAGGATTTCATGAAGTTTGTTGCATATTTATATAAATTTTAAATATTAAAAAATATACATTTCACTACCACTAATTTCAAGGCTATATAATATATATTGTGACTATTCTGTGGCATAAGGTCGACTGAATATGCAGATGTCTCAAGTAACTTCAAGCTAGTAATATATACCATGAGGATTTGTGTCGCACTAGATTTAGTGTTGTCGGTGTCAGGTTATTGGGAGTTTCTGGATTAGCTTTCACATTAAACGCATGACCACGTATAGCATGCACAGTTAGTATTGGATGTGCATGTACTATTAAATGTAGCGTTGTCGGTAATAGAGTATCTATATTAATAATAACATTAAACACATGTATAAAGGTAGCATGTACAGTTAGTGTTGATAGTACAGGTAATACTAAATGTAACTCTGTCCGTAACAGGCTAATGGAGTATCTAGATTAGCATTAACATTAAACGCATACACACGGGTAGTATTAGTATTGCATGTAATACCAGATGTAACTATGTCCGTAACAGGCTAATGGAGTATCTAGATTAGCATTAACATTAAACGAATGCACACGGGTAGTATTAGTAGTGCATGTAATACTAGATGTAACTATGTCCGTAACAGGCTAATGGAGTATCTAGATTAGCATTAACATTAAACGCATACACACGGGTAGTATTAGTATTGCATGTAATACCAGATGTAACTATGTCCGTAACAGGCTAATGGAGTATCTAGATTAGCATTAACATTAAACGAATGCACACGGGTAGTATTAGTAGTGCATGTAATACTAGATGTAACTATGTCCGTAACAGGCTAATGGAGTATCTAGATTAGCATTAACATTAAACGAATGCACACGGGTAGTATTAGTAGTGCATGTAATACTAGATGTAACTATGTCCGTAACAGGCTAATGGAGTATCTAGATTAGCATTAACATTAAACGAATGCACACGGGTAGCATGTACCGTGGGGATTGATTGTAATACTACTACACATATGTAATTTGCCCTGTAGCTTACTATGTGTGGTGTTAAATTCATATTAAATGCGATTTACTGGTAACATATACTACGAGGAAGTCGTACTAGCGCAGTGTTAGCTCGTTCGCTTCACATGCGAACTTCCCCGAGTTCGATCCCAGTTGTAGCCGTTACGAGTGTGCCCTTATGTTAAGCATTTAAATTCCACATTGCCGTTTCATTCTCCCCCGTGGCTATGGATTCCATCAGTATTGAGGTCTCGAGAGTGATTAGTATAAGTTGTACGAACGTGTTTCGCAATCGTGCTAAATTAAATTGTATAAACTAAAACTATACTACGAGCATTTGGGGTAGCGTTGTGTAACATTCTCGCTGTGTCTGGTGTAACATTTACATTGTACATGTATTTACAGTTTACATGTTACAGATAATGTAAGCATATTTCAGTCATCAATATTTACATCATGTTATAACATTAATATAAAAGAACATTTGGATTAAATCGAAAACTAAAAGCTTATAGATAATAAATATTTTAAGCATATTTTATTCATCAAGATTTACATCATGTTCAAACATTAATATAAAAGAACATTTGGATTAAACCGTTAAAAGCTTATATAGATATACTACGAGAATGTCCGTAACATTCTCGGCTCGTAACATTCTCGGCTCTGTCTGGTGTAACATTTCCATCGTGCATGTAGCTTACCGATAATAAATAGTTTAAGCATATTTTATTTATCAATATTTACATCATATTGAAACATTAATATAAAACAACATTTGGATTAAGATGATGATGATTCAGTTTATTTACACTCGCCGCTGGTAAACCATATGGCCGAGCAGATTTGGATTAAACTGAAAGCTGAAAGCTTATATAGATTTTCTCCATATATCCACTCGATCGCAAATTCTGTGGGGATAGCGTGTACTGTTACATGCAACAGAAGATATGAGGGGTAACATTGATGTCAAACGTAAACGTACCGGTAACAACATTATGTGACAATGTGGAGGAACGTTTAGAGGAGTTCGTTGTCAAATTTCATGAACAATTTATAATTCATTATCTAGTGTTATATTTACTCAAATAATCAATTATAATAACAAAGTAAGCAAAACATATATATTAGTAAATGCAGACAAAATATATACCAACATAAAAAACTGTACACTTTTATATTGAGCGTTACTTTTTCGTTACAAGTTTTAGAATTATGGATATTACTATGATCATGAGTGAATCAAATAATCCTTTAGTCATTGTACTAATTAACCCCCATATGTTAGCGCGTAGACACCCATATTTGCCTATATATTTTCTAATAGGATATAAATTTTATATCTAAGGCAAACGCACAGTTTCTGTTTGGTCTATATATGCTGCTAGCAACAACGGAGTTTTATCATGCAGGAAACCATCGTACTCCTCCAAAACTTCAACTCCCTAGTAGGCTACCATTCGGACTAACTGGAAGTACGTATTGTGTCAAGGGCGCAACTCGTAATCAGTATATGGTTATATTAAATAAACCAGAACGATATATGTGTCCACCACTACTAGCCCTGTTTTAAATTACCACTACTTGCCAAAGTAAATTGTTCATATAGAGACTTCTAAGAAATATATTTGCTGTCGGGA
The DNA here is from genome assembly GCA_014843695.1 of Archivesica marissinica. Lineage (NCBI taxonomy): Eukaryota > Metazoa > Mollusca > Bivalvia > Venerida > Vesicomyidae > Archivesica > Archivesica marissinica. Next base: position 61,464,247 of record CM026387.1, read on the forward strand.
GCCTTATTTCACTACAATACACAACCGCACAACCACACATGTTAGTGTGAATGTCTGTAATAAGAAATAATTCCGTTTAATTTTCAAATTAGTTTCTGTTTGCTATTAAGATTAAAAACTACAGACAAACAAATGCATTATACTATATTACTTTATAGCTGTTCATGATGGTCAGCAAATAGCTCAACTATGAAAGACAAGCACTGACAGGTTTGTAAACAGTGAAAGCTAGATTGTCTTTAACTTAGAAAACTCAATCATGCATTGAAAAGCATAACAGAAATACTCTATATTAAAGGAAAAACTAAATGTATGCGAGTGTGTCATAAAATATGCCAAATTTCGTCGCTGTTATGATTTGTTGAGGAGAATCGTAGCTACAATCTACTGTATATCATAATGACCAGCAAACCGGTTCAATAAATAGTACATCAAGAGATTTGAAATATTTATCATTAAATCCGTGTGGAATAAAATGTTTGTTGTCCCAAATTCATTGAATTAATAAACTCGAACAGTATAATAGGAATTCAAGAAGTCAAGTCAGTTGACATAGATTTTATTTCTTTACGAAATTTTGATAATTACTTCTGTCAATCAAAAACAAAAAGACTATTACGGAAATCTGGCGGGACCGCATTATTTGTTTAAATAAAAGGACATTCCCCGTTATATAAAAGAAATAGATACCGAATCTAATCTAGTTCTCTAGTGCACAATTTCCAAGCAATTGACTAAAAAGGCAACTGATATTTTGTGTGGAACTGTGTACATACCTCCTGAATACTCGGAATATTATGTTGAAGACCCATTCTTAGAAATACAGATCGAACTAAATAGACTTTCACAGAAATATCATGTTAATTGTATTGTGGCAACTTCAACTCTAGTATTAGAAACAATGATAGTTTTATTACACTAGATGAAGAATTGTTCAACAGTCATAATTTAAACGAAATTTGTGATGAATATAGCAGGAAATGTCATTTTGAAAAATCACCTAATGTAAATTTAAACAGAAATAATTGTGACCATTCTGTGAATAATTATGGGTATACGTTTATAGATTTTTTACAATGTAACGGCCTTTATTTGTTAAATGGAAGGACAGAGGGAGTCTATCTGGGACATATTACATGTAAAGGTGTTAGTAATTTATACTCTGTCGCGCATACTCCGTTACAACTAAATGTTGATGTTCAGGCATGTTGCACATATACCAATAACCAATATAACTCACCGAAGATTAAATTATCGGATAACAATAAAGGAAACGTAATTTTAGAGAAATTAGACAATACTGAAATTGCTAGATTACTGAATAAGCTTAACCTTTTTGGAATCTAAAAACAAGTTTAACCAATTAAATGCTGATATCGTTGTTAATGATATTGCGTAGTTATTTTTCAAAACCTCTAAGGAATCTTTTGGCTACATTCCTGAAAACATATTGTATCCGCCGATTCTCCAAATAATCAACCGTCACCATGGTTTAGGCATAAATGTAAACAAGCTCGAAAACATTTCCATAGAGCTAAATACTAAATAAAGTTGTGCAATACCGATTCAAAATAAGCAACACTTAAGAAATAGTAGCAAGGGGTATAAAAGCACAATGGGATTAATCTTTAATAAACAAAAACGTAAAAATAGCACAAAATTGCGTAATATCAAAACACAAAGACACTGAACATACTGGAACATTTACAAGGAAACATTTAAAATAATAATCAGGCAAGTTTAATTGACCTCTATGATGTCTTTAACAACTAGATTGTTGAAAAATAACAAGTAATATCGATTCGACAAAATTGTAAATGAACAAATTAAATCATCTTACCCTGTTATGAAGAATTTATACATTAAGTTAGTTAACCTTGTACTGGACAGCAGTGTTATCCCTGAACCCTGGATCATTGGTATAATAAATCATATATACAAAAAATAAAGGTGATGTCATTAACCCAGAACATTACAGACCCATTACACTTGAATCGGAAAATTATAATAACAAAATAAGAGAATTTGTCGAATCCAACAATATCCTACATAACTGCCAAGATGGTTTTCGAAAAGGATATTCAACACATGATTCAGTACTGGAATAATAACAAAAAGAAATTATTGTATGCGTTTATTGATCTAAAACAAGCTTTCGATACTGTTTGGATGGGAAGTCTTTGGGAAAAATTACTTAATACAGGAATAAATGGAAAATATTTTAAACTTATTAAAAATATGAGTGTTATAAAAGCATGTGTATGCAGTAATTCAGATCTGTCAAATGTCTTCACATTGTCAAGTAATATGGGCGTAAGACAGGGAGAGAACCCTTCGCCTTTACTTTTTTCTGTACTCCTCAATGACCTGCACACTTATTTAGAAATTTGTAACAACATTCAAGGGGTAAACATACCCAACGACGAGCAGGTGTAGATGGTATACAAAACGTTTTAAAATTATTTTTACTATTGTATATAAACGATACAGTTCTTATGTCAGAAACTGAAACTGATTTACAGAATGCACTTTATGATTACGAACAATACTGTGATAACTGGAAACTTAGGTAGACAACGTGCTTATAATGTTACGTTTAAAAATGAACCACTTGCAACAATCACTGAATACAAATACCGCGATATATACTTTAGCAGATATGGAACGTTTAGGAAATGTAAAACACATCTAGCACCATAAGCTAGACGGGCCATGTATAGTTTACTTAGAAACTCAAATAGATTAAATTTACATATAGACATCCAAATAGACATTTTTAATAAAACAATCAAACCGATTATGTTGTATGGAGCCGAAATATGAGGATTTGGCAATCTGGATGTTATTGAGAGAATACAGTTGAAATTATTGAAATACATAATGAAAATAAAACGATCACCCCCACATTATATGGTATATGGAGACAGTGGATGCATGCCATTATCAGTTGATATACAGGAGAAAACCTATTTCTGGGCGCGATTACATTACAAAGTTGAAGATGAAACAACTGTAAAACTTCTAGTATTATTTATCAAAGTATTAACAACATGTCATCTGGTCTTAATAGTGAATCACTAAAGAACAAATGTCCATGGCTTTACAATATCCGATCCGTACTCATAAATTGTGGACATATTAACCTATGGGGAAATCAAAATACTGTTAATACAAAGTGTTTGAAACTCTCTGTTAGGCAGAAACTACAAGATTTGTTTTAATCGAATGGTACCCCCCTTATATTAATTGCAAGTAATAGTACATGCTTCAGAATTAACAAACGTTTGGTTTTGAAAACGTTTGAAATCAGCACATTCTTCTCTTGTAACATACTTCACTAAGTTTAGAACTAGAAACCATATATTCCCAATTGAAACAGGACACGTGAACAGAGTACCTTGTAATCTTATATTTTGTAACAATTGTGTAAATGAAATAGGCGACGAATTTCATTATTTATTTGAATGTGATCATTTGGAAAACGAGAGAAAAGCATTTATCAAACCTTACTATTACAGAAGACAAAATATGTATACATGTGAGCAGTTAATGAATTCGAATATTTAATGGTGAATTTATAAAACTATGTAAATTCATGAAATGTATACTTAGAATATAGGAAAAATACCCTGTCTATAATATGTGTGCAAAAGTAAAAAAAAAGTTTCATTTTTCTCAGTTAATTCGCAGAATGTGGCAATATACATTTTACTTATACTTTAGTTCGTTTAGAACTAGAACAGTTATAGTATGTATATACGTTATAACTACACACATAACGTAGCGTAAAATGTTGACGCTCCGGCATGTTTAGTTAGCTAACTTATACAGTTGCAGTGCAGATATTCTACACTGACCCATAGCCATGCGATGGTGTATTATTGTTATATAATGTATAATTATGTTAGTAATAGTATGAGCCTTATGTATTGTTTTGATTGTAAAACCTCATTTATTCATGTATGTGATGAAATGAGAGAATAAACGATATTTGACTTGACTTGAAGATAGTCTAATGAAACAAGCAATATCCTAGTCACAATAAGATTATATATTGTTCAACAACGTTCAAGTATATTTATCTAAAAATGTTAAAAGTGATGTTTTTCTTTACTACAAAACCGGTGTAATACTGATTTTGTAATGAATGCAATTGTATGATAGCAATATATTTAGAAATTGTGAGTCAATTTGAACAGGAATAAATCAATAATAAACGTCACTAATATATAGTGTAATTGTGAGTTTCACATTATAAATTAAATAATAAACGGATATAAATATTTGAATCGATGGACATTATTAGTATCAGTGGATATTCTCTCAGTTTTCACATAATGGTATTGTAGTTTGTTTTATAGTCAATTTTTTAGCTTATCAGTTTCAAATCTTTATCACTTTAGAATAATGTATATGATTTGCTTTCAATTTTGGCATTTGGCTACTGTACATTTAATGGAAACAAATAATGTGTAGTATAAACATTGTTACTTTGTAAATATATGTTACGAAATAATACAAATCGGAGAGTGGCTTTGCTTACATTTATCATATCGTTATATTTTATTATGTAGATGCTGTTAATGAGACAACATTTACGTCATGGAAGGAACCACCTATAAGTTCCGGTAGTGGCAGTGGGAATGCCTCAGTGACAGTGAAAGAGAATCATCCTGTCGGTACCAGCACAGGGATCAAAGTTCAGGTGATGGGAGGAACGGAGGGCGTTGTTTCCTACAACATTAGACCTGGTCAGACGTCGGAGGGAATATTCTACATAGGTGGAATAACTGAGGATGAAGTCATGCTAAACGCGTCTCTAGACTATGAGGTTGTTTCGTCATATGTTGTTTATGTAGTGTAAGTAACACCTATCAGTAACATTAAGTGTTCTTGACAAGATGCAAATGTTGTTGTACTATTTTCGGATGACATGTTCAGGGATAAGGGTAGCAATATTGTAAGTAGATTATGATCAACAGAAACAGATACCTGCTTAATAGGTATACATGTGATGTTTAACTATTATTTATAACATACGATTTGCAATTCATATAAAGATTGTCTTTGCATCGAATAGAGAGGAATTTCATTATAAATTATTGTGCTAAAGGAGATTCTAAAATTATATTCAAGTCAAAAGACAAGTCAAAGTGTTTTATTGGCTGAAACATATAAATGTCCATCGCCAAGAAACGTGCTTGGCGGTTACATACAAAGTTTACAGAATGGTATATATAAGGTATGAGAAAGCATTGCAATAACACTTACGAGACATACATTGTTTATAATACTAACAATATACTTGGTATTCAGTGACTCACAAATCATTATTTTACATGTAGCATTTCTATTTTAAAGTAGTAACGTTCATTTAGTTAATTAATATCTTTTTTATTTTACTTGTTGCTAAATAAATATATTTAGCTAAATTGACAAGTTTGCTATTTGGTGTTGAATTCATGAGTGTTCTAATCTTATTAATGGTTGGTCATGAACAATAATATCTAGGTAAATATGTAGTTCTTATATCATTATGATAATGAAACACTAATAGGAAATTGTATTCTGATTCTACTTGATGCATGTTACATTTTGAGCACAGTCTTAAATGTCTTTCAATGTTTCGAAATCTTCCTGCTTTAACTTGTATAGACGATTTAGACATAGGAGGGCCAAATGAAATAGCAGTGGTATTGTGTTGTATATACTGCATACGATTAGACCGGTAATATCGTTCTGAAAAATGACCATATCACAATTATATGGTTGAAACTTGATAACGATTTTTTTCTGAATTTCAAAACAATGTATTTTATGTGGTTTTTACATGTGGTCTGATGATTCCCCAGCTGCAAATGCGATTGATATAGATGTATTTAATATACGTGCAGAAGATAGTTTTTATTTTGAATGTTTGTATGTGACCGAGATCATTTAGATAATGTCCGAGGAGTTAAAATGCTTGACACAGGTATGCGAGTAGTAACTGTTTATTAAGCATGGAGTTTAATTGTGGATCTTATGCATATTATAGTAGTCAACCAAGTAGAACAATTAAAGATTATCTTTTGCTAAAAGAGAGCGATTTTTCACGTGTAGGTCTTTTCCAGTTGGACCAGTCAATAGTTTCAGTGATCATGCACCGTTAGTTTTTACTATAAAGTCATTCAAACAAGTGTGCACAAGTCCGCGAAGTGATGAATGTTCACATGTATATTACAAATGGAAACCTGATTATACTGATTTGTTTAAAAGGGGCATTAATGGGGAGTTTGTGAACATTATCAATAGTGTAAATGATTCTGTTGCATTCGATCACACCTGTATTGATATTATGATATTGAGTTTCTCAAACATTAGTTGTGATATAGCAGAGCCGTTGGCCAAACAAACTTACTGTCAAAAACTTAAAAGAACCAGAGTAGACTCTAGAATGGGACTCTGTCTGTATCATTGAACTATCCTACAAAAACATTAAAATGACTAATCTCTTCACGAGGTGGCGCTCATATGGGCACCCGGTAGCGACAATAAACAAACGTAACGCACACACCTTATACATTAATTGATTTGTAGATGTTATCAAATATTGGTTTAAATTAATACATATAAAAATGTTATGCTGAAAATATTTTGTTGCCAAGACATAAGGAAACGTTACATTACTAAACGATTTTATACAAGACCAAGTATGCATACATTTTTGAAATTGTTAAGCTCTGATAACAGAAGTGACTTGTGTAATTTGGCTCTTTACATTAAACATGCTTTAAACAAACGAAATAATATACTAAATACCTTAACCTCTTAGATTTAAATACGATATTAGAGTTTATCCTCCGTGCTACATGACAGAATTCGTAGCACTTGTATATAATGTAATTTAACACTTACATTTGCTGTTTTGTTCTAATAAATGTAATGTCGTTCAATTTGTGTTAAGTTTTATATATTTACTAATATTAAACACCACACAGTTAGTCTGGGGTTGAGTACATCCATACTAGTTCTAACAAATCTAAGGTTAGTTAGTGTATTTGCTTGTGTTGAGGTCATTATCTGTATGTACTTGTGTGTGTTTGATTGAACATAATAATAGGTATCCATGGATAATCTTCTGACTTATTGGTTCAATGAAAGTTCGCCGAGATATTGTACGCTCTTCTCTAACCTCTATAATCGTGCAATTGAGCATAGGTCATGTTTCATATATTTAGCTAGGTCTTTATCAGTGTTATTTTTATTATTAGAACATTAGCCACAAGTTAAATTTTCTCCAAAGATTCAACTTGAAAGTCGTGATAGCGCAGTGGTAGTACGCTAGCGTCAGGTGCGCAATGCCTTAGAGTTCGCGCCCAGCTGTTGCCGCTTCAAGTGTGCCCTTTGGCAAGGCATTTAAATTCGGGAATGAGGTATAGAGAGTGATTAGGCAAATCAGCAATATACAAGCATGCTTTTTAACAAATACTAGTTGGTTGTAATATGGCAAAGAGATATTTTATAAATATAATATAAACATGCATTTAACAAATACTAGTTGGTTGTAATATGGCAAAGAGATATTTTATAAATATAATCAAATAAACATGCATTTAACAAATACTAGTTGGTTGTAATATGGCAAAGAGATATTTTATAAATATAATCATATAAACATGCATTTAACAAATACTAGTTGGTTGTAATATGGCAAAGAGATATTTTATAAATATAATCATATAAACATGCATTTAACTTCGAATTTATACAGACAAAACAACAAACAATTACAATAGTAGTATAATTTTCGGAACAGTTAGCATGGTAGTGGTATGTTCACGTATTTTGCAATTGCTTCTTTGATATATTTGGCAAGATTATGTAATCTTCTTTAATTGGTTGTTGACATTATATACAAAAGATTTCCAAATGTAGGCCATGCAGAATTTAATGAATATTTTCGTCTCAAATGAATAAATAGAGGACAACACAATAAGAAATGGTATTTATCCTCAATTGAGTTCATATTACAAAGTTTACAATTAAATATGAATTTTAATAACATTTTTCGCAACCGAGCTAAATTAAATGTCAATGTGTATAAATTAAGAGTCAACACCTATGTTCATATTTCGTGATCAGTTCGCATGCGCCTCCTAAATATGCCTTTACATGGAACAATTGAAAGAAACATACAAGATCAGTGTTATTGTAAAATGAGGTATTTATGTTAACAGTGCTGTAGATAGGAGTGAATGGGTTTCCAAAACTGGCGTTGCTACCATGACCATCAATATTGCAGACATTAACGACAATCCTCCAACTACAAATAAGGACAAATACTCTACACTTATTGTCGAATCCGCACCTATAGGTGAGTTAGCTTTATTGAAAGTTGGTGCAACACAATAGTTTAGTGTAATCATATTTTATTGCTCGATTTGATTCATTTTATATTATATGCAATACAAAATATGACAATTCAAAGAAAAACAAATGGGTCAGACAACACATTCTAGTAGCGTTAGTTACTTCCCTTCCCGAGCTATGAGTATGAATAGTGTGAAAAGGATTATACATTGTATTACACCTAATCGAAATGTCTAGTAATGTTGCTCTATTTGGCACCATTTATGGATGTTGAATTTCTTAACACACACACGATCAGACAAACAGTGAATTATAATATGAAAATCTGTTGAATATTTATGAAATTGCCAAATCTGGACGTACCGGTGTTAATGTAAATAAAACACCCATTTTTGAATTTACACAATTGAGACAGTTGAATGTGTAAACTATGTCATTCGATATAATAAAATATATATTGCCTTTATTGAGGGTGTGTTGTCTCTCCTTGGGAACGTTATAGCCGTCGGCTTCGAACAGTAGTACACATAGCATTTCAGCTTAGATTAAATATTCAGGTTTGACAATTGTTATGTTTTATGAAAATATACATTTCATGGCATTAATAATTAACACTTCTTTGTAATGTCACCTGTCATAACATTATATGTGCGTGTTTGTAATTGTATTTAAGGAAATGGTTTCGAATAAGATTCTATGTAGCGTTTTCCCCAATCCTATCTGTACCTTTGCAACTATGCCTGTGTTATGTACCATTCTTGAATAAAATAGTGTTTAAACTAACACTTCTTTGTAAGATGCACTCTCAATAGATCCGTTTGCGCATCACTGTGCCTGAATCAATGCACTATTCTGTCATATAAGATTCATATGCTGGTATCAATGTACATTTATGTCATATAAGCTACTAATATATATATGCAGCTTATATACAAGAGGAAATAAAAAACCCACAACTACATTATATGAGTAGTATTACATGAAAACGAAATACGAAGGATTCCATCAAAGAAATATCGCATCTTTATTACAAAACACAAATTGAAGAACTAAAAATTATTGTTTTCATGTAAAACACACTTATCCGAAGTATGCGTTTTCTATGTCTTCTAGTATATATGTAGCTTTTATGACATAACAGTGCATTGATACCAGCACAGTGATGCGCACATGGATCGTTATATATAACAAATACTTATGTTTACATCAATATATTGCCAACCGTTTCAATTCCTCAGTGCAATAATACAATATATAAATAATGACAGCCAATGCTAATTGTTATTCTTAACATAGCAATACCATATGTTTCAGGTAAAAGGGTCATATATATTGTTGCCATAGATTCGGACGGAACAAATCCGAACAATGAAATACATTTTGCCATAGCAGGTAGGAATACAACTTTCACCATGTAAAGGTACTGTTTTATGTACTCCCTGTATGACATATTAAGTGGAACATTGAACATCATATTTGGGAGTGAAATTATATTCATATCGTTATGAATGTATTAGAATGACTAAAATGTATTTTAGTCGAACTGTCTGAAATAAATAGAACGTAGTCTAAGCTTGAAAAGACATACATGCGAAATAATTATCAAAACCAGTGGTATGTTGGAATGTATATCAAAGTATACTGACACAAGAAACAAACTGTACACGTGTATATTAAACGTCATATTTTCATTTATAAATCTTAGAATTATGGATTTTACTATCAGGAGTGAAGAAATTAATCATTCACACATTGCACTAATTTACAAATATCTAAGCAAAATTAATATCAAATGTACCTATGATATAAATTTACCTCTAAGGCAAGTGCACAGTTTCTTTTAGGATGGTGTCAGTATATTTGAAAATCAAAAGGTCCCCAGTAGTAGTCTGATTAGTTTAAGGTTGTCCGATTAGCGCAGTGGTTAGCGCGCTCGCTTCTCACCAATGCAACCCAGGTTCGATCCTCGACTCGGGAAGTATATCGGGAAGGATGGTATGGCGGTCGCCATACCGGACAGGTGGGTTTTATCCGGGTACTCATGTCCCCCCAAACACACACATGGCCACATTAAACGCTCTCATCTACGCAAACGAGAGTGATTAACATAAGCTGTTAAATTTGTTTAACGGGTAGTTTAAGGATTTGAAATAAGTATTTGCATATACAAATAAAATCAAAACAATTTGTACCAAAAGGGATAATATACGAAATTGAACCATATGTACAAAATTCGTCAGTTTTTGAACAGTTATAATGTGTTGCAAATATGACAGTATGTACGAATTTGTTAGAATTAGTTGATTAAATTCGAAGAACTATTACCAAGTACATATATAAAAAGTCACTCACACTTGTTGTGTAATTTCATCGCTTTCTAGCCCCTCCCAACCCCCATTTTGTTAGTTTTCACTTATAAACTTATTATATCTTTTGGTATTGCTACATGATACGTTTAAATCTTCATCGACAATAGTGTACACACTTATATATTTAATGGAGAACATCTCAATAAGCTATAAGCTTTCGATTTAATCAAATGTCGTGTTGTATACTATAGATATGTACTGTACATTATGAATGAATACATATGTTTACACTAGGTGCTTGTGTGCAACAGAAAGGCATGTGAGTGTGACATGCATGTGATGTGCTGCTGAAACCGGGCTGAGAAAACTATATCCTTCCTCGAAATTATTGTCTCTGTACAGTCCTCATCAGTTGGCGAAAGTTCATTGTATTAGTCTCATCGAATGATCTAATAGTTTAAACATAGTTTGTTTCAAATAGTCTTGCAACACATACACATATGTTACACAATATATAAGCTATATCTTTCAATTTGAAAAAAAAATCACAATAGATGCGTTAGTCGTGCATTGTAAATATATTATCAATTAGCTAAAGAGATTATTACGGTGAACAAGCAAATAATTAATATAGTAATTAATTGGGAAATTTGAAATTGAAATTACCAAATGGTCATGTTATAATTATGCCTTGTGAATCAAATATGTATTACTAGAGGACATATAAAACGCACACCTACATTATATGATTAGTATTACATGAAAACGAAATACGAATGATTCCATCAAAGATGTATCACATCTTTATTACAAAACACAAACTGAACAACTAAATACATTCCAAAATGTTTAAATCTATGTATTTATATAGTTATTGTTTTGCATGTAAAAACACACATATCCAAAGTGTGCGATTTCTATCTTCACTAGTATATATTTAAAACACTACCGTGACGTCATACCTTTGTACTTGCAGTCCGATATTATTAATATTGGACAGCTGTCAAAAGGCCACGGTATTATATTAAATCCTACGCATACATCGACAAATAAATATTTTAACTAATAGGATCTTGTTATATTAGCGTATGATTTAAGTAAGATATAAGCCACAAACGGATCCAATATGTAAACTATTGGTATTGTCCTCAACCATACGCGCCTCACATGATTTCGGCTTATATCCTATGCGTATTTTGATGTAATCGGTGATCTTTTTTTCAATCTACTAATAACACACTTATCGACCGAAGGCGTTGTCCGGATGATGAAATGGGAGGGACTATCCGGCTGAATGTTTAATAAAATATAACTCAACTTTATTCCTCTGGTGTTATTGTTCATGCAACAGTTGGCGACCAGCTATAGCGATTACCTGTGTGCCCTTAGGCAATGTACTTAAGTTCCACATTGCCTCTTATGTCTCCCGTAGAGTCCGCCTCTGTGGTTGAGTGGCTAATGTCGCTAATGTGCATACCACTGTAACCTATCATCACTGATGGTCACGGGTTCGATCCCCACTCAGACAGTGTCTCTCTATATGAAAACGTTGGCCGTTTCTTACGATGGTTGTTACACAAGTACTTGCTAACCGCGGTAGCCTGCCCAGAAAAGGTGTTGCTATGCAAAACCGCTCGTAGCTCATATGGGTAACCGGTAGCGACTTTAAATAATCTTAATATGTTTTATGCAAGCTCCCTGGCAAACTCACTTTATGAGCTCTGTTTGATGGTATTAAATAAAACTAAGAAATATGGTTGATTAAAATTTGTCATTTAATATCTAAATGACGAATATAGTGAAACACTAAACATAACTAAAATATTACATGTGACTAGTTCTAACAAAAGAAGACATATATCATTCATTATATATGTATGATCAAAGGTGGGGATCTAACTTTAATGCCATACAGATATCAATTATGTGCTTACCAGGGTTGGGAGGGTGGGTTATTTGTAGCAGACAAAGGAAATAATTTCGACGCAATTTATATCGTGACTATAAGTAATCTGAAAGCCGTACCATTCAGGACTTACTATCTTCTGGACTTACATAAAACTATTTATTTTACAATAAATTTCTATATAGTTCGGGTTTTACGCCTGCATCAGCATCATTTTGGGCTATATTGGCGGCGGGCAGTTTACCTAACAACACCTTTCCTGGGCAGGCTCCAGCGTTTAACCAGTACTTGGGTGCACCAACCTCCGTAAGAAACTGCCAACTTTTTCATATAAATGAGACACCGAATAAATAATCTTAAATAAACAAACAACTACGTACATCTCCTTCATGGCGATGTACTAGTATTGCATCAGGAATGGGGTCTCCAGAGATGTTCTAAGAACCTGTTTTTCAATCCTGCTAACCTAAATTTGCATAAACTGATCTAAACTTTGCATTTTAGCAACTTGTGGGTGACCGAACAGATTCGCTCTCTATTCAACGAGGATCACATTTATTTCTTAAAACGTACCATGACTTTACCTTTCTGCTTAACAAAGAAAGTATTAGAAAATGATTTAGTGTGCACAAATACATTATAATCATTCATATAATTATTGCAGATCGTCAAACGAACGGCGACTTTGATATCGACGCTGTATCAGGCGCAATACACATTGCCAGACCACTAATGGCATATCTAACATCGAAATATAAGATGACGGTTTTAGTTTCTGATGGTGGTATTGATCCTCATCCCATGACGACATCGGTGGCTGTTTCCATATTCATTATAGCAGACCCTACACGTATTAGTAAGATATGATTTGACTGTTTGATTTCCAATGAAATATTGAATTTATCAGTTAAATATTATGTGTTATTACACCTTTTATTTCTCACTGCTTGACGTCGTTGCTTCCTATCCACTGCAGTTTTAAATATTTTCAACATGACCTTTTTCGGACTCAAGTCAATGCGATGTTCTAGCACTTGTTAGCACATCATCGCATCATTTTCTATCATAAATACCGTAGTTAGCACACTACACATGGAATACTTGCTAATGCAGTGGTAGCGTTCGCTTCATGTGCGAAAGGCCCAGACTTCGAGCCTCACTGGCGCGGTTATGATTGTGCACTTATGCAAGGCATTTAAATTCCACTTTATAATACTGGTTCGAATCTCGCTTATAATTATAATTGTGTCCTTAGGCAAGTCTTTTAAATTCCACATTGTCTTTTTTCTCTCCCTCGTGGCGATGGATTCCATCAGGAACGAGGTCTCGAGAGTTATTAATATAAATTGTATGAACTTGTTTCGCAATCGAGCTAAAATAAATATGTAGAAACTATTATAATGAATCAAGTAGTGTTTCACAATTATGTATAACTTAGTATTTAGTCGGTTCAATAGCTCACTCAGAGATTGTGTTGTACTGTTGATATCTTGTCGACTCCAAATAAAACCCCAACAAAACCCACACTTAATTATTATAATAAATCAACACTTAATTAACACTACTACCCAAATAGTATTGTGTTACAATAATTGCAGGATGTCAACCGGATGTAATCGACATGGAAATAAGCGACAACGCACGCATTGGTAACAAAGAGTTATTAGATATAGCCTGTAGCAATTGGAGAGGAAAACAACTCTATTTTGTCCTTGAGGCTAGTCTTGACTTCCTTAGTATAGGCACCAACAGAGACGACCAGACCTACATAGAGATAGTATCCACACTCAATATCACGACTTTGAATGTAAGCTGTATCTGTGTTGTACTCGTAACATGTATATAAGCTTTGTATTAACTTCGCTTAATCATATTTTATTGTATATGTGTTGAGCTCGATTTCGCAATATATAAACACAATCACAATCGTACAAGTATTACATGCATACACACTCTGTTTCGGATTGTTGTTCATGTACTAACCAACTCTATCTAAGGTGGTACTTGTAGGAAATGTACATACAATTGTAACCAGCAACCAAGAGCTAGCTCATAAATTAGTCTGTCCGATTAGCGCAGTGGCTATCGCGCTCGCTTCTCAGCAATACAACACGGGTTCGATCCTCGGAACGGGACATATGTGATATGGTACGGTGGTCGCCAGATCGGACAGGTTGGTTTTCTCCGGGTACTCCGGTTTCCTCCCACACGAATGACCACATTTCCGTTTTCATCCACCGCGCCAACGAGAGTGATTAATATAAGTTGTTAGAATAAAGTTGAAGTGTTCTCTTCAGTTCCAAAATTAACCGAGTTGGCAATAAAACGTGTGTCATGGCCAGTATGAGTGCGTGAAAAGTATATATCAGTATAAACTTGTACGAGAGCCTTGTTTCTGACGACATGTTCTGGGTGGGATATCGATGTACATGTGAAGGATACTCGTATTCTACATTCAATTGCAGACAAATGTAACAGTGTATGAAGAACCATACAGACACGTAACACTAAACAGAATACCGATTGTGATCAGGATTATTGCAAAGAATGACCCGCCCACTATATCACCGTTACAGCAGAATGTGAACGTGATGGTGAATGTTGCTGTAGGAACTGTAATTGCTGAGTTCATTGTCCACGATCCTGACTTTGGCGATTGGGCAAGCATTCACGTCTATAGCAACGGTAAGGTCATACATTTGTGCTTATAGATAGAAACATATTGTCGAATTTAATCATTTATTCAACTTGGCGAGTTCAATTTCATACACAATAACTCTGGTTGATCGAGTAGCATTTTGAGCTTGACTGGTATACAATGAAACACTAAATAACTAATATTACGAAAATATACCTGAACGTGTAGTCACTTAATCTATTGGTAGTATTTGTCTTGCGCAATTTATAGGTGGCTATAAAACTGCAATGGGTGACATCGTTGATGTTCGGGACAACTATTATTTTGTTTAAATGTTCTCATTATACTGCTAAATTACCAAGTTAACAGAGTCTGCAATATTTGATAAATGTTAATTGATAAAGGCTAAGCATTTTAGAATAATTTCTCTCTTCGGATTTCGGTTGTCTAATATAGTGTGTTTGTTTATTATAGTATCACACCTATTTATAGGGCCGTCCATTTCTGATTTATGAGACACCTCTTTTGTCATGAACATCCGTACTTCCCGAATACTATACATGTATGCCAGGTGACAGCCTGGTAGGCAATCGGTAACCATTATTTAACTAGCTGGCAGCTCACCACCCGGCCATATTAGAACGAACCCCTGACGAGATTCGAACCTTCGAACTATCGACCTCCCACTCCGTAGGCGAATGCCTTAACCACTAGGACACGGAGACGATATATATACGTATATATACGGTTACTGAGCTAAGGACACTCCTGACATGTCTTATTATTTCTAGTTCTTGGTTGTGAAATGGTGAACTATAATATAAGTGTCGTCTATAAGTTGAATATTATTGTTGAAATATTCAAATATATTATTTGCTATTAAAATTAGTGTAAGTACTGGAGTAACCAGTCAGCCAACTCGCAAAAAGGTTGGCAAATAGCAATATCAATGCGCAACATATTACCAAGTGCGTAGCGAGTTTGTAAGCTGTCATGGCTAGTTTGTTTGTTTTTGTGTCGGGTGCACACTCAGAATGTAGGATAAATAGAATATTAGGTTACTGTCTTATAAATTTAATTTTATGTCGAGTACAAATAGTAAACATTCTTCCATTTACAGACATCCCTGAAGAAATAACAATTGGACCAATCAACGGCAGTACAGTACAGCTCATCATTAACTCTCCGTTAGATGTGGATAAGTACAAAAATGTGCAATGTGACAATGGGACTATAATGGCCATGGCAGATGAGCCGATGAACAGTTTTATGGCAATGTATGTCAGTAAATATTTTACTCTAATCATTTCCTTTGACACCGGGTTAGTTGTGACCTCCAAACACAACTGCAATTGCGCCACTATTCAGATATCTGTATCAAAATGTAGTTGTGCATACACTATGCTATAACGTCCTGAGTCGAACAGTTTGACAGTGTTATTAGGCTCCATGTGTAATGTTGTACTGTTCTTTCTGTATTCTTACATTTAATCCAGCTGCATATATATAATACAGAGCATAACAATAAATGCTATCAATGTACCTATGTATTGTAGAACATCCATAGTTTAGTTTATACAAATTTATTTTAGCCCGATTGCGAAACAAGTTCTTACAACTTATATTAATCACTCGAGAGACCTCATTCCTGGAATCCATCGCCACGAGGGAGAGAGAAGAGGCAATGTGGAATTTAAATACCTTGCCTAAATGCACAATCGTAACGGCTCCAGTGGGGCTCGAACTCCGGGCCTTTCGCACCTGAAGCGAACGCGTATCCAATGCGCTATCACGACTTTCACTAAAACATCCATACAGTTTCTAATCCTTTAGAAATTGAGGAGGTCAATGTAGACATAGAGCTATATGTATTTATTGTAATCCTTTAGTCAGGAAATATAAAATGAGTTAGAGTTAGATTAGCTAATTGATCCATATTTTCAATGTATGTGTTTGAACTAATAAATTGAATCAAACATTCTTAATGTGTATACAGGTTGGCGAAAGGGTGCGTGGAAGTAAGATCTGGTCATATAACAGTTGGTTTTGCAGTAGTGGTGAGTTACTCGTTTTCTAATATACAAACATACGGATATAAATTTATTTAGGCCTCACTGTAATAAAACATATTTGTTTATAATTAAAATGATAGCAAATTGCACAAAAGCACATATAATAAGAGAATGTGTTTTACGTTTATTTATCGTCGCTACGATGAGATTCGTCATTAATAGATATGTGTAGGATAGTGCAGTGATACAGACAAAGAGAGACCCATTCCAGAGTCTCCTCTGGTTCATTTTACGTGCACGATGTAAAGTACAACCGACACGATACCTCGGTGAAGTCCCATCTGGAAGACTGTTAATTTTATTAGGGTCAAACGTGGAATCGAATCTGCGATCGCTGAATTATCAGTCCAACGTGTTAACCATTGGACTACAGAATTATGACGGAGTAGCTAAACACGTTAGATGTAACGATAGGTTGTTGTTCCTTTAAAACAATTATAAACTATCTTAGTTTAAACATATTTTATTCGGATCAAATACATATATACATATATAAACACAATTTTTATACATTGGAACCGATATGGGTCGAGAAACAAGCTTAAAGCTTATATGAATCCCTTCCCATAAACTATCTTAGGATGACATTGCAAGTCGGGGCACTAACCGTTGTCATGTTTTCGGTTGTTGCAATCAATGCATCTTATTTGGATGGAGATTACGAGTCATTATTGTTCATATTGATTGCATATCACACATAAACGTCGTCGCATGGCGTTCGCATCACGACAAGGAAAAGTGAATAAAACGTAGTGGGAGTGACGAACCGGCTCATCAGGATCTGCATTTGTTGCCAGTAATATTACTATATTTAGACACAATTACCCATTGTGATAAATGAACTGGCCCACATGCAATTATCCAATTAATTTGCTGGTCTAAAAACAGCATGCACCAGTCCATGT
The DNA here is from genome assembly GCA_014843695.1 of Archivesica marissinica. Lineage (NCBI taxonomy): Eukaryota > Metazoa > Mollusca > Bivalvia > Venerida > Vesicomyidae > Archivesica > Archivesica marissinica. The sequence goes on from CM026387.1 coordinate 61,482,429, forward strand.
CAGTTTGTGGATAGAATTGCAATAAGCTAGTATAGCTTCCAATTCAATCCACTAGTCATTGCAAATATATTTGTGTAAATTATGTATATGCATAATGTGTATATTATGACGAATAAATATGTTTAAACCAACCAACTAACGTCATTGGAACGTCAAGCCATGTTTGTGTTGAATTGATCAAAACACACGTTGTTCTTCCGCATTCTGAACGTAACGGGATAAGGACTACTTGTGAAATCAGAATGAATGCAGGTAGGCAACAATGAAATGTGCTGAGTCCAGGTAAAGCGTTTTCGACAGACTCAGTTGATTTCCTACACAAGATTGTTGCTTGGACACAGACGAATATCCGTACATGGGGATTTTCACTACCATCACTGCGCCTTGTAAACAACGTTTTCCAAATCAAAGGTGCCGATTTGCAAGATGAAATTCCATCTCAAAATTGGATGCTCCCATTTTGTTCTTCACACACAATAGAACGCCATTCGAAACAGTTCACCTCTTCCTCCTGGTTGAACCAGCTTACCGATAAATTCCTCAAAATATAAAATGCATGCAAAGGATAAATACTAATTGTTAGAAAAATATGTCTAGCGTTTTTCTTATTGCATATTAAAGTAGCTCAACGATTAGGTCAATTAATATCTGAATGGCACCCATACCAGGTATGTGGAGTACTCACTCATTGTATGCAATTACAATTCGACGACACATGCCATTTAACCATACGAAATGGTTTTCATCCGCTAATAACGACAGGCGGGCAGCACAATCATCGGTGCGCTTGACTACATGGCATGACGGCCAAACAATGGACGATAATTCCGTTATCAACGATTTAAATATTGAGCCAGTAATAAGTAATTCGGACAGTACTATAAATCCGGATAGTAAGGAATCGTGGCCATCTGGCCGGAGGATTGTTAAATTGGGACATTTGTCATTACACTCTCTGGCCCAAGATTGCTCTCAAACTTCTCATTTTGAGTTTGCTCTGGGCTCAAATTTTCTTACATTGATAAATCATTAAACTTGAACAATTTTGGAGTATATGTTTTATTTAATATTCAGAAACAATATCTCAATGACGGCGTTTAAGGAATTATTAACTTTGAGAATCATGAGTTGAGAACAATTTGAAGTTGGGGTATTTATGGAAATTTAGTTTATAATACAAATTTATTTTAGCTTGATTGTTTATTAATCCCTCTCAAGAACTCACTCCTGGTGGAATCCATCGCCACGAGGGAGAGAGAAGAGCCAATGTGGAATTTAAATGCCTTGCCAAAGGACACAATCGTAATGGCTACAGTTGGGCGTGACTACTCCGGGCCTTTCGCACCTGAAGCGAGTTCACAATATTAGCTAGTTATTACCTCAATACACACCAGGTGGTATTTCTATTGAGATATTCTCTTGGGTAGGATTGACTGTATTAACCAGTGTTATCATACATGGTGCTTAGTTATAAATATTATCACAATATTTTCATTTTTATGATACAAGATTACCTCCTTTACATTACATTAAATGTTTCCTGTGTTAAGAATGATGTTAATGAATACACAGGAACATAAATAGATATCCTATAATGTTGTAAAAGTTATTTTTATATAATAATATGCCTGTTGTAAGCTTACTGACGAGATACATAAATTGTCAACAGTTTTAAGCAAAAAGTAGGAAAAATGGCATGTTACATATTAATTCATTAGCATACTAATTATATTTAATGTTTTGAACTCGAACATGGAACCATCATGATTTAGGATTATTGTATTCTAAATATGCATATTTTATGTGTATTGTTAAATGCAGTTATGATTAATAGTCATGTAACATATTAGTATATCAATATACACATAATAATTGAAAATATTTGTTTATTTTTCTTTTGTCGCCAAAATGAGAAATTAGTGGCCGAAATCGAAAATAGACATGCTATAAAAAAAATAATTAAAAAAGTCATTAGCATGTCAATTTTATTTCATATATTGGTTAGTAATACATAGTACTAGTGATGTACCAAGTATGAACACATTCTATTATTTAAATTATTTTTACAAAACTCCTTTATAGCCAATGATACGTTTTAGGGCGCTAGTTGTTTTTTAATGTTAATTTTAAGTGCATGCTAATGATTCTTGGGCAATGAAAAAAACATGTTGCCATTTTATTCTGTGATTATTGTAGCTTTGGTGGCCATTTTAAAAATGTCCGCCATGTAAATTTACAATACCTCATATCTCTGATAATAACACAGCTAAACATTTAATGTTGGTGTCTATACCCATGTCTTCAGGGTCAAAGAATCAAAATATTTAAAATAAATTGTGTTAGACATTAAGAATTTCAATATGGCTGCTGTTTTTTATGGTATGACACAAAGCTTAACAAATCTCATATCTCAGCTAATAATAGTGCTACCAATTAAATTGTGTTGATGCCCATGTATTCAGGGCCAAATAATCCAGTTGAGACTGCACGGGACCAAATCCAGATATCGATATCTTAAAAGTCTCACTCTCCAGAATGTATCCCTTGTTGTGCACCAAAGAAACAAGGTTTCAGCGAGGCGTCAACATTTCCTACCTTTGTACCCAATACCATATATCATGTCGTCAAACCATATTCTACACAGGACACAACATGGCTAATTTCACGCACTATTATGCATATCACAAAAGCTAAGGATATGCAGGATGTAGTCATTGACCTACCAGCTCACCAGCTATCTTCCGAGATACACCAGGATGCTGAACCCAGTGTCACAGCAGACACAGAACCACCAGACATAGGAACACCGTCAAGTACTAAGACTATGCATCACTATTCCTCTACATGGATGCCTACAACTCACTCTTGGTATCAACAAAGCCTCTTACAGAAGTAAATACTATGCCTCTCATAGCATCACCAGGCCATGAATGGCAAACTCTCATTACAGTCTTAAAACAGACACAGCAGATCAACTACACAGTAATGGGTCCTAACAACAAGACAGTGATCTCTCTCGACATGGCCTTGTATGAACGTGCTAAGCAGCTCGAGATGAGCAGGGATGATTGCAAGGGCAAATGTGTGCTGCGGTTGGGCGAGATGCATACAGTGATGTCTGCATTGAGGGTTGTGGGCAATGCCATAGACGATAGTGGGTTTGAAGAAGCCTGGTTTGAGGCCGATATATATGGACCCACCAAGACAAGACATATCCTTGAAGCCAAGCACATGAAGAGGGCTCTAGAAGCACATATGACTACAGTCCAAGCCCTGTTTGACCTATATGTGGAAGAACTGTTCTCAGAGAACCCTAATCTGCGTGGCCCATGTACAAATTCAGCACAACTGATTGACAGGAGTTGTGCACAACGCATCCAGCAGGATATGCTAAGGGATCAACAAAACATGCTAAGTACCCTAGAGTCCAACAACATTTTGGAGATCATGAAACAGTTTGATGAAAAGATGCAATCAACAAGCTCACTCTTCAAGTTTGTGCGACGCTATATGCATATGTTGGTCATATTCATGATCATTCGTGCCACACGTGATGGGCTCTGGGGCAGCTTCACCTATATTCCCTTGATGAGCTGTGCAAATAATATGACAGGCAAAACTACGCGAGGCTTGTTCCAGTCTACCTTGCAGAAATGACAGCTCTTGAGATCACCAATCCAGACATACATAAAGAGTGCATGGATGGAAACTTCACAGTTCACAAAAACAAGATCCCATGTTGTGCAGTTGGAGTGGATCATGCCCTAAAGCACATACATTGCATCTTGAAACTCACAAGAGGTCTGGTAGGGATTACACAGAATACCAGTGCCCGTGAAAGATTCTTCCTTACAGCACCCGAACTGAGTAGACTTGCTGCAGAAGCGCATGGAATGGCTAGCTCGCAAACAAGCTCACGCAAAGATCACCATGAACTGTCAAAGGCTGTCTGGATTAGACAAGTGGAAAACATACTGAAACTGAAGAATCCGGTGCAGTCCTCTATGAATCCTATGACAGGACATAATAAATATCATCACAAAAGTAATAATGCCAAATCAAGTACAGAAATATGTTTGCAGCCGAGATCAAATTGGCCAGGTAAAATACGTCACATATCTTGAAGAGCGTAGCCTTGTGGGCTAGAATGACGAAGGTTCAACTTAATACATGGAAAAGCAATGAAGCACAAGCTGGCTGATAAAGTGGTGGAAATGAAGGATGATAGGTTACTATTTGTCCGCATGCGTATTGTGGCCCGCTCACGACCAGAAGTCAACCTAAAGGAAGACATTGGCCAGCATGCGTTTACATCCCTTCCTAGAACCCTATTTGCAATAGATCACTTTTACTACCCATAGACAAATGCAGCCTCATGACCATACTGGAAACGCTACCCAACCAGGAGGTAACTAACCAGGGTCATCAGTCAGAAAGTTAAGCTGAAGATTTCGAACAACCTGAAGACATCACTGATGTTCTGGTGCCACCCAAGAAGGTATCCATCATAGATGGGTTGACCGTTATCACCTTCCCACTTCACTGAAGGAGGCCACACGAGAGAGACACAAGGGTACGAGACCAGTCACAGTGTATCATGTTGAAGATAATACACCAGTAGGCAAGTTATGAGCAAAACAGTTCCTGGCAAGTACGGCCACCAAAGATGAATTGACAGTTTACCTTGAAAGCAAAGCTCTTCAATTATGAGGGATCGTCAAATGTTTTCTTTGTCACTTCAAGGCAAAGGGTCCTCTCGAATTGCATGAATGCTAAGCACCTATGTAGCTCACAAGAAGAGTCCGACACAAAGATAATATGCACAGCCTAGATGCTGTTCGACGAGGAGCTACAGAACTGTACATCCAGTCCCCCGACACAGATGTGTTTATCCTTGCACTCCACCGCTATCATCAACTGTGCGAAAAAGCATACTTCATCACAGGTAAAAACCCGGTGCGGAAAATCTCACTGAAACCAATAGTGCATGCACTTGGCGATGCAAAGACTGCAGCCTTACCTGGCTTCCGTGCATTTTCTGGAGATGACCAGATTGGACGGTTTTCCGCGAAAGGAAAGCTAACATGTGGGCACATACTAAGCAGGTGCCCTGTTGAGGTAGTATCCGCGTTTGCTACCCTGGAAACCTGTAACATGCTAACATTCGACACAGAATCTGCTATTGAGGCATTTGTATGTGAACTGTATGAGCCTCGTACTGTTGTGACAGATGTAGGTGATCTTAGATGGAGACTATTCTCCAAAAAGCAACTGGAAGCTCAGAAACGGCCAGCAACACGAGGAGCTTTGCATGAAGCTATTGGTCGTGCACATTTTCAGGCCATGATATGGCATTAAGCTCACATGCTTAATCCACAGCTACCGCCAGCAACTGGATATGGATGGGATACAGAGGGATCGACTAGTTCCCATCAAAACAATGGATCCTCCAGCTCCAGCATCCATTATACATTTGGTCAAATGTGGCTGCAAGAAGAATAACTGCCGGTCCAATTGTTCTTGTAGAGCACAGAATCTCAACAGCTCAGAGATGTGTATGTGTGGGGCAGATGAAGACGTATGTAGTAATGTGAGTCAGGAACATCCCATGGGCATCGACGATGACGACGACGATTATGATCCTTTAATCTAATGAGTAGTGTTGAACACTGAAATATGTAGAGTCATACCAATATTCGTCCTATTATTGCTTGAGCACATTGATAATGTTTGGTTATTACATAATTTTAATATGTTGCCATTAAATTCCATTTAAAATGTATTTGGATTCCTTGACTTTGAAAGAATCATACAGACATCACAATTTAATTGAGATTTATTAACTTTGCATAACGACCATATATAAATGGCAACCATATTGAAATTCATAAATATTGTGTGATATTTGGAATCATTGACCCTGAAAACATGGGTATGGACACCAAATTGTAATGTTTAACTCTATTATTATAGATATGAGACATTGTAAATTTACGTGGCGGCCATTTTGTAAAATGGCCACCAAAACTACAATAATCGCTGAAAAACGTGTTTTTTTCACAACTTGAAAACCATTACAATGCATTCATTATGATCACCAAAAATTAACATTTAAAATCAACGGAAAATCATTGCCCCCCCCCACACACACCATTAAGTATATCATGCATATATGCTAAACTAATCAAATACAGTGCAACAACCAGACATTATATTTTACTACTGTTCAGGAAACAACAGTACGTTAGTGTTACTGTATTTTTATATTTTATGATATGAGCTTATAGAATATAATGTCACATTAGCGACACGTGACACTCTATCATTTGACACCCATAGCATGTAACACAGGAGGCTCGTGACCTCGTAATAGTGGCAGTCTCAATACACAGTTAGTACGTTGCGTTTGTTTATAGTTTTATTAACATAACTGTACACGTACATTCTAATAACCACAGTATATGAATGCCCAGAATATATCAACACTGTACAGTAACGCGCTAATATCCCAGGACACACTTAACCCCATGGTCTAACAGTACGACCATCAACCTTTATCTCATGTACCCGGTGCATTGCACAATATAATATGATACTCGCCCGAAAGTCTCTCTGTGACGCGCTCTGACGCAGGCTGATGGCTGTTTCATATGCTAATTGAACCCACTTGTCTGTATTTACTCGTTCCATATCCCTTCGCTGTAATCACTAATCACATTTATCAAGGCTCGTTCATTAACTCTATCATACAACACTATGGTATTAGAAACAATTATAAACTATTCGGATTGCAGTCCAATCGCTACATTGTCGGACCAAATACGAGAACAATGTTTCGCAATCGACACTCGCCATTTTATATGACATTTAAAAATGTCGCATTCGATGGATATACAGATGTCATCATCCCCTAACAAAACAACAAATCCATATTAAACATAGGATCTCCTTAATGTGTTCTCTGTACGTATAACATAAGCTTCACAACACATACACAGTGTCTGGAGAAATGCTATATTTCACTACAGTATTATATTGATCTATTTGCCCAGAGCGATCTCAGTGAGCGACTTCATTTGACTTATTAGGGTAAACTCTAGTGATGTAATTGTCTAAAAATAGACCTACTCTAGTTATCTTTCACTAAAGCGATTAGAGTTCGTCATTAGAGTAAACAAACATGGCAGATTTGTCATGTTGCCCTATTATCTATATAATAGTTTACAGGCCCTAAAATAACAGCAGGCGATAGCAAATATCTGACTTTAGTTGCAATCGATGTAAAATAAATAAGTTTAAAATATAAATAACGTAGATCTATCCGAATATCCGACCTAATATATTCACTTCCTGCATTACCATGAAAGTCGACCACCTAAATGGAATATCGAATATAAACTACATAAATTCTTCTTCCATAACCAACAAGCAGTACAAGTAGCTGAGACAAGAGTTAAAACACCGGGCGTTTTCTTGCGGTTTCTTCTTACCCTAGTTAATCGAGCTTACTCGGGTATTTCAACTGAACTCGTTCAATGGTTTATTGAAAACCAAGGCGAACTACAGAATGGACACGTCCTTAACCGGAATATATTGTGTAGATAACATAGCATATACCCATAGGCAAATGTGTTACACTATTCTACCTAGTTTCTAGGAATGTTATTACAATGCTTTGACTTCTTCTATATTTTTCAGGTTGAAGATAAACTTGGCCTTAGTGCTACATCGAAGGTAAACCTGAGTATAAGTGATATCATCGACAACCCGCCAGTTTGTATCCTATCAACTGTCATGATCAAAGTACCACGTGATATTAGTACTGATGCTACTATTTTAGATATGCACAACATATGTAGTGATG
>CM026387.1:61491292-61523393 GCA_014843695.1 Archivesica marissinica
TTCACAAATAAAAAGTTGATACCAATGGAAGTTACATTGGAAGATGATTCAGTATCAGTCAATGTAACAGATGTTTTAAATAAATGGAAACAATCGTTTGGCTCTCTTTTTCGTAGTAGTCCGGATTGCTCATTTGATAACAATGTGTATGTTAATCCAGACGATACGTACAGCTCATTTAATCATTAAATTTCTATTATTGAAGTTCAGAAAGCTATTGATGGTGCCAAATGAGGTAAAGCCTGTGGTATTGATAATATTTCAGCCGAGGTTCTCAAAAATGACACTGCCCTTTCATTTCTACATATGTTATTCAATGTTTGTTTTAACAACGGTATCGTACCTACTATCTGGGGTAGATGTATCATTTACCCTATACCTAAATCTACAACCACTGACCCACGTGATCCTATGTCTTATATGGGTATATCGCTTGCATCATCAATGTATAAATTGTACTGTTCTATTTTAAACAATCGATTATCAGTATGGGCTGAGGAAAATGATAAGATTGAGGATGAACAAAATGGTTTTAGAAAGTCTAGAAGCACTATTGATCATATCTCATCGCTTACAAACATTCTAGACACACGTAAAACGCATAAATAATCTACGTTCTGTGCATTTATTGATTTTCAAAATGTTTATGAAAAGATTTACGACACTATTGATATAAATGTTCTTTGGAAGAGACTACTAGAAAATGGAATTAACGGTAAAAAGCTTAATGCCATAACATCACTCTACTGCAGTGTTGAATCATGTGTAAGAGTTAATTCTTTCAAGACAGAGTAGTTTAATGTTAGCTGTGGTCATAGACAGGGTTGTAATCTATCCCCACTTCTGTTTAATTTGTTTATTAATGACCTTACAGTGTATCTGAAATCATTTGATATTGGAATAAATGCTGGCGATGAAAAGATATGTATATTGCTATATGCAGATGATATTGTCCTTCTAGCCGAATCGGAGTCTGAGCTACAAATACTATTAGATGCTTTGAATAACTGGTGTATTTTAAATAAAATGAATGTCAATGCCTCAAAGAGTAATATTGTACATTTTCGTCCTAAATCGGTACAGAGAACAACCGTCAACTTTATTTGTGGTATTAAATTAATACAAGTTGTTGATAAGTATATGTATCTTGATGTGTTGTTAAGTGAACATGTGGATTATAACATAATGACTAAAGCAGTAGCTCAAAGTGCTAGCCGTGCCCTTGGTCTCTTAATTGCCAAATGTAAAGTTCTAGGGGGTGTCCCATATGATGTATATACCAAACTTTATGCGACTACAGTGCTGCCTGTTATAAATTACAGTGCACCAATATGGGGATTCAAAACATGTTCATGTATAGATTCAGTTCATAACAGAGCAATGAGGTTCTTTTTGGGTGTAGGCAAATACACTCCAAATACTGCCATTGCAGGATAAATGGGTTGGAAGCCGACTGTTGTATGGCAGTGGAAAAGCATATATTCTGGTCCAAAATATCGTCAATGGATACACATCGTATGAACAAACGCATAGCACTTTGTGTGGCTTCTAAGGCAAATGTTTCATGTAAAAACTGGTATTATTTAACTGTAAAAGTATTTAATGAATCAAATTTAAGTATGTTTGCAAATATTACCGAGCCTAAGCCACCATCATTAGTATTATCAATGGAAAGTAAACTAATGGCCAGGTTCAAATTAAACTGGTTTACATCTATTAATAGAGATGTTGGTATATCGGGTCGAGGTAGAAATAAATTACGGTTGTATAAGCTATTTAAAATAGAATTCAAAGTAGAAGACTACTGTATGATGTTTTTACCTCTTAGTCATAGAGCTGCTTTGGGCAAATTTCGTTGTGGTGTTGCACCAATAAGAATAGAGACGGGCAGGTACGAGAATCTGAGTGTAGATCAAAGGAAATGTCCATTATGTAATCTTCTTTAATTGGTTATTGACATTGTACACAAAAGATTTCCAAATGTAGGCCATGCATAATGTAATGAATATTTTCTTCTCAAATGAATAAATAGAGGAAAACACAATAATAAATGGTATTCATCCTCAATTGAGTTCATATTACAAAGTTTACAATTTAATATGAATTTTAATAACATTTTTCGCAACCGAGCTAAAGTAAATGTCAATGTGTATAAATTAAGCGTCAACTCGTCTTGTTTCAACACCTATTTTCCTATTTCATGATCAGTTCGCATTCGCATCCTAAATATGCCTTTGCATGGAACAATTGAAAGAAACATACACGATGAGTGTTATTGTAAAATGAGGTATTTATGTTAACAGTGCTGAATATAATAGCGAAAGGGTTTCCAACACTGGCGTTGCTACCATGACCATCAATATTGCAGACATTAATGACAATGCTCCAACTACAGATAAGGACGAATACTCTACAATACTTATCGAATCCGAACCTATAGGTGAGTTAGCTTTATTGAAAGTTGGTGCAGCACAATAGTTCAGTCTAATAATATTTTATTGCTCGATTCGATTCATTTTATATTATATGCCATACAATTCAAAGAAAAACAAATGGGCCAGGAAATACATTCTAGCAGCGTTAGTTACTTTCCTTCCCGAGCTATGAGTATGAATAGTGTGAATAGGGTGATACATTGTATTAAACATAATCGAAATGTCTAGTAATGTTGCTCTATTTGGCGCCCTTTATGGATGTTGAATTTCTTAACACACACGCGATAAGACAAACAGTGAATTATGATATGAAAATCTCTTGAATATTTATGAAATTCCAAATCTGGATGTACCGGTGTTAATGTAAAAAACGCCCATTTTTGAATTTATACAAGTGAGACAGTTGAATGTGTAAACTATGTAATTCGATATAATAAAATAAATATTGCCCTTTGTTGAGGGGGGTATGGTGTGTTGTCTCTCCTTGGGAACGTTATATCCGTCGGATTGGATTACATATTCAGATTTGACAATTGTTATAATGTTTTATGAATATATCCATTTCATGGCATTAATAATTAACACTTCGTTGTAATGTAACCTGTCATAACTTAATATGTGCGTGTATGTAATTGTATTTAAGGAAATGGTTTCGAATAAGATACTATGTAGCTTTTCCCCCAATCATATCTGTACCTTTGCAACTATGCCTGTTTATGTACCATTCTTGAATATAATATTGTTTAAACTAACAATTCTTTGTAAAATGCACTCTCAATAGATCCATTTGCGCATCATTGTGCGTGAATCAAAGCACTAATCTGTCATATAAGCTTCATATGCTGGTATCAATATACATTTATGTCATATAAGCTCCTAATATATATGCAGCTTATATACTAGAGGACATAAAAAACTTTATTATTACATGAAAACGAAATACGAAGGATTCCATCAAAGAAATATCACATCTTTATTACAAAACACAAACTGAACAACTAAAAATATTCCAAAATGTTTAAAACTATGTATTTATATAGTTATTGTTTTCAGGTAAAACACACTTATCCGAAGTATGCGTTTTCAATGTCCTCTAGTATATATGTAGCGTTTATGACATAACAGTGCATTGATACCAGCACAGTGATGCGCAAATGGATCGCTATATATAACAAATATATAATTTAAACATGTGTTTCTCAACTTAGTTTTACATCAATATATTGCCAACTGGTTTACATTCCTCAGGGCAATAATACAATATATAAATAATGAAAGGCAATGCTAATTGTTATGTTTAACATAACAATGTCATATGTTTCAGGTACAAGGGTCATACATATTGTTGCCTTAGATTCGGACGGAACAAATCCGAACAATGAAATACATTTTGCAATAGAAGGTAGGAATACAACTGTCACCATGTAAATGTACAGTTTTATGTACTATCTTTTTGACATATTAAGTGGAACATTGAACATCATATTTGGGAGTGAAATTATATTCATATCGTTATGAATGTATTAGAATGACTAAAATGTATTTTAGTCGAACTGTCTGAAATAAATAGAACGTAGTCTAAACTTGAATAGACATGCGAAATAATTATCAAAAACAGTGGTATGTTGGAATGTATATTAAAGTATACTGACACAAGAAAAAAACTGTACACGTGTATATTAAACATTACATTTTCATTAAAATAATCATTCACACATTGCACTAATTTACAAATATCTAAGCCAAATTAATATCAAATTTGCCTCTAAGGCAAGTGCACAGTTTATTTTAGGATGGTGTCAGTATATTTGAAAATCAAAAGGTCCACAGTAGTAGTCTGATTAGTTTAAGGTTGTCCGATTAGCGCAGTGGTTAGCGCGCTCGCTTCTCACCAATGCAACCCGGGTTCGATCCTCGAATCAGGAGATATGTGAGATGGTACGTAATAGCGACAATTTTAGCAGATTTGACTAGGTAGCGTCCCTTGTTCATTTCGAGCGATCACATTGTAGGAGTTTTCTACCTTTGATCAACGCGATTTATGGTTTATCAGCGAATATCTGTGTAAATTGGCCTAAGGCAATAAAAGGCAATGAATCATGAATTATGAAATTCGCGTTGATTCGTTTTTGCTGGGTAGATAATACCGTATAATGCTTGTATAGAGGATGTTGTTGCAGACGTAAACATAATGGTATCATGTTTTGTCAGTGTATATAATTATGCCATTGTTCGTGAAAGAGGATAACCTTCATTGCATAAACAACAAAATAGATTATAAAACTGTACTACCATTTTTATTTTTTATTATACATAGACGTGTATTAACAAACAATATTATAGATAAGAAAACATTTCTATGGTCCGGGTCATTGAAGTTTTAATCTTTATTTACCGCTCATCCATGTACATTACATAAATTAAAATACATACGTTTCACACACTGTAATTAAAAACAAATGCACTAGCCGATTAAGAAATATTTTAAAAGATCAATTATCAACCTCGATCAGATCGAGAGTGAACTAATTAGCAGCTGTTTTGTGTGATACTTAAAAAATAAAAACCTTATTATGTATTGGTAACGGTTATAAGAGAGTGTTCATAATGCGCAAGGTAATGCCCACCAGTCTTACACAGTATATATTAATAATTTAATGCTCTATTTGTGCAATGATAATTTTATAACAAGTATGATAATTATGACCATAGTCTCTTGTAATTCTATCTAAGCATGGCTATGCACGTGTGTTTATGTGAATATATGTTATATGTTGATATCTTGTATTGTACATAGATCTATGAGACTGAAATAAAGTTATAAATATTGTATATATTTTAATGTTTTTGTCACAAATTGTACGTAAAATGTGTATATTATGCAAATGTGCTACTTCTCTTTATAGTGGAGGAATAAAAGAATTTATCTACAGTCAAACCTGTGTTAGTGGTCACCTCTATTAAGCAGCCAACCTGCATTAAGCAGGCAGCTTTCAGATTCCCCATGTTACTTTATTCTATATTTACCATCTATTAAGCAGCCACCTGTGCTAAGCAGCCACTTTCTGTGATTCCCTTAGCTGGCCTCTTAATACAGGTTTGACTGTGTATCGAGGACAGCAGGTGCAGGAACATACCAGCCCGATAACCATTTCAGAAATAATTAACAAAGTCCGTTATGCATCGTGTCACCGACCCAAGTAATAAAACAAATATATTTTATGACCCAGTAGTTTCAACATTGACACAATACATTGATAATTATGTTTCCGGCGGAATTGTGGCCAGTTATGGCACTTTCAATGACTGGTTCTACAGGAAATGGGTCGACACGGGTAATTCAACACATCACTTTATAGATCTTGTTATAATTACAAATCCACATGTATTAATATGTCACGGTTAATGATTTTATACCTGATCAACCCAATAATCAATATTGACATAACATGAATACAATATACAATACAATACAAATATTTTATTCAGCATTAAACATTTCATATTAATGTTTACAAACCTATAATATATAATACAGTGTGAACACATGTTTTTTCAGAAGAGCATGGGTTTTTAACAGTGCAGATTAACAATCACTATAGACAGAACAGAACAGAACATCTCTTTTATTTCACTCAATAAATGTACAGAACATGCAAATATGAGGTATTTACAATAAACAAGACATACAAACGAGGCTACAAAACAAAAGCACAAAACAGAATATATCAATTGTCAAGGTGAATAAATATTTCCAATAGTATTTTAGTTATAGACACAAATATCACAAATTTGGAAAAAGAGTATACCTGTTACATTCTTGTATGTGACATTATTATCATAATAAACTTACATAATTTCTGAAATTCTGAACTATTTTTGGTGCAAATTAATTTCTCTTATTTAAACATATTTGGGCGTCGAAAATACATCGGATTAATATATTGTCTTCTTTCATTTGTAAATTGTTCACATTCAAACAAATAGTGAAATTCATCCCCAATTCTGTTTCTACAAGAGTTACATGTTCTTTCATTTATTGGTGTTCTTGACCAGTTTCCTGTTTCTATTGGTAATCGATGGTTTCTTGTTCTAAATTTAATTAGGTTATACAATGTGGAGTTTTGTAATTTTGATAAGTAAGGTTCAATTCCAAAAGATCTTTTAAACACTCGATAAAACGTACTATTACTAGAGTTGTCTACCATGGTGTACCAATTATTTAAATATAAATCATGTAGTTTTTGTTTTACCTAGTTTTAACCATTTTGCATTAGGAAAACTATGTTCAGTCCATACATTTATGAAACCACATTTTATTAGAATTGTTTTAACATTATATAGCCATGGAAATTTTACCTTAAGCAATTCTTCGGGTAAATTTTGTGATGTTTGTAACATATTTTTATATACTAGATGAGACAATTTCTTTGGTATATCACCTTCTTCCGTAATACATAGTTTTGACCAGAACGAAATAATTTTTTCCTCAATAGCTATCGATAGCGGCATACATCCAGTTTCGCCATAAATAAAATAATTTGGCGTGGACCGTTTTAATTTCAATATATATTTTAAAAATTTAAGTTGAACCCTTTCTATTACATCTAATTTCCCAAACCCCCAAATTTCAGCTCCATATAGTAGAATCGGTTTGATGGTTTTATTAAATAGGTCTATTTGTAGATCTATTGGTAGGTTAAGTCGATTTGAATTTCTTATTAGGCTATACATTGCCCTAGTTGCTTGATTTGAAATATTTTGTTTACAATTAAAGAAAGAGCCACTTCTATTGAAGAAGATACCAAGGTATTTATACTCTTTTACGACTTCTATTGTTTCCTTTTTATATTTGAAATTATACATAGGTTGTCTACCTTTTGAAAACACGATTATTTTAGTTTTGTGATATTAACCGTGAGCTTCCATTTATCACAGTATTGTTCGTAAGTATTTAGGGCATCTTGTAAATCACTTGCAGTTTCTGCCAGTATTACTGTATCGTCTGCATAAAGTAAAATGTATATTTTTAAAAGATTAAAGAGCTCGTTTGTGTTTTGTTCATTCTGTAATAATATTCCTTGCGCATTACTATTGTTTTGGAAAAAATCTCTTAAGTCATTTAAAAATAAAGAAAATAGCAAAGGAGACAAATTTTCACCTTGACGAACTCCGATGTTGCATGTGAAGAAGTTCGAAAATTTTGAATTAACTTTTACACAATACTTTATTCCATTATACATGTTTCTTATAACCTGTAGACATTTACCATTGATTTTAGCATTTATTAATTTCTCCCATAAGCCATTTCTCCAGATGGTATCGAACGCTTGTTTTAAATCGATAAATGAGCAAAATAATTTTTTTCTGTTGTTGTTAACATATTGAATGATATGTTGTAAAATAAATAAATTGTCTGCTGTTGAAAATCCTTTTCTGAATCCCGCTTGTGTGTTGTTTAAAATATCATTAGTTTCAACATAATCGGTTATTCTTTTATTCAAAATACTAGTAAATACTTTGCCTAGACAACTTAACAATGTTATTGGGCGATAGTTTTCTGGTTTTGTTATGTCTCCTTTATTTTTATATATTGGGTTAATAATACCAACTGTCCACTGTTCTGGGATGATTCCGGTATCGAATATAAGATTTAACAGTTTAACATATATGTTTTTCATCAAAGGTAAAGATGCTTTTATTTGTTCATTTAGTATTTTATCGTAGCCACTAGCTTTGTTATTTTTTAAATTTTGTATTGCCCATTCTATTTCTGTTTCAGTGATAGGGGGGTTTATATCTCCATTAATTTCATTGTCTTGATGATGATGATTATTATTATTATTATCATTGTTATCGCTATTATTATTATCAGTAAAGTTTACATTTTTAAAGAAATTATAAAGATCTGTTAAATCAGCTTCAGTTTTATTTATAGCTCTTCCATTTAATATTTTCCAGTATTTTCTCGTGTCTTTACTTTTAACATCTCTTAATTTCCTTATATTTGAATGCTTATGTTTATTGTAAAACTGTTTCATAGTATTTTTATAAATAGTAGCAGTTCGTTTTAGGCTTTCTTTTGTTTCGTTATTCTTTCTTAGTTTATAGAGATATTTTGCGGAGTGGAATTTTTTCTTGCCTTTTTACACTTTGGACCAAACCACGGGGATGTTTTGGAACTGTTGGTCTCCTGTACATTGTTTATTTTGGTATAGCCAAAGGCTTCAGCAGACGTGTTTATAAATAGTGACGACATATCGTTAACGATTGCATTTACGTTCTGTTGGCTAAAATTTGTATCCACACTAAAAATTTCTAGCGTATCTTGTAAAGTTTGTATTTTATGACGATCTAGTTTATTAATAAATTCATTCGCTTTATTTCTATCCCATAATTTAACTGACGGCTTCTCATCAGGCTGATAATCAATCGTTTTGCGTAACTTAAATTGTAGGTTAAGTTCAATTGGGTTATGAACATCTGAAAATAATGGGCAGAAGTCTATTACCTGTAGAGATAAAACATTATTAAAAAGATTCGAGTTATAAACAAAATAATCAACCGCACTTGTTCCTTTACATGTGGCCTTACCAGGGATATCCATTGTAGTTCTTCCGTTTAAAATATATAAGTAATTAAGTTTCAAAAAATCAACAAATTGGTTTCCATAATTATTAGAAATTCTATCGCTATTTAAACGTTGTCTATTTACATTTAGAGACCTGTCAAACATACACATTTCGAGATTGTATTCTAAACAAAGTTCATCCAAATGTTGGCTTTCGAAAAATTCAGTGTCTAGTATTATGTAATCCTGCAAGCCTTTTGATCTAGAGTTGAAATCTCCAAATAAGCATATTGTATCAGATGTTCGTGAAAACGTGTTTAAGTCGTCCTGGATTTCTAGAAACGGGTCTTCTACAGAAAAATCGGAGTATTCCGGAGGAATATATATAATTCCACAGACAATATCGTTTTCTGTATAACACAAGGATTTTGATAATGTGAACCATGGAACTAGTTTGCTATCAGTTTCCTTTATGGTAATATATTTAGAAATATCCTTTCGAACAAGTAGAGCAAGTCCTCCACTTTTACGACTGGTTATAGATTTTCTGTTTTTCATAAACATGTCAAAACCTGGTACGTCTACAAAATCTAAATCATCACATTTCGTTTCCTGCAAGCCTACAATACAATATTTATTTACAAGGTCAATAAAATCTGGGCATTTCAATTTTGATTTTAACCCGCATACATTTAGAGAAAGAATATTGAATAAATCTGATTTATTAAATTCATCAGGAGAATTTCTCTTTGGTTCAGGTGAAAATGCTCGCTCATTAAAGTTATCTCCCCTATTAAGTATACCTCCATTCGAGTTAATTTTATAATCTGTGGGATAAAGATTAAGACGACTACACTGTCCAGCTATAAAATTATTCAGGAATTCAATATTGCTATAGTAATGGTGCAGCAACATGAAGTTATAATAGCTAGTCATAGAAAATCCGCATTGCAGAAAAAGACCATAATTTTGACTGTAACGGAACATAGGAAAATATATACCATTTCTATAGAATTCAAGTGCACTGATCCCGTTATACACATTATACAGGACTAGCGCATCATAATAATTTAATGTAGTCAATAGCCAATAAGTGCATGCATTATAATAGTAATAGTATTCATTCAACCAATGTATCATTGAAAAGTCACTTGTACAGTGGAAGCGTAATGTCACAGAAGGATAAACACTAATCCAGTAATTGTCAATACACAACTGGTTATACCTATGTATCTGTGTCATTGCTCACAATTTGAGGTACCCCATGGGGGTCACTGATATGCTCCATTCTGTGAATGGGCTGTCTATTAGCCCAACCTTGATCACGTGCATCAGGTTGGATCGCAGAATCACGGTCTATTAGAAGAACATCATTGTTTTCAACATATTGTGTGTTCGATTGAATTACATCAGTATTTTGACGTTTCAAATAAATGTCAGTATCAAGCGGCGAGCGTTCCTTGCGTTTCTGTGACATTCTGTCAACGCCCAAGGGGGCGAGCTGGCCGAACCTGTTCGGCGTTTCGAAGTTTAAGGTTCTGACGTTGTATGGTCTCTGTGGAATTGTTTGTCTGGCGGGGTGTGGGCCATATTGTGTGGGTCGATTGTCTCTCCTGTCCTCACCATGGTACGCTGGGGGATGCATGGAACGGGTGTAACATTTACGGCCTTCTCTATTGGTGTACTCTCCATTATTGATATGGTATTGCTTGTTATTTATGTACAGTCTGTCTCTGACAAGCGACACTCTCTCTCCTTGGTCAGAAAGGTGACGGACTATTGGGTAGAGTTGTTTCCTGCGTTCCTCGACTTCACGTGGAAAGTGCTCATAGATTTTAACACCCTGTTTCAAAGCATTCAGAGAGATTCCTGCTTTACGCACCGTGTTTCTATCACTTAGTTTCTCGAATCGAGCTATAATTGGACGTGGTCTGTTAGATTATTTGGCTTTCACCGGATTACCAACACGGTATACTCTTTCAAAGCTAAAATTTGTCTGCGACACTGGAGATTCTTGCCTAATAGCGTCATTATCAATCAGTTTTATGGTCAAAGTGTCTATAAGAGTTGAGTGGACATCCTCTCTCTGAGCAACACCGTTCCCGTTAGTACGGGCCTCCTCGTGTACTCCGAATATAATAAGATCATTCTCCATGATCCGTGATTGTAGATCTAGACAACGTGTATTTAATTCGGAATTTTGTGCAAACAGTGTTTGAGTTTGTGAATTGATACTGGCATATTGAGTTTTCAAAAGGTCAATATCAGCATCGATGTGCTCCTTGTCATGAGTGAATTGGTCGTATTGTGCACTGTTAAATTGACAGGATTTTTCAATTTCGAACACTTTGTGTGTCAACGTGTGATTAGTCTCTTGGATATTGGACATCTGGATTTTAAGGTAAGCCATATCCTGTTCCATTGGGGCGATTTTCGAGACACTCGTTTCAATTGTTTTAAGCCTTGTGTTCATTTCTTGGAAAAGTTCTAGCATACTGTTATCCTGGCCTCGAGTTGGGTAATCAGTGAACGAAGGACGGTATAAATGTGGCGGTATTTGACTGGGTATTCCAAAAGATGGAAAATATCCTGCTTGTGGACCCATGTAGGGCGGAATGATCGGTACCTGATGTGTGTCCATCTGTTTGTCACTTGGTTGATCTTTTTTCTTAGCACCATTATTTCCTTTGTTTGGAGTATTCTCTTTTACGTTTGCCATCATATCATAGAGTTTATCAGCTAAAACAACTGGACTCTTACTTGACTATCAAATAGTATGTATATCCATCATTGTTTGATCAAAGTCCACCAAATTAATCCAGTTAATACCACCAAAACTGTCGATTTTGTTTATTTTATTCAAGAATTCAAAATTTGTCAACCATTTTGTTTAGCCTCGTTTTCGAACCCCTATACAATAGGTAGATACAGTATTTAAGGTACTTAGATAATGCGTATTTTGTTGGCAAAGTATATAAACTTTGATAGGTTACAAATAGTTTTATTAGACGTAGCGGACATTAGAGCATCGAATGTATGCATTGTTGGCCAATGAAAATAATAGCGTTTAAAGTATTTCTTTCATATATCGCGATAATGTGGACATACAAGTAGAAAATGATATTCACTTTCAATTTTTGTCATAGTACAGGATTTACAAGTTCTCAGTTCACGATCCACGTTGTTATATCTCCCTGTTTCAATAAAAAGGTTATATGATGAAGTTCTAAATCATTTTTGTAGATATGTATCGATTATCCGTTGCTTAATAATGTCCAGTGGGATGTCATGGGTGAACTGTTCATTCCAGATATTGTTAAATCCGTGATCTGATAGTATTGTTTTTATTTCAAACGCCCAATTGTTTCGGTTATAAGTGTGACCTAAATCAACGTCCGTTTTTAATAATAGATAAAGTTGTTTTGTTAAACTTGAATCTTCTTGTTTTAATATCTTAATCCAATACTTAAGTAGTTTAATTTTTCGATATATATGGAGCGGTAATCGACCTAATTCTCCGTGCATACCACTGTAACCTATCATCACTGATGGTTCGATCCCCACTCAGACCGTGTCTCTCTATATGAAAACGTTGGCCGTTTCTTACGATATTGTTGGTACACAAGTACTTGTTAACCGCGGTAGCCTGCCCAGAAAAGGTGTTGCTATGCAAAACCACCCGTATCTCATAATGTTTTTTATGGGTAACCGGTAGCGACTTTAAATAATCGTAATATGTTATATGTCGGCTTTTACGCCTGCATCAGCATCATTTTGGGCTATATCGCCGGCGGGCAGTTTACCTAACAACACCTTTCTTGGGCAGGCTCCAGCGTTTAACCAGTACTTGAGTGCATCAACCTCCGTAAGAAACTGCCTACTTTTTCATATAAATGAGACACCGTATAAATAATCTTAAATAAACAAACAAAAAAGTACATCTCCTTCATGGCGATGTACTAGTATTGCATCAGGAATGGGGTCTCCAGAGATGTTCTAAGAACTTCTTTCTCAATCGAGCTAACCTATATATGCATAAACTGAACTAAACTTTGCATGTTAGCAACTTGTGGATGACCGAACAGATTATCTCTCTATTCATCGAGGATCACATTTATTTCTTAAAACGTACCATGAATTTTATTTATCGTTCTGTTTAACAAAGAAGGTATTAGAAAATGATGTAGTGTGCATAAATTCCGTTATAATCATTCATATAATTATTGCAGATGGTAATACGAACGGCGACTTTGATATCAACTCAACATCAGGCGAAATATCCGTTGCCAGACCACTTATGGCATATCTAACATCGAACTATAAGATGACGGTTTTAGTTTTTGATGGTGGTATTGATCCTCATCCCATGACGACATCGGTGGCTGTTTCCATATTAATTTTAGCAGACGCTACATTTATTAGTAAGATATGATTTGATTGTCTGCTTTCCAATGAAATATTGAATTTATCAGTTAAATAGTATGTGTTATTACACCTTTTATTTCTCACTGCTTGACGCCGTTGCTTCCTATCCACTGCAGTTTTAAATATTTTCAACATGACCTTTCTCGGACTCAAGTCGTGCATATAAATGCGACGCTGTAGCACTTGTTAGCACATCATCGCATCAGTTTCTATCATAAATACCGTCATTAGCACACTGTACACATGGAATACTTGCTAATGCAGTGATAGCGTTCGCTTCATGTGCAAAAGGCCCATAGTTCGAGCCCCGCTGGAGCCGTTAAGATTGTGGTCTTATGCAAGGCATTTAAATTCCACTTTTCCTCTTCTATGTCCCGCTATGTCCACCATGGCGATGGATTCCATTAGGAGTGAGGTCTTCAATACAAGTTTTAAAAAACTTGTTTCGCAATCGATATATATCGATGTATAAACTGATAGGTATACCTCGTCTCAGTTCTTCTACATCAACTTCATTTCGTATGACTTCGTCGAAACATACATTGTTTACGTTTATTTATCGTCGCTACCGGTTGCCCATATGAGCGACGCCTCCTGAAGAGATTAGTCATTTTAGATATTTGGAGGATAGTGCAATGATACAGATAGAGACCCATTCCAGAGTTCTGGTTCTTTTACGTACACTATGTATAGCACCGACATGAGACTTAAGTTTAAAGTTCCATTTGAAAGACTGTTAATTATCATTATGGTCAGACGACGGGATCGAACCTGCGATCCCTGGATTACAAGCAAATAGTTTTTAATTATGTAATTAGAAGAAATAATGGAAATATTCAATATGAAAACTGAGAATATTGTTTTGGAATTTAGAACACGTCGAGTAATTTTTACAGTTTACAGTTAGTGATGATAAATGGCGGTACTATAGTAAATAAATCAAAGGTATGAACAATTTATTAACAATAAGTATACGACTAAAAGATAAAAAAAAATCACAAATCTGTATGAAGTATTTTGTTTAAACTATAGGAAAGAAGGAGCATAGTTAGCGCTAATCATTCATCTACAAACACAAGTTTCCATCCTGATCACATATGGGTAGATAAGGGAACATATTTATTTAATAAGGCATTTAAGAACTTAATAATATAAAATAAATATATATCGCACATTTAGAAAATGGTAGAGCTATAGTAATATAACTATTTCAAATAACACTATAGCAAATAATACAAATATTACTTACTAATTATAGACAAGTAACAATACATGATAAATGTAATAACTCAAAGAATGCAGCATAAAATCTACACACACTGAAGCTAGCAAGGACATACATAGTGTTAAGGCTTACTTCTGCCTATACTTGTCTCTACAACCATCGATCATAAATAAGTCAATGTTTAATATTGGAGATCAAGTGGTCTATTCCAATATCTCAACATGCATATCCATCTGCGGTACACGCTATGTTGCCAGCCGGAATCACCATAAAGCGCCGGAAGTGGTGTAAAACGATGAACTCCCATGAAATAGCGTAATGCTCGATGTTGTACATTGTCCAGCGACTGATACACCTTCGCTCCCCAGACTGCGGCACTATAGTCCAGTATAGGTGTAACACATGAGTTAAACAGTTTCTCGTACAATCGGAACCTGAAGTCCTTTATGTTGTGAATTTTACTGATCAAGCTCCCTAGAGCTCGACCGGCTCCTTTTGATAAAGCATCACAGTTCGCCTTGAAGTCATTGTTTTCGTCAAATGTGATGCCGAGATACCGGTATTGAGTGAATATCTCCAGCACGTTATTCCCGACCCTGAACTGGTAATCGGTGCGCTGGGTACTGCCTCGCCTGAAGTGGACACATTTCGACTTATCAGTGTTGATTACCACCCGCCAGCGCTTACACCAATCCTGTAGCGTATTTAACATTGACTGTAGCTTTTCTTCTGAGTCCGATGTGAGTACGATATCGTCTGCGTACATCAGGATTGATACTTTAGCATCCCCCATGATGATTCCCAGGTCACGGTCATTGACCTCTTTCACAAGATCATTTGCAAAAATGGCGAATAGTGTTGGTGACAAACCACACCCTTGCTTAACACCAGTTTCGCAGTTGAACAAATCCGTCATCTTATTGTTTGTCCGTATACATTATGTCGCACTGGCGTAAATATTTCGGATCGAGTTATATACCTTCCCGTCGATGTTATGAAGTAATAACTTGTACAGTAGCATATCTCTGTCAATAAAGTCAAAGCACTTCTTGAGGTCAATGAAAGCAGTATATATAGAGCTGTTGTTCCTGATAATGCTATTTAAGGTGAATATATGATCTTCGCAAGAACGGTTACTCCTAAATCCGTTTTGTTCATCTGCTAACAAAGCGTTATTTTCTAAATATGTAGTGATTCTTTTATTCAGAAAAGCAGTGTAAAGTTTACTTATGCAGGACAAAAGACTAACATCGCGATAGTTCAATTGCACACGTTTATCAGAGCTCTGGTCTTTGAGTATGGGACAAATGATCGATTTTCTCCATTCTGAGGGTATCAAACTAGAGTCAAAGATGAACTGGAACAATTGTTGTAGAGTAGCTATGACCGCTGGGAATTTAAGGGTGTCATATGGAATGTTATCATATCCGCTGGCGGATCCCGACCTGGCATGCATGATTATGTTCGCTATCTCCTCGCTGCTAATGTTTATATTCATCTGTTCATTTGGAACATATAATGGATCCTGCATGTTCATTTCTAATAACTGTGTGTGCAATTTTGCGCGGTCGTAATGTGTTTCATCAAACTCCTCATTATCACATCCATTATATAAGTTTCTAAAATCAACTTTCCATCGTTCAAAAACTACGGGTTCATCTCTAATAATATTCCCATTTTCCACAATTTCTACTGGAATAGATGTATCTTTTCTTGGTCCTAATTTCTGTATTTTTCTCCAGAATTCTGTCGGATTAGTACTGGACATTTCATCAATTTCAATGGCCTGAGTCTCTCTATATGCTCGTTCCGATTGTCGTAGTAATTTGTCTAAGTTGTTTCTGGCTTCAATGTATTCAGCACGTAGTCTAGTCCTCTCTCGGTTAGTACCATTGTACCTTAAGAATGTACGTTCTTTGAAGTGCATAATATTCCACAGTTCCTGTAAATCGTCGTTCCAATATGGTTTAACAATTTGTCGACGTTTATTTGTCCGTTTGGTTGAACTATAGGTGGGGATATTTTGCACCATTTCATTAAGTATGACGTCACACAAATTATTGTAGGTCGCATCTATATCGTTCTGTGTCTCACGTGCACTTTCTATTTGCGTGATAATTGTCATAATGGCCGCCGTAGCACGTTCATTTTCCATAAAGTCGGCAGGGATACATCTCAGTTTGAATCGAGCCTTTTGTGATGCATCAGTTCCCACACTCTCGCTAACAGTACTATTATAACCCGTAGAGTGGAATTCGGTCACTAGTGCTAAAGGAATTGAAAATAAAAACGTGTCCAAACTAGTTTCTATTGGCAGTGTTTCGTAATTATCATTCATATTAGAAATATTTAATTTAGACAAAATAAAATCCGATGATCATGCATGGCTTGTAGAATGACTGAAATATCAAAACCATTTCGCGAGAGTAAACCAATGTGTTCCCAATCATACGTAACTGTGTTTGCTATCACGAGATTTGTACATAGACTTATTATATTAATATATAAATGTATGTTTATTCCATTTTTTACTCGGTATTTATTAATACCGGTTCGAATCTCTATTCAAATAATTATAATTGTGTCCTTAGGCAAGTCGTTTAAATTCCACATTGTCTTTTTCTCTCCCTCGTGGCGATGGTTTCCATCAGGAATGAGGTCTCGAGAGTTATTAATATAAATTGTATGAATTGTTTCGCAATCGAGCTAAAATTAATATGTAGAAAAAGTTATAATGAATCAAGTAGTGTTTCACAATTGACCTTTTTGCCAATTTTGATAGACAGCTGGCGTTAGCCAATCGCATCGCACCATTCGCGCACACCCCGGCAACGGTTTATCGCCGCCATCTTGTTAGACAAACGAGTAGACAAATTTGAAAAGGCGTGAATTTGATCGAAAATACGGGTTTAAAAATTGTTTTAATGATGTTGAAAATGTGTAGCTTTGGTGTGTGGGTTAGTTATAGTACTAAATTAGTCGATATCCTGGTGATCGACGTTAAATTCAACCCATTTCAAAATCCTTGGACAAATCTAAAAGTGTGTATACGAACCACAAATTTCCAGACAGCTGCTTTAAAAACAATGCATCTATAATAACACCGACTGACCACATACTGTCATTCTTTTCTCGCAAACACAGCAATCAAATGTAAGCGTGTCACACTGTTTATTGGAAGTAATCAACAACTTACCGACTACCGGTACATCACAGAGACCGCCGACTTATAATGTCCCGATACAGATCTGATCAAGATCAAAGTATTGCACATCGGAAAATAGCACTGATTGTGCTAATTGGTCAATTATAAAATGTGTGCACAATTAGTATTGATTACTACACCGAGTCATTGTTTTATCGTTCTGTCAGACAAACAAGTTATTTAGTAAACGTTTAATCAAATCTGATATGATCGTGATCTGAAATTATTTTTTGAAAATTAATTACAATTAATTAATGCTGTCTGTCATTGACAATGGTGAAAAGATGTGGTTACGGGCTGTGTGACAGTGGACAGTGATAGTAGATATCCAGATCGATTGATAGGTGACGTTAAAGTCGTGCCATTTCCAAAACCTAAGACAAATCTTGAAAAATGTATAAGGTGGATCAAGTTGTGTGGACGATCACACGACCAGCTGAATACATCCATAATTAATGCAAACAGATATATTTGCACAAAAGTAAGTTGAAATTAATTTATTTATGCATAATAAAATATTTAATAAAATATATTGTGCATTTATAGATCTACTGTTCACAAGAGATATGTGAGTATAATGGTGATTAAAATTATACATGTGGTTCATACATATTGTCGTGGATGGTGCACTAGGGACCAGATAGTAGTAATAGTACCCATGTATGTGCATAGTTGTGGGATTCCCATATTAGCTCAGTGAACGTACTGGTGTTCAGTTTATGGGCCTACTGTTCGAGTCTTCTCGGAGGCATAGGGTCGAGTATCTCAAGACTTAATTAAATCATTAACTTAAATATGTTCACTCTTCCGTTGACTGTGAAAGCATTTTCCACGAACACTTAACACGTCCTCATCCGTTAAATATATATGTACTTTAGAGAAATAACCTTCACTGAAGAACCTAAACCCTTGCGCTCTTGCTTTCAACGTGATATTCTTATCTGGGCGAAATAACAACGAGAAATTCGACGGAATTTTATCTAGATCAACTCGATGCAGGTCTGCGTTAGACGCCATTTTGTTAGATAGCTTGTCTCGCGTGGCTATAGCGAGCACCTGTAACTATGGGGGGCGTGCCTAAGTAGCGTTTGCAGAAAGGTCAATTATGAATAACTTAGTATTTAGTCGGTTCAAAAGCTCACTCAGAGATTGTATTATACTGTTTATATCTTGCCGACTCTAAAAATAACCCAACAAAACACACACTTAATTATTAAAATAAATCAACACTTAATTAACACTACAACCCAAATAGTATTATGTTACAATAATTGCAGGATGTCAACCGGATGTAATCGATATGGAAATAAGCGACAACGCACGCATTGGTCACAAAGAGTTATTAGATATAGCCTGTAGCAATTGGAGAGGAAAACAACTCTATTTTGTCCTTGACGCTAGTCTTGAAATCCTTAGTATAGGCACCAACCGAGACAATCAGACCTACATAGAGATAGTATCCACACTCCATAACACGACTTGGAATGTAAGCTGTATCTGTGTTGTACTCGTAACATGTATATAGGCTTTGTATTAACTTCGCTTAATCATATTTCAGTGTATATGTGTTGAACTCGATTTCGCAATATATAAACACAATCACAATCGTACAAGTATTACATGCATACGCACTCTATTTCGGATTGTTATTCATGTACTAACCAACTCTATCGAATGTGGAACGTATAGGAAATGTACATACAATTGTAACAAGCAACCAAGAGCTAGCTCATAAATTAGGCTGTTCGATTAGCACAGTGGTTATCGCGCTCGCTTCACAGCAATACAACACGGGTTCGATCCTCGGACAGGAAAGAATGTGATATGGTACGGTGGTCGCCAGATCGGACAGGTGTGTTTTCTCCGGGTCCGGCATCCTCTCACACGAATGACCACATTTACGGTTTCATCCGACGAGAGTGATTAATATAAGTTGTTAGAATAAAGTTGAGATTTTCCATTCACTTCCAAAAAGTGCGTGAAAAGTATCCACCCGTATACACTTGTACGAGAGCCTTGTTTCTGACGACATATTCTGGGTGGGATATCGTTGTACATGTGAAGGATACTCGTATTCTACATTCAATTGCAGACAAATGTAACAGTGTATGAAGAACCTTACAGAAACGTAACACTAAACATAATACCGATTGTGATCAGGATTATTGCAAAGAATGACCCGCCCACTATATCACCGTTACAGCAGAATGTGAACGTGATGGAGAATGCTGCTGTAGGAACTGTAATTGCTGAGTTCATTGTCCACGATCCTGACTTTGGCGATTGGGCAAGCATTCACGTCTATAGCAACGGTAAGGTCATACATTTGTGCTTATAGATAGAAACATATTGTCGAATTTAATCATTTATTCAACTTGGCGAGTTCAATTTCATACACAATAAATCTGGTTGATCGAGTAGCAGTTTGAGCTTTACTGGTATACAATGAAACACTAAATAACTAATATTATGAAAATATACCTGAACGTGTAGTCACTTAATCTATTGGTAGTATTTGTCTTGCGCAATTTATAGGTGGCTATAAAACTGCAATGGGTGACATCATTGATGTTCGGGACAACTATTATTTTGTTTAAATGTTCTCATTATACTGCTAAAACGTAGCCCTTGTACTAAATTACCATGTTAACAGAGTCTGCAATATTTCATAAATGTTAATTGATAAAAGCTAAGCATTTTAGAAAAATTTTCTCTTCGGATTTCGGTTGTCTAATATAGTGTGTTTGTTTATTATAGTATCACACCTATTTAAAGGGCCGTCCATTTCTGATTTATGAGACACCTCTTTTTTCATGAACATCCGTGCTTCCCGAATACTATACATGTATGCCAGGTGACAGCCTGGTAGGCAATCGGTAACCATTATTTAACTAGCTGGCGGCTCACCAACCGGCCATATTAGAATGAACCCCTGACGAGATTCGAACCTTCGAACTATCGACCTCCCGCTCCGTAGGCGAACGCCTTAACCACTATGCCACGGAGACGATATATACGTATATATATACGGTTACTGCGCTAAGGACACTCCTGACATGTCTTATTATTTCTAGTGCTTGGTTGTGAAATGGTGAACTATAGCATGAATATAAGTGTCGTCTATAAGTTGAATATTATTGTTGAAATATTCAAATATAGTATTTGCTATTAAAATTAGTGTAAGTACTGGAGTAACCAGTCAGCCAACTCGCAAAAAGGTTGGTAAATAGAAATATCAATGCGCAACATATTACCAAGTGCGTAGCGAGTTTGTAAGCTGTCATGGCTAGTTTGTTTGTTTTTGTGTCGGGTGCACACTCAGCATGTAGGATAAATAGAATACTAGGATACTGTCTTTTATGTCGAGTACAAATAGTACACATTCTTCCATTTACAGATATCCCTGAAGAAATAACAATTGGACCAATCAAAGGCATTACAGTACAGCTCATCATTAACTCTCCGTTAGATGTGGATAAGTACAAAAATGTGCATTGTGACAACGGGACTATAATGGCTATGGCAGATGAGCCGATGAACAGTTTTATGGCACTGTATGTCAGTAAATATTTTACTCTAATCTTTTCCTTTGACACCGGGTTAGTTGTGACCTCCAAACACAACTGCAATGGCGCCACTATTCAGATATCTGTATCAAAATGTAGTTGTGCATACACTATGCTATAACGTCCTGAGTCGAACAGTTTGACAGTGTTATTAGGCTCCATGTGTAATGTTGTACTGTTCTTTCTGTATTCTTACATTTAATCCAGCTGCATATATATAATACAGAGCATAACAATAAATACTATCAATGTACCTATGTATTGTCGAACATCCATAGTTTAGTTTATGCAAATGTATTTTAGCACTATTGCGAAACAAGTTCTTACAACTTATATTAATCACTCGAGATACCTCATTCCTGGAATCCATAGCCACGAGGGAGAGAGAAGAGGCAATGTGGAATTTAAATACCTTGCCTAAATGCACAATCGTAACGGCTCCAGCGGGGCTCGAACTCCGGGCATTTCGCACCTGAAGCGAACGCGTATCCAATGCGCTATCACGACTTCCACTAAAACATCCATACAGTTTCTAATCCATTAAAAATTGAGGATGTCAATGTAGACATAGAGCTATATGTATTTATTGTAATCCTTTAGTCAGGAAATATAAAATGAGTTAGAGTTAGATTAGCTAATTGATCCATATTTTCAATGTATGTGTTTGAACTAATAAATTGAATCAAACATCCTTAATGTGTATACAGGTTGGCGAAAGGGTGCGTGGAAGTAAGATCTGATCATATAGCAGTTGGTTTTGCAGTAGTGGTGAGTTACTCGTTTTCTAATATACAAACATACGGATATATATTTATTTAGGCCTCACTGTAATAAAACATATTTGTTTATAATTAAAATGATAGCAAATTTTACAAAAGTACATATAATAAGCGTATGTGTTTTACGTTTATTTATCGTCGCTACGATGAGATTCGTCATTATTAGATGTGTGTAGGATAGTGCAGTGATACAGACAGAGACCCATTCCAGAGTCTCCTCTGGTTCATTTTACGTGCACGATGTAAAGTACCACCGACACGATACCTCGGTGAAGTCCCATCTGTAAGACTGTTAATGTTATTAGGGTTAAACGTGGAATCGAATCTGCGATCCCTGAATTATCAGTCCAACGTGTTAACCATTGGACTACAGAATTATGACGGAGTAGCTAAAAACGTTAGATGTAACGATAGGTTGTTGTTCCTTTAAAACAATTATAAACTATCTTAAGATTACACTGCAAGTCGGGGCACTAACAGTTGTCATGTTTTCGGTTGCTACAATCATTATTGTTCATATTAATTGCATATCACACATACACGTCGTCGTATGGCGTTCACATCACGACAAGGAAAAGTGAATAAAACGTAGTGGGAGTGACGAGCCGGCTCATCAGGATCTGCATTTTTTGCCAGTAATATTACTATATTTAGACACAATTACCAATTGTGATAAATGAACTGGCCCACATGTAATTTTCCAATTAATTTGCTGGTCTAAAAACAGCATGCACCAGTCCATGTCAGTTTGTGGATAGAATTGCAATAAGCTACTATAGCTTCCAATTCAATCCACTAGTCATTGCAAATATATTTGTGTAAAGTATGCATATGTATAGTGTGTATATTATGACGAATAAATATGTTTACACCAACCAACTAACGCCATGTTTGTGTTGAATTGATCAAAACACACGTTGTTCTTCCGCATTCTGAACGTAACGGGATAAGGACTACTTGTAAACTCAGTATGAATGTTGCTTGAGTGACCATGACGTACCGACATGTCGGAGGCTGCAGGAAGGCAACAATGAAATGTCCAGGTAAAGCGTTTTCGACAGACTCAGTTGATTTCCTACACAAGTTGTTTGCTTGGGCACGAACGAATATCCGTACATGGTGATTTTCACAACCATCATTGCGCAGTGTAAACAACGTTTTCCAAATCAAAGGTGCCGATTTGCAAGATGAAATTCCATCTCAAACAAAATTGAGGCTCCCATTTTGTTCTTCACACAAAATAAAACGCCATTCGAAACAGTTCATCTATTCCTCCTGGTTGAACCAGCTTACCGATAAATTCCTCAAAAAACAAAATGCATGCAAAAGATAAATACTAATTGTTAGAAAAATATGTCTAGCGTTTTTCTTATTGCATATTAAAGTAGCTCAACGATTAGGCCAATTAATATCTGAATGGCACACATACCAGGTATGTGGAGTACTCACTCAATGTATGCAATTACAATTCGACGACACATGCTATTTAACCATACGAAAGGGTTTTCATCCGCTAATAGCGACAGGCGGGCAGCACAATCATCGGTGCGCTTGACTACATGGCATGAAGGCCAAACAATGGACGATAATTCCATTATCAACGAGTTAAATATTGAGCCAGTAATAAGTAATTCGGACAGTACTATAAATCCGGATAGTAAGGAATCGTGGCCATCTGGCCGGAGGATTGTTGAATTGGGACATATGTCATTAAACTCTCTGGCCCAAGATTGCTCAAGACTTCTCATTTTGAGTTTGCTCTGGGCTCAAATATTCTTACATTGATAAATCATTAAACTTGAACAATTTTGGAGTATATGTTTTATTTAATATTCAGAAACAATATCTCAATGAAGGCGTTTAAGGAATTATTAACTTTGAGAATCATGAGTTGAGAACAATTTGAAGTTGGGGTATTTATGGAAATTTAGTTTATAATACAAATTTATTTTAGCTTGATTGTAAAGTGTTATATTAATCCCTCTCAAGAACTCATTCCTAGTGGAATCCATCGCCACGAGGGAGAGAGAAGAGCCAATGTGGAATTTAAATGCCTTGCCAAAGGACACTATCGTAATGGCTACAGTTGGGCGTGACTACTCCGGGCCGTTCGCACCTGAAGCGATTTCACAATCTTAGCTAGTTATTACCTCAATACACACCAGGTGGTATATCTATTGAGATATTCTCTTGGGTAGGATTGACTGTATTAACCAGTGTTATCATAATTGGTGCTTAGTTATAAATATTATCACAATATTTTCATTTTTATGATAGAAGATTACCTCCTTTACATTACGTTAAATGTTTCCTGTGTTAAGAATGATGTTAATGAATACACAGGAACATAACTAGATATCCTATAATGTTGTAAAAGTTATTTTTATATAATAATATGCCTGTTGTAAGCTTACTGACGAGATACATAAATTGTCAACAGTTTTAAGCAAAACGTAGGGAAATTGGCATGTTACATATTAATTCATTAGCATACTAATTATATTTAATGTTTTGAACTAATGATAGACAACATTTGAAGAAATTCTATTGTGAAAAAAATATTTGAAATTATATCTTAAATATTACATGAAAAATACAAAAATCTCACAAAAATCAAGTACTCGAACATGGAACCATCATGATTTAGGATTATTGTATTCTAAATATGCATATTTTATGTGTATTGTTAAATGCAGTTATGATTAATAGTCATATGTAACATATTAGTATATCAATATTTAAACATAATAATTAAAAATATTTGTTTATTTTTCTTTTGTCGCCAAAATGAGAAATTATTGGGATGAAATCGAAAATAGACATGTTATAAAAAAATAATTAAAAAAAGTCATTAGCATGTCAATTTTATTTCATATATTGATTATTAATACATAGTACTAGTGATGTACCAAGTATGAACACATTCTATTATTTAAATTATGTTTACAAATATCCTTTATAGTAGGGGGGCCAATTATACGTTTTAGGGCGCTCGTTGTTTTTTAATGTTAATTTAAGTGCCTGCTAATGATTATTGGGCAATGAAAAAAACATGTTGCCATTTTTTTCTGTGATTATTGTATCTTTGGTGGCCATTTTAAAAATGTCCGCCATGTAAATTTACAATACCTCATATCTCTGATAATAACAGAGCTAAACATTTAATTTTGGTGTCTATACCCATGTTTTCAGGGTCAAAGAATCAAAATATTTAAAATAAATTGTGTTAGACATTAAGAATTTCAATATGGCTGCTGTTTTTTATGGTATGACCGTTACACAAAGCTTAACAAATCTCATATCTCAGCTAATAATAGTGCTACCAATTAAATTGTGTTGATGCCCATGTATTCAGGGCCAAATAATCCAGTTGAGACTACACGGGACCAAATCCAGAGATCGATCTCTTAAAAGTCTCACTCTCCAGAATGTATCCCTTGTTGTGCAACAACGAAACAAGGTTTCAGCGATGCGTCAACATGTCCTACCTTCGTACCCAATACCATATCTCATGTCGTCAAACCATATTCTACACAGGACACAACATGGCTAATTTCACGCACTATTATGCATACCACAAAAGCTAAGGATATGCAGGATGTAGTCATTGACCTACCAGCTCACCAGCTATCTTCCGAGATACCCCAGGATGCTGAACCCAGTGTCACAGCAGACACAGAACCAGCAGACATGGGAACACCGTCAAGTACTAAGACTATGCATCACTATACCCCTACATGGATGCCTACAACTCACTCTTGGTATCAACAAAGCAACTTACAGAAGTAAATACTATGCCTCTCATAGCATCACCAGCCCA
The DNA here is from genome assembly GCA_014843695.1 of Archivesica marissinica. Classification (NCBI taxonomy): domain Eukaryota; kingdom Metazoa; phylum Mollusca; class Bivalvia; order Venerida; family Vesicomyidae; genus Archivesica; species Archivesica marissinica. The sequence continues at coordinate 61,517,319 of CM026387.1, forward strand.
TGAATGGCAAACTCTCATTACAGTCTTAAAACAGACACAGCATATCAACTACACGGTAATGGGTCCTAACAACAAGACAGTGATCACTCTCGACATGGCCTTGTATGAACGTGCTAAGCAGCTCGAGATGAGCAGGGATGATTGCAAGGGCAAATGTGTGCTGCGGTTGGGCGAGATGCGTACAGTGATGTCTGTATTGAGGGCTGTGGGCAATGCCATAGACGATAGTGGGCTTTAAGAAGCCTGGTTTGAGGCCGATATATATGGACCCACCAGGACAAGACAGATCCTTGAAGCCAAGCACATGAAGAGGGCTCTAGAAGCACATATGACTACAGTCCAAGCCCTGTTTGACCTATATGTTGAAGAACTGTTCTCAGAGAACCCTAATCTACGTGGCCCATGTACAAATTCAGCACAACTGATTGACAGGGGTTGTGCACAACGCATCCAGCAGGATATGCTAAGGGATCAACAAAACATGCTAAGTACCCTAGAGTCCAACAACATTTTGGAGATCATGAACCAGTTTGATGAAAAGATGGAATCCACAAGCTCACTCTTCAAGTTTGTGCGACGCTATATGCAGATGTTGGTCATGTTCACGATCATTCGTGCCACACGTGATGGGCTCTGGCAGCTTCACCTATATTCCCTTAACGAGCTGTGCAAATAATTGTTTGCTCATGACAGGCAAAAGTACGCGAGGCTTGTTCCAGTCTACCTTGCAGAAATGACAGCTCTTGAGATCACCAATCCAGACATACATAAAGAGTGCATGGATGGAAACTTCACAGTTCACAAAAACAAGATCCCATTGTGTGCAGTTGGAGTGGATCATGCCCTAGAGCACATACATCGCATCTTGAAACTCACAAGAGGTCTGGTAGGGATTACACAGAATACCAGTGCCCGTGAAAGATTCTTCCTTACAGCACCCGAACTGAGTAAACTTGCTGCAGAAGCGCATGAAATGGCTAGCTCGCAAACAAGCTCACGCAAAGATCACCATGAACTGTCAAAGGCTGTCTGGACTAGACAAGTGGAAAACATACTGAAACTGAAGAATGCGATTCAGTCCTCTATGAATCCTATGACAGGACATGACAAAAATATCATCACAAAAGTAATAATGCCAAATCAAGTACAGAAATATGTTTGCAGCCGAGATAAAATTGGCCAGGTAAAATACGTCACATTTCTTAAAGAGCGTAGCCTTGTGGGCTAGAATGACGAAGGTTCAACTTAAGACATGGAAAAGCAATGAAGCACAAGCTGGCTGATAAAGTGGTGGAAATGAATGATGACAGGTCACTATTTGTCCGCATGCTTATTGTGGCCCGCTCACGACCAGAAGTCAACCTAAAGGAAGACATTGGCCAGCATGAGTTTACATCCCTTCCAAGAACCCTATTTGCAATAGATCACTTTTACTAGCCATAGACAAATGCAGCCTCATGACCATACTGGAAACGTTACCCAACCAGGAGGTAACTAATCAGGGTCAGCAGTCAGAAAGTTAAGCTGAAGATGTCGAACATCCTGAATACATCACTGATGTTCTGGTGCCACCCAAGAAGGTATCCATCATAGATGGGTTGACCGTTATGACCTTCCCACTTCACTGAAGGAGGCCACACGAGAGAGACACAAGGGTACGAGACCAGTCACAGTCTATCATGTTGAAGATAATACACCAGTAGGCAAGTTATGAGCAAAACAGTTCCTGGCAAGTACGGCCACCAACGATGAATTGACAGTTTACCTTGCAAGCATAGCTCTTCAATTATGAGGGATCGTCAAATGTTTTCTTTGTCACTTCAAGGTAACGGGTCCTCTCGAATTGCATGAATGCTAAGCACCTATGTAGCTCACAAGAAGAGTCCGACACAAAGATAATATGCACAGCCTGGATGCTGTTCGACGAGGAGCTACAGAACTGTACATCCAGTCCCCCGACACAGATGTATTTATCCTTGCACTCCACCGCTATCATCAACTGTGCGAAAAAGCATACTTCATCACAGGTAAAAACCCGGTGCGGAAAATCTCACTGAAACCAATAGTGCATGCACTTGGCGATGCAAAGACTGCAGCCTTACCTGGCTTCCGTGCATTTTCTGGAGCTGACCAGATTGGACGGTTTTCCGGGAAAGGAAAGCTAACATATGGGCACATACTAAGCAGGTGCCCTGTTGAGGTAGTAACGGCGTTTGCTACCCTGGAAACCTGTAACATGCTAACAGTCGACACAGAATCTGCTATTGAGGCATTTGTATGTGAACTGTATGAGCCTCGTACTGTTGTGACAGATGTAGGTGATCTTAGATGGAGACTATTCTCCAAAATGCAACTGGAAGCTCAGAAACGGCCACCAACACCAGGAGCTTTGCATGAAGCTATTGGTCGTGCACATTTTCAGGCCATAATATGGCATTAAGCTCACATGCCTAATCCACAGCTACCGCCATCAACTGGATATGGATGGGATACAGAGGGATCGACTAGTTCCCATCAAAACAATGGATCCTCCAGCTCCAGCATCCATTATACATTTGGTCAAATGTGGCTGCAAGAAGAATAACTGCCGGTCCAACTGTTCTTGTAGAGCACATAATCTCAATTGCTCAGAGATGTGTGTGTGTGGGGCAGATGAAGACGTATGTAGTAATGTGGGTCAGGAACATCCCATGGGCATCGACGATGACGACGACGATGATGATCCTTTAATCTAATGAGTAGTGTTGAACACTGAAATATGTAGATTCATACCAATATTCGTCCTATTATTGCTTGAGCACATTGATAATGTTTGGTTATTACATAACTTTAATATGTTGCCATTAAATTCCATTTAAAATGAATTTGGATTCCTTGACTTTGAAAGAATCATACAGACATCACAATTTAATTGAGATGTATTAACTTTGCATAGCGAGCGACCATATCATATAAACGGCAACCATATTGGAATTCCTAAATATTGTGTGATATTTGGAATCATTGACCCTGACAACATGGGTATGGACACCAAATTGTAATGTTTAGCTCTATTATTACCTGAGATATGAGACATTGTAAATTTACGTGGCGGCCATTTTACAAAATGAAATCATTGCCCCCCCCACACACACAATATTAAGTATATCATGCATATATGCTATACTAATCAAATACAGTGCAACAACCAGACATTATATTTTACTACTGTTCAGGAAACAACAGTACGTTAGTGTTACTGTATTTTTATATTTTATGATATGAGTTTATTGAATATAATGTCACATTAGCGACACGTGACACTCTATCATTTGACACCCATAACATGTAACACAGGAGGCTCGTGACCTCGTAATAGTGGCAGTCTCAATTCACAGTCAGTATGTTGTGTTTATTTATAGTTTTATTAACATAACTGTACACGTACATTCTATAGCATCTAATAAACACAGTATATGAATGCCCAGAATATATCAACAATGTACAGTAACACTCTAATATTCCAGGACACACTTAACCCCATGGTCTAACAGTACTACCATCAACCTTTATCTCATGTACCCGGTGCATTGAACAATGTAATATGATAATCGCCTGCAGGTATCTCTGCATCGCGCTCTGACACAGGCTGACGGATATTTCATATTCTAATTGAACCCACTTGTCTGTATTTACTCGTTCCATATCCATTCACTGTAATCACTAATCACAGTTATCAAGGCCCGTTCATTAACTCTATCATCCAACACTATGGTATTAGAAACAATTATAAACACTTCGGATTGCAGTCCAATCGCTACATTGTCGGACAAAATACGAGAACAATGTTTCGCAATCGACAATCGCCATTTTATATGACATTGAAAAAAGTCGCATTCGATGGATATACAGATGTCATCATCCCCTAACAAAACAACAAATCCATATTAAACATAGGATCTCCTTAATGTGTTCTATGTACGTATAACGTAAGCTTCACAACACATACACAGTGTCTGGAGAAATGCTATTTCTCACTACAGTATTATATTGATCTATTTGCCCAGAGCGATCTCAGTGAGCGACTTCATTTGACTTATTAGGGTAAATTCTAGTGATGTAATTGTCTAAAAATAGACCTACTCTATTAGGGTAAACTCTAGTGATGTATTTGTCTAAAATTAGACCTACTCTAGTTAACTTTCACTAAAGCGATTAGAGTTCGTCATTAGAGTAAACAAACATGGCGGATTTATCTAACATGTTGCCGTTATTTCTATTAATACTATAATAACCCTACTATCTATATAATATGCTACAGGCCCTAAAATAACAGCAGGCGATAGCAACTATCTGACTGTAGTTGCAATCGATGTAAAATACATAAGTTTAAAATTTAAATAACGTAGATCTATCCGAATATCCGACCTAATATGTTCACTTCCTGTATTACCATGAAAGTCAACCAGCTAAATAGAATATCGATTATAACTACATACATTCTTCTTCTTCCATAATCAACAAGCAGTACAAGTAGCTGAGATAAGACCAATTTATCGACAATTAATATAACTTTCATCAGCCGACGCCATTTTGATTAGTCGACAATCCCAGTGAATGCGGTCGGTAAATCGCGAGTAAAGGTTGAATTACCGCATAAGAGTTAAAACTCTGGGCGTTTTCTTGCGGTTTCTTCTTACCCTAGTTAATCGAGCTTACTCGGGTATTTCAACTGAACTCGTTCAATGGTTTATTGAAAACCAAGGCGAACTACAGAATGGACACGTCCTTAACCGGAATACAGTGTGTAGATAGCATAGCATATACCCATAGCCAAATGTGTTACACTATTCTACCTAGTTTCTAGGAATGTTATTACAATGCTTTGACTTCTTCCATATTTTTCAGGTTGAAGATAAACTTGGCCTTAGTGCTACATCGAAGGTAAACCTGAGTATAAGTGATATCAACGACAACCCGCCAGTTTGTAACCCATCAACTGTCATGATCAAAGTACCACGTGATATTAGTACTGATGCTACTATTTTAGATATGCACAACATGTGTAGTGATGCCGATTATTCTTCGCCGAATAACTACATTGTGTACTCTATCATCGAGGACAATTGTACAGGTACATATTATTAATATGATAGAAATTTAAAAAATAAATGTAATTTTCACATCACGTAGATTTTAATTGTTTACATATATATTATACTATCGATACTAAAAACAAAACAAAAACAGTGTGCAATTGATTTAGAGGTAAAATTGTTTATGTCCTTTTAGAAAAACAAATATAGGCAAATTTGGTATTCCGTAAATAAGGAATATGAGTAAATAATGTTATTGTTTTGGCAATGTTTTAACGGAATACCAAATGTACCTATATTTTGTTCTAAAATGACATTAAGAATTTTACCTTTAACGCAAGTACACAGTTTCATTTTAGTGTCAGTCTATTTATTCAGCATTACTATTCGCAATAAAACGAGAATCATTCGATCAGCCTATTTATCGTATATAATACCAATATTAGAATACGCTTCTGTTGTTTGAGACAGTTACACCGTATGTGAAACAGTCAGTAGAAAGGCAATATGACGAAGCTATGGTGTAAGCTACTAGACGATAATGATATGAATGTAATAAAAACATTAAACGCCAAAAATAATAACAATGTACTAATCTAATATCAAAAATCTTAGAAATACAATTATAACTAAACAAGACGAACACAAATATATATTTATATGTATCACTCCTTCTACTTTCCCATTGAAGCAACCTAGATATATTTTGTTTTCAAATACTTTGCAGCACTTTAAGTTCAATCGGGAAATCTGGACTATATTTGTGTCTAAAACAAATAATATTATAACTTCATCATTGTGTGTACGTGCGTGCGTGCGTGCGTGCGTGCGTGCGTGCGTGCGTGCGTGCGTGCGTGCGTGCGTGCGTGCGTGCGTGCGTGCGTGCGTGCGTGCGTGCGTGTCTGCTGCTTATGTGCCTTCCTGTATGCCTGCCTGCCTGTGTGCGTGAACAAATAAATAATGTTACATTAACAACCTAGATACACGAGGATAAAACACA
>CM026387.1:61524393-61549113 GCA_014843695.1 Archivesica marissinica
TGAATGGATTCACATTCTTGAGTTAAACAGGAGTTGTATCTACATGTATCAGAAGTAAATGATTTGAGGATTATAATATGTAATCGGTAATATATTTAATAATTAATAGTTGCGATGCTGAATGTGATAATTGGTTGTTGAATTTATTGCACGTGTCATAATCTTTTTCAATAACCTGTTTTCGTGAGTGTTATTTTTCATTGTTTGTTGTTTTGTTTTTGTGTTTGTATTTAACTTTAGAATAGATTATGCCAATATTAACTTTGCATGTAACATAGTATCAGATCAGATACTACATAATAATATGCCATTTCACCATACCCAATACTGCCTGTTATTTGAAAAGTATGGCTAGACAAACTACTTAAGCCCTTGGTTGACTAGCATACAACATAGTAGTATACAGCTTACATCCATATTGATATACAGTGTAATGCCGTTGCTGATCTGGAACTATGTCGCATGCAAAGCTTTTTAATTTACTCAGCCGGTGAGTTTCCACAAATAATTGAGTATAAAATATATGGATGTTTAATTCATTTGGTTTGATTTAATTAATCTAATAGAAAATAATTCTTTAATAGCATTGTTTCAGGTTTATTATTTTAATATCTATTTTTTATTATTTATTTCATATTCGGTACAGTACTACATTGTATTTGCTTTGTGTCCGGATTAATACAATATTATTAAAATACTAGCAATATATATTTAGCACTTATATGTGCTGTTTGGTTCTAATAAATATAATGTCGTTCAATTTTTGTTAAGTTTTAAATATTTACTAATATTAAACATCACACTGTTAGTCTGGGGTTGAGTACACCCATAATAGTTCTAACAAATCTACTAAGGTTAGTTAGTGTATTTGCTTGTGTTGAGGTCATTATCTGTATGTACTTGTGTGTGTTTGATTGAACATAATAATATGTATCCATGGATAATCTTCTGACTTATTGGTTCAATGAAAGTTCTCCGAGATAGTGTACGCTCTTCTCTAACCTCTATAATCGTGCAGCACTTGAGTATAGGTCATGTTTCATATATTTAGCTAGGTCTTTATCAGCGTTATTTGTATTATTAGAACACTAGCCACAAGTTAAATGTTTTCCAACAAAGATTCAACTTGCAAGTCGTGATAGCGCAGTCGTAGTACGTTAGCGTCAGGTGCGAAATGCCTTAGAGTTCGAGCCCACATGTTGCCGCTTCGAGTGTACCCTTTGGCAAGGCATTTAAAGTTGGATCTTTGTGAACATTATATAGATCAAAATGCATTTAATAATGCTAGTCATCCAGAGCCATTTGACAAATTTGATCTTACTTGTGTTCCTGGTAATTTTATGACTGAAACAGGTACTTTGTCTCTAGTTAATGCAACTATTTCAAAATTGGAGTGTAGTTTTAGAACTCAATCAGATATTGATGAAGTTTATAGTGAATGGTGTAAAATTATTAAGCATAATATGTATACTTCTTTACCATACAAAACGATTTCTTATGGATTGTCTAATAAAAAACGACGCCCGGGTAAACCGTGGCGGTCAGAATGGTTGACTGATTCATGGTCAGAAGTATGTGAAGCAGAGCGCTTATGGTTACGATGCTGTAATAGAAGTGATAAATCACACTTAAAATCTAATTATGTTTCAAAAACTTAAAATATTTGATAGTGCAATACAGAGAATTAAACGATTTTATTGGTTTTCAATTCAAACGCAACTTTTGAATGACTGTAAAATTGATCAGATCAATTTTTGGAAATCCATTGGGAAAATCGGTGTTAATTTCACAAATAAAAAGTTGATACCAATGGAAGTTACATTGGAAGATGATTCAGTATCAGTCAATGTAACAGATGTTTTAAATAAATGGAAACAATCGTTTGGCTCTCTTTTTCGTAGTAGTCCGGATTGCTCATTTGATAATAATTTATATGTTAATCCAGACGATACGGACAGCTCATTTAATCATTAAATTTCTATTATTGAAGTTCAGAAAGCTATTGATGGTGCCAAAAGAGGTAAAGCCTGTGGTATTGATAATATTTCAGCCGAGGTTCTCAAAAATGACACTGCCCTTTCATTTCTACATGTGCTATTCAATGTTTGTTTTAACAACGGTATCGTACCTGCTATCTGCGGTAGATGTATCATTAACCCTATACCTAAATCTACAACCACTGACCCACGTGATCCTATGTCTTATATGGGTATATCGCTTGCATCATCAATGTATAAATTGTACTGTTCTATTTTAAACAATCGATTATCAGTATGGGCTGAGGAAAATGATAAGATTGAGGATGAACAAAATGGTTTTAGAAAGTCTAGAAGCACTATTGATCATATCTCATCGCTTACAAACATTCTAGACACACGTAAAAAGCATAAATAATCTACGTTCTGTGCATTTATTGATTTTCAAAATTTTTATAAAAAGATTTACGACACTACTGATATAAATGATCTTTGGAAGAGACTACTAGAAACTGGAATTAACGGTAAAATGCTTAATGCCATAACATCACTCTACTGCAGTGTTGAATCTTTTGTAAGAGTTAATTATTTCAAGACAGAGTAGTTTAATGTTAGCTCTGGTCATAGACAGGGTTGTAATCTATCCCCACTTCTGTTTAATTTGTTTATTAATGACCATACAGTTTATCTGAAATCATTTGATATTGGAATAAATGCTGGTGATGAAAAGATATGTATATTGCTCTATGCAGATGATATTGTCCTTCTAGCCGAATCGGAGCCTGAGCTACAAATACTATTAGATGCTTTGAATAAAATGAATGTCAATGCCTCAAAGAGTAATATTGTACATTTTCGTCCTAAATCGGTACAGAGAACAACCGTCAACTTTATATGTGGTATTAAATTAATACAAGTTGTTGATAAGTATATGTATCTTGGTGTGTTGTTAAGTGAACATGTGGATTATAACCTAATGACTAAAGCAGTAGCCCAAAGTGCTAGCCGTGCCCTTGGTCTCTTAATTGCCAAATGTAAAGTTCTAGGGGGTGTCCCATATGATGTATATACCAAACTTTATGAGTCTACAGTGCTGCCTGTTATAAATTACAGTGCACCAATATGGGGCTTCAAAACATGTTCATGTATAGATTCAGTTCATAACAGAGCAATGAGGTTCTTTTTGGGTGTAGGCAAATACACTCCAAATACTGCCATTGCAGGATAAATGGGTTGGAAGCCGACTGTTGTATGGCAGTGGAAAAGCATATGTTTATTCTGGTCCAAACTATCGTCAATGGATACACATCGTATGAACATGAACGCATAGCACTTTGTGTGGCTTCTAAGGCAAATGTTTCATGTAAAAACTGGTATTATTTAACTGTAAAAGTATTTAATGAATCAAATTAAGTATGTTTGCAAATATTACCGAGCCTAAGCCATCACCATTAGTATTATCAATGGAAAGTAAACTAATGGCCTGGTTCAAATTAAACTGGTTTACATCTATTAATATAGATGTTGGTATATCGGGTCGATGTAGAAATAAATTACGGTTGTATAAGCTATTTAAAATAGAATTCAAAGTAGAAGACTACTGTATGATGTTTTTACCTCTTAGTCATAGAGCTGCTTTGGGAAAATTTCGTTGTGGTGTTGCACCAATAAGAATAGAGACGCGAATCTGAGTGTAGATCAAAGGAAATGTCCATTATGTAATCTTCTTTAATTGGTTATTGACATTGTATACAAAAGATTTCCAAATGTAGGCCATGCATAATTTAATGAATAGTTTCTTCTCAAATGAATACATAGAGGAAAACACAATAAGAAATGGTATTCATCCTCAATTGAGTTCATATTACAAAGTTTACAATTTAATATGAATTTTAATAACATTTTTCGCAACCGAGCTAAAGTAAATGTCAATGTGTATAAATTAAGCGTCAACTCGTCTTGTTTCAACACCTATTTTCCTATTTCATGATCAGTTCGCATTCGCATCCTAAATTATACCTTTGCATGGAACAATTGAAAGAAACATACACGATGAGTGTTATTGTAAAATGAGGTATTTATGTTAACAGTGCTGAATATAATAGCGAAAGGGTTTCCAACACTGGCGTTGCTACCATGACCATCAATATTGCAGACATTAACGACAATGCTCCAACTACAGATAAGGGCGAATACTCAGCAAAACTTACCGAATCCGTACCTATAGGTGAGTTAGCTTTATTGAAAGTTGGTGCAACACAATAGTTCAGTCTAATCATATTTTATTGTTCGATTCGATTCATTTTATATTATATGCCATACAATTCAAAGAAACACAAATGGGCCAGGAAATACATTCTAGCAGCGTCAGTTACTTTCCTTCCCGAGCTATGAGTATGAATAGTGTGAATAGGGTGATACAGTGTATTAAACCTAATCGTAATGTCTAGTAATGTTGCTCTATTTGGCACCATTTATGGATGTTGAATTTCTTAACACACACGCGATAAGACAAACAGCGAATTATGATATGAAAATCTCTTGAATATTTATGAAATGCCAAATCTGGATGTACCGGTGTTAATGTAAAAAACGCCCATTTTTGAATGTATACAAGTGAGACAGTTGAATGTGTAAACTATGTAATTCGATATAATAAAATAAATATTGCCCTTTGTTGAGGGGGGTATGGTGTGTTGTCTCTCCTTGGGAACGTTATAGCCGTCGGATTGGATTACATATTCAGATTTGACAATTGTTATAATGTTTTATGAATATATCCATTTCGTGGCATTAATAATTAACACTTCTTTGTAATGTAACCTGTCATAACTTAATATGTGCGTGTATGTAATTGTATTTAAGGAAATGGTTTCGAATAAGATACTATGTAGCTTTCCCCCAATCATATCTCTACCTTTGCAACTATGCCAGTGTTGTACCTTTGCAACTATGCCTGTTTATGTACCATTCTTGAATAAAATATTGTTTAAACTAACAATTCTTTGTAAAATGCACTCTCAATAGATCCATTTGCGCATCACTGTGCGTGAATCAAAGCACTAATCTGTCATATAAGCTTCATATGCTGGTATCAATATACATTTATGTCATATAAGCTCCTAATATATATGCAGCTTATATACTAGAGGACATAAAAAAACTTTATTATTACATGAAAACGAAATACGAAGGATTCCATCAAAGAAATATCACATCTTTATTACAAAACACAAACTGAACAACTAAAAATATTCCAAAATGTTTAAAACTATGTATTTATATAGTTATTGTTTTCAGGTAAAACACACTTATCCGAAGTATGCGTTTTCAATGTCCTCTAGTATATATGTAGCGTTTATGACATAACAGTGCATTGATACCAGCACAGTGATGCGCAAATGGATCGCTATATATAACAAATATATAATTTAAACATGTGTTTCTCAACTTAGTTTTACATCAATATATTGCCAACTGGTTTCCATTCCTCAGGGCAATAATACAATATATAAATAATGAAAGGCAATGCTAATTGTTATTTTTAACATAACAATGACATATGTTTCAGGTACAAGGGTCATACATATTGTTGCCTTAGATTCGGACGGATCAAATCCGAACAATGAAATACATTTTGCCATAGAAGGTAGGAATACAACTTTCACCATGTAAATGTACAGTTTTATGCACTATCTTTTTGCCATATTACGTGGAACATTGAACATCATATTTGGGAGTGAAATTATATTCATATCGTTATGAATGTATTAGAATGACTAAAATGTATTTTAGTCGAACTGTCTGAAATAAATAGAACATAGTCTAAGCTTGAAAAGACATACTTGCGAAATAATTATCAAAAACAGTGGTATGTTGGAATGTATATCAAAGTATACTGACACAAGAACAAAACTGTACACGTGTACACGTGTTTAGAATTATGGATTTTACTATCAGGAGTGAAGAAAATAATCATTCACACATTGCACTAATTTACAAATATCTAAGCCAAATTAATATCAAATTTGCCTCTATGGCAAGTGCACAGTTTCTTTTAGGATGGTGTCAGTATATTTGAAAATCAAAAGGTCCACATTAGTAGTCTGATTAGTTTAAGGTTGTCCGATTAGCGCAGTGGTTAGCGCGCTCGCTTCTCACCAATGCAACCCGGGTTCGATCCTCGAATCGGGAGGTATGTGAGATGGTACAGTGGTCGTCATACCGGACAGGTGGGTTTTCTCCGGGTACTCCTGTCCTCTCCCCCCAACACACAAATGACCACATCAAACGCGCTCATCTACGCACACGAGAGTGATTAACATAAGCTGTTAAAGTTTGTTTAACGGGTAGTTTGAACATTTAAAACAAGTATTTGCATATACAAATAAAATCAAAACAATTTGTACGAAAAGGGATAATATACGAAATTGAACCATACGTACAACATTCGTCTGTTTTAAACAGTTATAATGTGTTGCAAAGATGACAGTATGTACGAATTTGTTAGAATTAGTTGATTAAATTCGAAGAACTATTAACTAAGTACCTATATACAAAATGTCACTCACACTTGAGTTATTTCATCGCTTTCTAGCCCCTCCCAATCCCCATTTTGTTATTTATTCACTTATAAATGGTATTGCTACATAATACGTTTAAATCTTAATCGACAATAGTGCACACACTTATATATTTAGTGGAGAAAATCTCAATACGCTATAAGCTTTCGATTTAATCATATTTCGTGTTGTATACTGTAGATATGTACTGTACATTATGAATGAATACATATGCTTACTCTAGGTGCATGTGTGCAACAGAAAGGCATGTGAGTGTGACATACATGTGATGTGCTGCTGAAACCACGCTGAGAAAACTATATCATTCCTTGGGAAACATAAACGAAATCATTTTCTCTGTACTGTCCTCATCAGTTGGCGAAAGGTCATTGTATTAGTATCATCGAATGATCTAATAGTTTAAACATAGTTTGTTTCAAACAGTCTTGCAACACATACACATATGTTACACAATATATAAGCAATATCTTTCAATTTGAAAACAAAAATCACAATAGATGCGTTAGTCATGAACTGTAAATATATTATCAATTAGTTAAAGAGATTATTACGGTGAACAAGCAAATAATTAATATACTAATTAATTGGGATATTTGAAATTGAAATTACCAAATGGTCATGTTATATGCCCTGTGAATCAAATATGTATACTAGAGGACATAGAAAACGCACACCTATATTATATGATTAGTATTACATGAAAACGAAATACGAATTATTCCACCAAAGATGTATTACAAAACACAAACTGAACAACTAAAAACATTCCAAAATGTTTAAAACTGTATTTATATAGTTATTGGTTTGCATGTAAAAACACACTTATCCAAAGTGTGCTATTTCTATCTCCTCTAGTATATATTTAAAACACTCGTAACCTCATACCTTTGTACTTGCAGTCCGTTATTATTAATATTGGACAGCTGTCAAAAGGCCAGAGTATTATATTAAATCCTATGAATGCATCTACAAAATTAAATATTTTAACTAATAGGATCCTGTTATATTAGCGTGTGTTTTAAGTAAGATATAAGCCTCAAACGGATCCAATATGTAAACTATTGGTATTGTCCTCAACCATAGTCCAATATGTTACTCATTGGATCGATTTCGGCTTATATCCTATACGTATGTTGATGTAATCGGTGATCTTTTTATCAATCTACTAATAACACACTTATCGACCGAAGGCGTTGTCCGGACGATGAAATGGGAGGGACTATACGGCTAAATGTTTAATAAAATATAACTCAACTTTATTCGTCTGGTGTTATTGTTCATGCAACAGTTGGCGACCAGCTATAGCCATTACCTGTGTGCCCTTAGGCAATGTACTTAAGTTCCACATTGCCTCTTATGTCTCCCGTAGAGTCCGCCTCTGTGGTTGAGTGGCTAATGTCGCTGATGTGCATACCACTGTAACTTATCATCACTGGTGGTCACGGGTTTGATCCCCACTCAGACCCTGTCTCTCTATTTGAAAACGTTGGCCGTTTATTACGATGGTTGGTACACAATTACTTGCTAACCGCGGTAGCCTGCCCATAACATGTGTTTCTCTGCAAAACCGCCCGTATCTCATAATGTTTTTTATGGGTAACCGGTAGAGACTTTAAATAATCTTAATATGTTATTTTTCGGGTTTTACGCCTGCATCAGCATCATTTTGGGCTATATCGCCGTTTACCTAACAACACCTGTCCTGTGCAGGCTCCAGCGTTTAACCAGTACTTGGGTGCATCAACCTCCGTAAGAAACTGCCTACTTTTTCATATAAATGAGACACCGAATAAATAATCTTAAATAAACAAACAAAAAAGTACATCTCTTCATGGCGATGTACTAGTATTGCATCAGGAATGGGGTCTCCAGAGATGTTCTAAGAACTTGTTTCTCATTCGAGCTAACCTAAATATGCATAAACTGAACTAAACTTTGCATTTTAGCATCTTGTGGATGACCGAACAGATTCGCTCTCTATTCAACGAGGATCACATTTATTTCTTAAAACGTACCATGAATTTTATTTATCGTTCTGTTTAACAAAGAAGGTATTAGAAAATGATGTAGTGTGCATAAATCCATTATAATCATTCATATAATTATTGCAGATGGTAATACGAACGGCGATTTTTATATCAACTCAACATCAGGCGATATATCCGTTGCCAGACCACTTAGCGCACATCTAACATCGGAATATAAGATGACGGTTTTAGTTTCTGATGGTGGTATTGATCCTAATCCCTGGACGACATCGGTGGCTGTTTCCATATACATTGTAGCAGGTGCTAGTAAGATATGATTTGATTGTCTGCTTTCCAATGAAATATTGAATTGATCAGTTAAATAGTATGTTATTACACCTTTTATTTCTCACTGCTTGACGTCGTTGCATCCTATCCACTGCAGTTTTAAATATTTTCAACATGACCTTTATCGGACTCAAGTCGTGCATATAAATGCGACGCTGTATCACTTGTTATCACATCATCGCTTCAGTTTCTATCATAAATACCGTCATTAGCACACTGTACACATGGAATACTTGCTAATGATGTGATAGCGTTCGCTTCATGTGCAAAAGGCCCAGAGTTCGAGCCCCACTGGAGCCGTTAAGATTGTGGTCTTATGCAAGGCATTTAAATTCCACTTTTCCTCTTCTATGTCCCTCATGGCGATGGATTCCATCAGGAGTGAGGTCTTCAATACAAGTTGTAAAAACTTGTTTCGCAATCGATATATATCGATGTATAAACTAATAGGTATATCTCGTCTCAGTTCTTCTACTTCAACTTCATTTCGTATGACTTCGTCAAAACATACATTCTTTACGTTTGTTTATCGTCGCTACCGGTTGCCCATATGAGCGACGCCTCCTGAAGAGATTAGTCATTTTAGATATTTGGAGGATAGTGCAATGATACAGATAGAGACCCATTCCAGAGTTCTTGTTCTTTTACGTACACTATGTATAGCACCGACATGAGACCTAAGTTTAAAGTCCCATTTGAAAGACTGTTAATTATCATTATGGTCAGACGACGGGATCGAACCTGCGATCCCTGGATTACCAGCAAATAGTTTTTAATTATGTAATTAGAAGAAATAATGGATATATTCAATATGAAAACTGAGAATATTGTTTTGGAATTTAGAACACGTCGAGTAATTTTTACAGTTTACAGTTAGTGATGATAAATGGCGGTACTATAGTAAATAAAACAAAGGTATGAACAATTTATTAACAATAAATATACGACTAAAAGATAAAAATAATTCGCAAATCTGTAAGAAGTATTTTGTTTAAACTATAGGAAAGAAGGAGCATTGTTAGCGCTAAGTATTCATCTAGAAACACAAGTTGCCATTCTGATCACATATGGGTAGATAAGGGAACATAATTCTTTAATAAGGCATTTAAGAACGTAATAATATAAATTAAATATATATCGCACATTTTGAAAATGGTAGAGCTGTAGTAATATAACTATTTCAAATAACACTATAGCAAATAATACAAATATTACTTACTAATTATAGACAAGCAACAATACATAATAAATGTAATAACTCAATGAATGCAGCATACAATCTACACACACTGAAGCTAGCAAGGACATACATAGTGTTTAGGCTTACTTCTGCCTGTACTTGTCTCTACAACCATCGATCATAAATAAGTCAATATTTAATATTGGAGATCAAGTGAATCAGTAAACATAAACATCACTTTGAGAAGGGATACACACCGGGAACTGCTGAAAGAAGACTGTATGGGATGGCCCGATATCCAAACACGTCATAATTATAAGACCTCATCATTGTAGATATGTACATGTAATGGTATATACAAACGTGGCACGATGGTTTATTTTAATGAGTATATTGTCATTGCCTATTATTTTAAACATTATTTATTAATGTACAATAAATGTCGGTAAATAGCTATCATATTAATGTTATGCGTTTTTAAGGACTCAGACAATAAATTAAAGTTTGAATTGAATTGACATCTTTCTATACGCCTAGAATGCTGCATGATAGTACAAACGTGGAATCCTTTAGCAGCTTCTTCATGATGAATTATGTATGGGAAATGCATACTACTTGACTTGAGTATAAAACCTCATGCTTACTAATACTGCATAGGCTTTTCTAGTTTAATTTGTAAGTGCATTCCTTGGTAGCCTTAATCATTATTTAAGTAATATCAGTGTATGAATGGTGGTTTATGTGAAACATCTCGTAGTGTATGGGGTACCAAAAAGGGCCTAATATGGGTTTGCACCGTTAACGTTAATGGACAACACCCAACGGAGGGTTCGATTTATATAACACTCTTGTTTTCAGTTTAATACGTCTTTATAACATAGTACAATATATAATAATAGAAATTACTTAAAATAAGAGGTTGGAACCCCTGATCACCCAAGCATGTGATAATGAACGTTAAGCTGAAATATTTTAAATATTAATTTGGGTTTTCTTAGCCTAAAGGAATTGAAAATAAAAACGTGTCCAAACTAGTTTCTATTGGCAGTGTTTCGTAATTATCATTCATATTAGAAATATTTAATTTAGACAAAATAAAATCCGATGATCATGCATGGCTTGTAGAATGACTGAAATATCAAAACCATTTCGCGAGAGTAAACCAATGTGTTCCCAATCATACGTAACTGTGTTTGCTATCACGAGATTTGTACATAGACTTATTATATTAATATATAAATGTATGTTTATTCCATTTTTACTCGGTATTTATTAATACCGGTTCGAATCTCTATTATAATTATAAGTGTGTCCTTAGGCAAGTCGTTTAAATTCCACATTGTCTTTTTCTCTCCCTCGTGGCGATGGATTCTATCAGGAATGAAGTCTCGAGAGTTATTAATATAAATTGTATGAATTTGTTTCGCAATCGAGCTAAAATTAATATGTAGAAACTATTGTAATGAATCAAGTAGTGTTTCACAATTGACCTTTCTGCCAATTTTGATTGACAGCTGGCGTTAGCCAATCGCATCGCACCATTCGCGCACACCCCCGGAAACGGTTTATCGCCGCCATCTTGTTAGACAAACAATGCATATTAGACAAACGAGTACACAAATTTGAAAAGGCGTGAATTTGATCGAAAATACGGGTTTATAAATTGTTTTAATGATGTTGAAAATGTGTAGCTTTGGTGTGTGGGTTAGTTATAGTACTAAATTAGTCGATATCCTGGTGATCGACGTTAAATTCAACCCATTTCAAAATCCTTGGACAAATCTAAAAGTGTGTATATGAACCACAAAATTCCAGACAGCTGCTTTAAAAACAAAGCATCAATAATAACACCGACTGACCCCATAGGTACATTGATATTATTTATTGTTATGCTCCTTTTCTCGCAAACACAGCAATCAAATTTAAGCGTGTCACACTATTTATTGGAAGTAATCAACAACTTACCGACTACCGGTACATCACAGAGACCGCCGACTTATAATGTCCCGATACAGATCTGATCAAGATCAAAGTATTGCACATCGGAATTTAGCACTGATTGTGTGCACATATAGTATTGATTACTACACCGAGTCATTGTTTTATCGTTCTGTCAGACAAACAAGTTATTTAGTAATATTTTAATCAAATCTGATAACGAGTGATCGTGATCTGAAATTATGTTTTGAAAATTAATTACAATTAATTAATGCTGTCTGTCATTGACAATGGTGAAAAGATGTAGTTACGGGCTGTGTGACAGTGACAGTAGATATCCAGATCGATTGATAGGTGACGTTAAATTCGTGCCATTTCCAAAACCTAAGACAAATCTTGAAAAATGTCTAAAGTGGATCAAGTTGTGAGGACGATCAAACAACCAGTTGAATACATCCAAAATTAATGCAAACAGATATATTTGCACACAAGTAAGTTGAAATTAATTTATTTATACATAATAAAATATTTAATAAAATATATTGTGCATTTATAGATCTACTGTTCACAAGTATAATGGTGATTAAAATTATACATGTGGTTCATACATATTGTCGTGGGTGGTGCACTAGGGACCAGATAGTAGTAATAGTACCCATGCATGTGCAGAGTTGTGGGATTCCCATATTAGCTCAGTGAACGTACTGGTGTTCAGTTTATGGGCCTAATGTTCGAATCTTCTAGGAAGCATAGGGTCGAGTCTCTCAAGACTTAATTAAATGATTAACTTAAATGTGTTCACTCTTCCGTTGACTGTGAAAGCATTTTCCACGAACACCTAACACGACCTCATCCGTTAAATATAGCTGTACTTTAGAGAAATAACCTTCACTGAAGAACCTAAACCCTTGCTGTCTTGCCTTCAACTAGATATTCTTATCTGGGTGAAATAACACCGAGAAATTCGACGGAATTTTATCTACATCAACTCGATGCAGGTCTGCGTTAGACGCCATTTTGTTAGATAGCTTGTCTCGCGTGGCTACAGCGAGCACCTGTAACAATGGTGGGGGGGGCGTGCCTAAGTAGCGTTTGCAGAAAGATCAATTATGAATAACTTAGTATTTATTCGGTTCAAAAGCTCACTCAGAGATTGTGTTGTACTGTTTATATCTTGCCGACTCCAAAAATAACCCAACAAAACCCACACTTAATTATTATAATAAATCAACACTTAATTAACACTACAACCCAAATAGTATTATGTTACAATAATTGCAGGCTGTTATCCGGTTGTAATCGATATGGAAATAAGCGACAATGCACGCATTGGATACAAAGAGTTACTAGATATAACCTGTAGCAATTGGAGAGGAACAAAACTCTATGTTGTCCTTGATGCTAGTCTTGACTTCCTTAGTATAGGCGCCAACCGAGACAATCAGATCTACATAACGATAGTATCCACACTCCATAACACGACTTGGAATGTAAGATGTATCTGTGTTGTACGCGTAACATGTATATAGGCTTTGTATTAACTTCGATTAATCATATTGTATTGTATATGTGTATATGTGAGCTCGATTTCGCAATATATAAACACAATCACAATCGTAAAAGTATTACATGCATACACACTCTGTTTCGGATTGTTATTCATGTACTAACCAACTCTATCTAAGGTGGTACTTGTAGGAAATGTACATACAATTGTAACCAGCAACCAAGAGCTAGCTCATAAATTAGTCTGTCCGATTCGCGCAGTGGCTATCGCGCTCACTTCTCAGCAATGCAACACGGGTTCGATCCTCGGAACGGGACATATGTGATATGGTACGGTGGTCGCCAGATCGGACAGGCGGGTTTTCTCCAGGTACTCCGGTTTCCTCGAATGACCACATTTCCGTTTTCATCCGCCGCGCCAACGAGAGTGATTAATATAAGTTGTTAGAATAAAGTTGAAGTGTTCCCTTCAGTTCCAAAATTAACCGAGTTGGCAATAAAACGTGTGTCATGGCCAGTATGAGTGCGTGAAAAGTATACATCAGTATAAACTTGTACGAGAGCCTTGTTTCTGACGACATGTTCTGTGTGGGATATCGATGTACATGTGAAGGATACTCGTATTCTACATTCAATTGCAGACAGATGTAATAGTGTATGAAGAACCATACAGAAACGTAGCACTAAACAGAATACCGATTGTGATCAGGATTATTGCAAAGAATGACCCGCCCACTATATCACCGTTACAGCAGAATGTGATCGTTACGGAGAATGCTGCTGTAGGAACTGTAATTGCTGAGTTCATTGTCCACGATCCTGACTTTGGCGATTGGGCAAGCATTCACGTCTATAGCAACGGTAAGGTCATACATTTGTGCTTGTAGATAGAAACATATCGTGTCGAATTTAATCATTTATTCAACTTGGCGAGTTCAATTTCATACACAATAAATCTGGTCGATCGAATAACATTTTGAGCTTGACTGGTATACAATGAAACACTAAATAACTAATATTATGAAAATATACCTGAACGTGTAGTCACTTAATATATTGGTAGTATTTTTCTTGCACAATTTATAGGTGGCTATAAAACTTCAATGGGTGACATCGTTGATGTTCGGGACAACTACTATTTTGTTTAAATGTTCTCATTATACTGCTAAAACGTAGCCCTTGTATTAAATTACCAAGTTAACAGAATCTGCAATATTTGATAAATGTTAATTGATAAAAGCTAAGCATTTTAGAATAATTTCTCTCTTCGGATTTCGGTTGTCTAATATAGTGTGTTTGCTTATTATAGTATCACACCTATTTATAGGGCCGTCCATTTCTGATTTATGAGACACCTCTTTTTTCATGAACATCCGTACTTCCCGAATACTATACATGTATGCCAGGTGACAGCCTGGTAGGCAATCGGTAACCATTATTTAACTAGCTGGCAGCTCACCAACCGGCCATATTAGAACGAACCCCTGACGAGATTCGAACCTTCGAACTATCGACCTCCCGCTCCGTAGGCGAACGCCTTAACCAATAGGCCACGGAGACGATATATATATACGTATATAAATATACGGTTACTGGGCTAACATGTCTTATTATTTCTAGTTCTTGGTTGTGAAATGGTGAACTATAGCATGAATATAAGTGTCGTCTATAAGTTGAATATTATTGTTGAAATATTCAAATATATTATTTGCTATTAAAATTAGTGTAAATACTGGAGTAACCAGTCAGCCAACTCGCAAAAAGGTTGGTAAATAGAAATATCAATGAACAACATATTACCAAGTGCGTAGCGATTTTGCATGCTGTCATGGCTAGTTTGTTTGTTGTTGTGTCGGGTGCACACTCAGAATGTAGAATAAATAGAATATTAGGTTACTGTCTTATAAATTTTATGTCGAGTACAAATAGTACACATACTTCCATTTACAGACATCCCTGAAGAAATAACAATTGGACCAATCAACGGCAGTACAGTACAGCTCATCATTAACTCTCCTTTAGATGTGGATAAGTACAAAAATGTGCAATGTGACAACGGGATTATAATGGCCATGGCAGATGAGCCGATAAACAGTTTTATGGCAATGTATGTCAGTAAATATTTTACTCTAATCTTTTCCTTTGACACCGGGTTAGTTGTGACCTCCAAACACAACTGCAATGGCGCCACTATTCGGATATCTGTATCAAAATGTAGTAGTGCATACACTATGCTATAACGTCCTGAGTCGAACTGTTTGACAGTGTTATTAGGCTCCATGTGTAATGTTGTACTGTTCTTTCTGTATTCTTACAATTAATCCAGCTGCATATATATAATACAGAGCATAACAATAAATACTATCAATGTACCTATGTAGTGTAGAACATCCATAGTTTAGTTTATACAAATTTATTTTAGCCCGATTGCGAAAAAAGTTCTTAAAACTTATATTAATCACTCGAGAGACCTCATTCCTGTAATCCATCGCCACGAGGGAGAGAGAAGAGGCAATGCGGAATTTAAATACCTTGCCTAAATGCACAATCGTAACGGCTCCAGCGGGGCTCGAACTCCGGGCATTTCGCACCTGAAGCGAACGCGTATCCAATGCGCTATCACGACTTCCACTAAAACATCCATACAGTTTCTAATCCTTTAGAAATTGAGGAGGTCAATATAGACATAGAGCTATATGTATTTATTGTAATCCTTTAGTCAGGAAATATAAAATGAGTTAGAGTTAGATTAGCTAATTGATCCATTTTCAATGTATGTGTTTGAACTAATAAGTTGAATCAAACATCCTTAATGTGTAAACAGGTTGGCGAAAGGGTGCGTGGAAGTAAGATCTGGTCATATAACAGTTGGTTTTGCAGTAGTGGTGAGTTACTCGTTTTCTAATATACAAACATACGGATATATATTTATTTAGGCCTCACTGTAATAAAACATATTTGTTCATAATTAAAATTATAGCAAATTGTACAAAAGTACATATAATAAGAGTATGTGTTTTACGTTTATTTATCGTCGCTACGATGAGATTCGTCATTATTAGATGTGTGTAGGATAGTGCAGTGATACAGACAGAAACCCATTCCAGAGTCTCCTCTGGTTCATTTTACGTGCACGATGTAAAGTACCACCGACACGATACCTCGGTGAAGTCCCATCTGGAAGACTGTTAATGTTATTAGGGTCAAACGTGGAATCGAATCTGCGATCCCTGAATTATCTGTCCAACGTGTTAACCATTGGACTACAGAATTATGACGGAGTAGCTAAAAACGTTAGATGTAACGATAGGTTGTTTTTCCTTTAAAACAATTATAAACTATCTTAAGATGACACTGCAAGTCGGGGCACTAACCGTTGTCATGTTACAATCATTATTGTTCATATTAATTGCATATCACACATACACGTCGACGCATGGCGTTCACATCACGACAAGGAAAAGTGAATAAAACGTAGTGGGAGTGACGAGCCGGCTCATCAGGATCTGCATTTTTTGCCAGTAATATTACTATATTTAGACACAATTACCCATTGTGATAAATGAACTGGCCCACATGTAATTTTCCAATTAATTTGCTGGTCTAAAAACAGCATGCACCAGTCCATGTCAGTTTGTGGATAGAATTGCAATAAGCTACTATAGCTTCCAATTCAATTCACTAGTCATTGCAAATATATTTGTGTAAATTATGCATATGTATAGTGTGTATATTATGACGAATAAATATGTTTACACCAACCAACTAATGTCATTGGAACGTCTAGCCATATGTGTGTTGAATTGATCAAAACACACGTTGTTCTTCCGCATTCTGAACGTAACGGGATAAGGACTACTTGTAAACTCAGTATGAATGTTGCTTGAACGACCATGACGTACCGACATGTAGGAGGCTGCAGGAAGGCAACAATGAAATGTGCTGAGTCCAGGTAAAGCGTTTTCGACAGATTCAGTTGATTTCCTACACAAGTTGTTTGCTTGGACACGGACGAATATCCGTACATGGGGATTTTCACAACCATCATTGCGCATTGTAAACAACGTTTTCCAAATCAAAGGTTCCGATTTGCAAGATGAAATTCCATCTTAAAATTGAGGCTCCCATGTTGTTCTTCACACACAATAGAACGCCATTCGAAACAGTTCATCTCTTCCTCCTGGTTGAACCAGCTTACCGATAAATTCCTCAAAAAACAAAATGCATGCAAAAGATAAATACTAATTGTTAGAAAAATATGTCTAGCGTTTTTCTTATTACATATTAAAGTAGCTCAACGATTAGGCCAATTAATATCTGAATGACACACATACCAGGTATGTGGAGTACTCACTCAATGTATGCAATTACAATTCGATGACATATGCTATTTAACCATACGAAATGGTTTTCATCCGCTAATAGCGACAGGCGGGCAGCACAATCATCGGGGCGCTACATGGCATGACGGCCAAACAATGGACGATAATTCTGTTATCAACGAGTTAAATAATGAGCCAGTAATAAGTAATTCGGACAGTACCATAAATCCGGATAGTAAGGAATCGTGGCCATCTGGCCGGAGGATTGTTAAATTGGGACATTTGTCATTACACTCTCTGGCCCAAGATTGCTCTCAAACTTCTCATTTTGAGTTTGCTCTGGGCTCAAATTTTCTTACATTGATAAATCATTAAACTTGAACAATTTTGGAGTATATGTTTTATTTAATATTCAGAAACAATATCTCAATGACGGCGTTTAAGGAATTATTAACTTTGAGATTCATGAGTTGAGAACAATTTGAAGTTGGGGTATTTATGGAAATTTAGTTTATAATACAAATTTATTTTAGCTTGATTGTAAAGTGTTATATTAATCCCTCTCAAGAACTCATTCCTGGTGAAATCCATCGCCACGAGGGAGAGAGAAGAGCCAATGTGGAATTTAAATGCCTTGCCTAAGGACACAATCGTAATGGCTACAGTTGGGCGTGAATACTCCGGGCCTTTCGCACCTGAAGAGATTTCACAATTTTAGCTAGTTATTACCTCAATACACACCAGGTGGTATCTTTATTGAGTATTCTCTTGGGTAGGTTTGACTGTATTAATCAGTGTTATCATATATGGTGCTTAGTTTTAAATATTATCACAATATTTTCAATTTTCATTTTTATGATAGAAAATTACCTCCTTTACATTACATTAAATGTTTCCTGTGTCAAGAATGATGTTAATGAATACACAGGAACATAATTAGATCTCCAATAATGTTGTAAAAGTTATGTTTATATAATAATATGCCTGTTGTATGCTTACTGACGAGATACGATGATTCAGTTTATTTACCCTCGCCGCCGGTAAACCATATGGGCGAGATACCTACATGTTCAACAGTTTTAAGCAAAATGTAGGAACATTGGCATGTTAACAAATTAATTCAGAAAAATTAGCATACCAATTTTATTTAATATTTTGAACTAATGATAGACAACATTTGAAGAAATTCTATTATTGTGAAACAAATTATTTGAAATTATATCTTAAATATTACATGAAAATACAAACATCTCACCAAAATCAAGTACTCGAACATGGAACCATCATGATTTAGGATTATTGTATTCTAAATATGCATATTTTATGTGTGTTGTTAAATGCAGTTATGATTAATAGTCATATGTAACATATTAGTATATCAATACACACATAATAATTGCAAATATTTGTTTATTTTACCTTTGTCGCCAAAATTAGAAATTATTGGCCGAAATGGAAAATAGGCATGTTATAAAAAAAAAAATTTAAAAAAAAGTCATATCAATTTTATTTCATATATTAGTTAGTAATACAAACAGTACGTTAGTGTTACTGTATTTTTATATTTTATGATATGAGTTTATAGAATATATTGTCACATTAGCGACACATGACACTCTATCATGTGATACCCATAACATATAACACAGGAGGCTCGTGACCTCGTAATAGTGGCAGTCTCAATACACAGTCAGTACGTTGCGTTTATATATAGCTTTATTAACATAACTATACACGTACATTCTATAGCATCTAATAACCACATTATATGAATGCCCAGAATATATCAACAATGTACAGTAACCCTCTAATATTCCAGGGCACAATTAACCCCATGGTCTGACAGTACGACCATCAGCCTCTATCACATGTACCCGGTGCATTGAACACTATAATATGATAATCGCCCGAAAGTCTCTCTGTGACGCGCTCTGACACAGGCTGACGGATGTTTCATATGCTAATTGAACCCACTTTTCTGTATTTACTCGTTCCATATCCCTTCGCTGTAATCACTAATCACAGTTATCAAGGCCCGTTCAGTAACTCTATCATCCAACACTATGGTATTAGAAACAATTTTAAACACTTAGGATTGCAGTCCAATTGCTATATTGTCGGACCAAATACGAGAACAATGTTTCGTAATCGACAATCGCCATTTTATTTGACATTTAAAAAAGTCGCATTCGATGGATATACAGATGTCATCATCCCCTAACAAAACAACAAATCCATATTAAACATAGGATCTCCTTAATGTGTTCTATGTACGTATAACATAAGCTTCACAACACATACACAGTGTCTGGAGAAATGCTATATTTCACTACAGTATTATATTGATCTATTTGCCCAGAGCGATCTCAGTGAGCGACTTCATTTGACTTATTAGGGTAAACTCTAGTGATGTAATTGTCTAAAAATAGACCTACTCTAGTTATCTTTCATTAAAGCGATATCACATAAATTGTTCTTCTTCCATAACCAACAAGCAGTACAAGTAGCTGAGATAAGACCAATTTATCGACAATTACTATAACTTTCGTCATTTTGATTACTCGACAATCCCAGCGAATGCGGTGGTTAGAACGCGAGTAAAGGTTGACTTACCTCATAAGTGTAAAAATTCTGGGGGTTTTCTTGCGGTTTCTTCTTACCCTAGTTAATCGAGCTTACTCGGGTATTTCAACTGAACTCGTGCAATGGTTTATTGAAAACCAAGCGAACTACAGAATGGACACGTCCTTAACCGGAATATATTGTGTAGATAGCATAGCATAGACCCATAGCCAAATGTGTTACACTATTCTACCTAGTTTCTAGGAATGTTATTACAATGCTTTGACTTCTTCCATATTTTTCAGGTTGAAGATAAGCTTGGCCTTAATGCTACATCTAAGGTAAACCTGAGTATAAGTGATATCAACGACAACCCGCCAGTTTGTATCCTATCAACTGTCATGATCAAAGTACCACGTGATATTAGTACTGATGCTACTATTTTAGATATGCGCAACATGTGTAGTGATGCTGATTATTCAACGCTTAATAACTACATTACATACATTATCAACGAGGACAATTGTGCAGGTACATATTATTAATATGATAGAAATTTAAAAAATAAATGTAATTTTCACATCACGTAGTTTTTAATTGTTTACATATATATTGTACTATCTATACTGAAACAAAAACAAAAACAATGTGCAATTGACTTAGAGGTAAAATTGTTTATGTCCTTTTAGACACAAAATATAGGCAAATTTGGTAGTCCGTAAATAAAGAATATGAGTAAATAACGGTATTGTTTTGGCAATGTTTTAACGGAATACCAAATGTACCTATATTTTGTTCTAAGATGACATTAAGAATTTTACCTTTAACGCAAGTACACAGTTTCATTGTAGTGTCAGTCTATTTATTCAGCATTACTATTCGCACTAAAACGAGAATCATTCGATCAGCCTATTTATCGTATATGATGCCAATATTAGAATACGCTTCTGTTGTTTGAGACAGCTATACCGAATGAGAAACAGTCAGTAGAAAGGCAACATGACGAAGCTATGGTGTAAGCTACTAGACGATAATAACAATCTAATATCAAAAATCTTAGAAATACAATTATATCTAAACAAGACGAACACAAATATATAATTATATGTATCACTCCTTCTACTTTCCCATTGAAGCAACCTAGATATATTTTGTTTTCAAATACTTTGCAGCACTTTAAGTTCAATTGGGAAATCTGGACTATATTTGTGTCTAAAACAAATAATATTATAACTTCATCATTGTGTGTGTACTTGCGTACGTGCGTGCGTGTCTGCTGCGTGTGTGCCTGCCTGCCTGCCTGCGTATGTGCGTGCGTGCGTGAACAAATAAATAATGTTTAAATTAACCTAGATACAGGAGTACAAATAGTCACCATTAATACCATTAATAAACAATTTTAGACATAATAATTCCTTATTTCTATTTAAAGACGCCGTTATTGCATGGCATACCACCCAGGAATAGGTAATAACTATAGGATATTACACTCGTGGTGATTTCATTCCACATTTTATGAAACTAGTTTTGGAATGTTGCCATTAAGCGAGCTATATATGTACCCTCCCCACACTATATATATGTACCTCCCCCACACTATATATAAAACACATAAACATTAGTTGCTTAAATATAAAACAATCGCTAGAAATAATGTTCATACACAGAATGTATGTAATACATAACACTGATAATGTGTGTACTTATCTGCATATGCTAATACTATGCCATTATGAGGAACAAAACATGGGGGGAAAACAAAAATGGCCTAATATGTATCTCCACCTGTAGATGGTGGAGACAGACACAAGCTGTCCCTACGACCGATTTATCAGGCAAGGGCATGCACGGGCATCCGTGCAGGCACGGGCAGCCATCCACGTAGAAGTATCAACTTTCTACCAGCAAGTTGGATAGCTTCTTCCCACGAATGACTGAGATACCCAGTGTGATTCGAACATACAGCGGTGAGGGGAAATTTAGTGAACTGAACCATTCGTCTGATTTACACCAAATTCCAAACCGGTCACTTAATGTATTACAGTATTTCGATCAATCTAATAACCAAATGATATCAATATGCATATCATCGTATTTGCTATATTTCATTACATATCGTTATGCATTATTTCTTTATAATCTTTTCGGATAAAGTGCATTAAATAACAATTCATTCATTTATTGGCAATCAGCAAAACATTGTATTTGGCCATTTACAATATCATTTACAATATCATTTACAATATCATTATCGTCAACATCCCTGATATCGGCCGGCACCTGTTTTCAGCCATTATATTTATTTTTATTTATATTTGGACCGTGAATGACGTCATTCTATCAAAACAGCTGCTTTGGTACTTATAAAGTTCACATATTACTTATAAAAGAGCAAACTACGCGTAAAGCAGATACAATTTCACATTTTATTTGAAAGTATGCAAATGTTGATGTTTTCATTAATCCCATTTATGTGTAGCCTAAACATTCATTTAACAGAGGTAATATAAAGAAATATGTGTTTGTTTTTGTAAAATGAGAAATGTCATCATCTGCTCAGTAAGGTCAGGTGATAGTTATGGCATAATGCGCACTTTACAGGTCAATTCAAATATGGTGTTCCTCTTACAGCTTAATTAACATGTTTTCTTCAAAAATACTATTGTCCAAGATATTTATTATTTATGCTAATTCAGTTTCATTCAATTTTTCAAATCCAACATGGCGTCGCTATTCACCAAGTGCACTGACAAATGCATATCAGGCTGTTAGAGACATGGGTTTGCCAGTATAATCGGCAGCAAGACAGTATGGTATGCCACTCTCCACATTAAGTGACATGTCTCTCCATGTCACAACTTACCTCATATTGAAGAGTAATCAAAATCTGGTGGGTGTTAAATTCCTCCGTTTCGAGTAACAATTATTACTATGCCCAATTAGCTTTTTGGAGCTTAACTTTAATCAACATGTGTGCTACATGAATTTTCAAGGTCGGCCGATAATCTTTTTCGACGCCATGTTGACATCATAAGCGAGTGAAAGTGTATTTTAATTTGAACATTTGTTATGCAATCTCAGTTTAGACAATTGCATTAAATGCAGAAATGATCATTTTACTTAGTAAAATATTAGTCCACTTAACGTAAAAGAGACTGACTAGATGACATTTACCAAAAAGCATTAGACGGCCGATTACCGGTACGCCAATGGTAATAAATATGGCCAATACACATATACATTACAAAATGACATATAAATACATACATCAATAGAATGTCAACATTCCTATTTATGATATATAAACCGTCAATCAATTAGAAGCAGATATATCATCCATTGTTTGTGTTCTTATCTTCATAGATTCCTATGAGAATATATTTGGCAGTTTTGTACATAACATTCTTATATAATGTGTACATAATATGTGTAAACTTATGTTTAAGATCGCCAAGCAGTGTGCATAAAATAACAATAAGAACATATTTATATTGATGATTAATAATAGGCTCCAAACATTATAAAATACCAGGTGACCGATTATAAATTATGTTGAGTGTATACATGCGTACGTATTCTTTCATTGCAGCATTTCATATGAGAGACAATCAATACATTTCTAAAACCTATGGAGGACAATTTAACGAATCAGTAACAAGTTGTACGTTGATTGTTAATGTCGAAGACAGTGGAATGCCAGCACTAAGTACACAAGTCACAGTAATTGTTGAGTGTACGTATTCGTAGTATTATAATTCAAATATTCTAGTTTTAGTTTTAGCATTATTTATTTCAGTATTTTACATGTACATAAGAGAAATACTATTTTATATATAAATTAATAGCAATAGACTGAAATGGATTAGGACGAAAGAAAAGTTAATATTATTAACATATTTATTATCCCAATCAATTGGTTGTTATACAAAAGGCCGGAGCATATTATATTTAACCATACAATACACTGAAAATAGATGAAACCTGTTCATGATATAAGCAATTTCTAATTGTTATGTGAAACAATTGAGCAGTATTTCATGCAGGGATGCGCAACATGGTGGAACCACCGCCCATCCGAATACAACCCGAGTAGCTTCCATGCCTACAATAATGTGACACATCAAGTGGTATTGGTACCTACGCCATTGAATTTAAATTGTCCACATGGCCTTGGTTGCCCCTCAAGTAATGCAATGTTTCCACAACTTTGGAAGTGCTCAACAATCCATGTGTCATACCATACCATACAATATATAGTCACCACAAAAATAATTTATTTATTACATGTGTATTTGTTGCATATCTATATAAAGATAAAATATATTTCTGATATACATA
>CM026387.1:61550113-61593184 GCA_014843695.1 Archivesica marissinica
GTTAATTAATATCTTTTTTTTTACTTGTTGCTAAATAAATATATTTAGCTAAATTGACAAGTTTGCTATTTGGTGTTGAATTCATGAGTGTTCTAAACTTATTAATGGTTGGTCATGAACAATAATATCTAGGTAAATATGTAGTTCTTATATCATTATGATAATGAAACACTAATAGGAAATTGTATTCTGATTCTACTTGATGCATGTTACATTTTGAGCACAGTCTTAAATGTCTTTCAATGTTTCGAAATCTTCCTGCTTTAACTTGTATAGACAATTTAGACATAGGATGGCCACATGAAATAGCGATGGTATAGTGTTGTATATACTGCATACGATTAGACCGGGAATATCGTTCTGAAAAATGATCATATCACAATTATATGGTTGAAACTTGATAACGATTTTTTTCTGAATTTCAAAACAATGTATTTTATGTGTTTTTTACATGTGGTCTGATGATTCCCCAGCTGCAAATGCGATTTATATAGATGCATTTAATATACGTGCAGAAGATAGTTTTTATTTTGAATGTTTTTATGTGACCGACTTGTTGATAATATTGATTACGAAGATTATATCCCAAATGTACCACTATCCAGGGCCTCCCAAGATCATTTAGATAATGTCCGAGGAGTTAAAATGCCTGATTTGTGTAAACCCACAGGTATGCGAGTAGTAACTGTTTATTAAGCATGTAGTTTAATTGTGGATCGTATACATATTATAGTAGTCAACCAAGTAGAACAATTATAGATTATCTTTTGTTAAAAGAGAGCGATTTTTCACGTGTAGGTCTTTTCCAGTTGGACCAGTCAATAGTTTCAGTGATTATGCACCGTTCCGTTTTACTATAAAGTCATTCAAACAAGTGTGCACAAGTCCGCGAAGTGAGGAATGTTCACATGTATATTACAAATGGAAACCTGAGTATACTGATTTATTTAAAAGGGGCATTAATGGGAAGTTTGTGAACATTATCAATATTGTAAATGATTTTGTGGCATTCGATCACAACTGTATTGATAATATGATATTGAGTTTCTCAAACATTAGTTGTGATATAGTAGAGCCGTTGGCCAAACAAACTTACTGTCAAAAACGTAAAAGAACCAGAGTAGACTCTAGAATTGGTCTCTGTCTGTATCATTGAACTATCCTACAAAAACATTAAAATGACTAATCTCTTCACGAGGTGGCGCTCATATGGGCACCCGGTAGCGACAATAAACAAACGTAACACACACACCTTATACATTAATTGATTTGTAGATGTTATCAAATATTGGTTTAAATTAATACATATAAAAATGTTATGCTGAACATATTTCGTTGCCAAGACATAAGGAAACGTTACATTACTAAAAGATTTTATACAAGACCAAGTATGTATACATTTTTGAAATTGTTAAGCTCTGATAACAGAAGTGACTTGTGTAAGTTGGCTCTTTACATTAAACATGCTTTAAACAAACGAAATAATGTACTAAATACCTTAACCTGTTAGATTTAAATACGATATTAGAGTTTATCCTCCGTGCTACATGACATAATTCGTAGCACTTGTATATAATGTAATTTAACACTTAAATTTGCTGTTTTGTTCTAATAAATGTAATGTCGTTCACTTTGTGTTAAGTTTTATATATTTACTAATGTTAAACATCACACAGTTAGTCTGGGGTTGAGTACATCCATAATAGTTCTAACAAATCTACTAATGTTAGTTGGTGTATTTGCTTGTGTTGAGGTCACTATCTGTATGTACTTGTGTGTGTTTGATTGAACATAATAATAGGTATCCATGGATAATCTTCTGACTTATTGGTTCAATGAAAGTTCTCCGAGATATTGTACGCTCTTCTCTAACCTCTATAATCGTGCACTTGAGTATAGGTCATGTTTCATATATTTAGCTAGGTCTTTATCAGTGTTATTTTTATTATTAGAACATTAGCCACAAGTTAAATTTTCTCCAACAAAGATTCAAC
The DNA here is from genome assembly GCA_014843695.1 of Archivesica marissinica. Taxonomy (NCBI): domain Eukaryota; kingdom Metazoa; phylum Mollusca; class Bivalvia; order Venerida; family Vesicomyidae; genus Archivesica; species Archivesica marissinica. The sequence continues at coordinate 61,552,108 of CM026387.1, forward strand.
TTGAAAGTCGTGATAGCGCAGTAGTAGTATGTTAGCCTCAAGTGCACAATGCCTTCGAGTTCGCGCCCAGCTGTTGCCGCTTCGAGTGTGCCCTTTGGCAAGGCATTTAAATTCGGGAATGAGGTATAGAGAGTGATTAGAGTTTCAAAGTTTATTCGGTAAATCAGCAATATACAAACATGCTTTTTAACAAATACTAGTTGGTTGTAATATGGCAAAGAGATATTTTATAAATATAATCATATAAACATGCATTTAACAAATACTAGTTGGTTGTAATATGGCAAAGATATATTTTATAAATATAATCATATAGACATGCATTTAACAAATACTAGTTGGTTGTAATATGGCAAAGAGATATTTTATAAATATAATTATATATAAACATGCATTTAACAAATACTAGTTGGTTGTAATATGGCAAAGAGATATTTTATAAATATAATCATATAAACATGCATTTAACTTCGAATTTATACAGACAAAACAACAAACAATTACAAATGTAGTATACTTTTCGGAACAGTTAGCATGGTAATGGTATGTTCACGTATTTTGCAATTGCTTCTTTGATATATTTGGCAAGATTATGTAATCTTCTTTAATTGGTTGTTGACATTATATACAAAAGATTTCCAAATGTAGGCCATGAAGAATTGAATGAATATTTTCTTCTCAAATGAATAAATAGAGGACAACACAGTAAGAAATGGTATTCATCCTCAATTGAGTTCATATTACAAAGCTTACAATTTAATATGAATTTTAATAACATTTTTCGCAACCGTGCTAAATTAAATGTCAATGTGTATAAATTAAGAGTCAAATCGTCTTGTTTCAACACCTATGTTCATATTTTGTGATCAGTTCGCATGCACCTCCTAAATATGCCTTTACATGGAACAATTGAAAGAAACATACAAGATCAGTGTTATTGTAAAATGAGGTATTTATGTTAACAGTGCTGTAGATAGGAGCGAATGGGTTTCCAAAACTGGCGTTGCTACCATGACCATCAATATTGCAGACATTAACGACAATCCTCCAACTACAAATAAGAACAAATACTCTACACTTATTGTCGAATCCGCACCTATAGGTGAGTTAGCTTTATTGAAAGTTGGTGCAACACAATAGTTTAGTGTAATCATATTTTATTGCTCGATTTGATTCATTTTATATTATATGCAATACAAAATATGACAATTCAAAGAAAAACAAATGGGTCAGACAACTCATTCTAGTAGCGTTAGTTACTTCCCTTCCCGAGCTATGAGTATGAATAGTGTGAAAAGGATGATACATTGTATTAAACCTAATCGAAATGTCTAGTAATGTTGCTCTATTTGGCACCATTTATGGATGTTGAATTTCTTAACACACACACGATCAGACAGACAGCGAATAATAATATGAAAATCTGTTGAATATTTATGAAATTCCCAAATCTGGACGTACCGGTGTTAATGTAAATAAAACACCCATTTTTGAATATACACAATTCAGACAGTTGAATGTGTAAACTATGTCATTCGATATAATAAAATATATATTGCCTTTATTGAGGGTGTGTTGTCTCTCCTTGGGAACGTTATAGCCGTCGGCTTCGAACAGTAGTACACATAGAATTCAGCTTAGATTAAATATTCAGGTTTGACAATTGATATGTTTTATGAAAATATACATTTCGTGGCATTAATAATTAACACTTCTTTGTAATGTCACCTGTCATAACATTATATGTGCGTGTATGTAATTGTATTTAAGGAAATGGTTTCGAATAAGATTCTATGTAGCTTTTTCCCCAATCCTATCTGTACCTTTGCAACTATGACTGTGTTATGTACCATTCTTGAATAAAATAGTGTTTAAACTAACAATTCTTTGTAAAATGCACTCTCAATAGATCCGTTTGCGCATCACTGTGCGTGAATCAATGCACTATTCTGTCATATAAGATTCATATGCTTGTATCAATGTACATTTATGTCATATAAGCTACTAATATATATGCAGTTTATATACAAGAGGAAATAAAAACCCCACAACTACATTATATGAGTATTATTACATGAACAAGAAATACGAAGGATTCCATCAAAGAAATATCGCATCTTTATTACAAAACACAAATTGAACAACTGAAAATTATTGTTTTCATGTAAAACACACTTATCCGAAGTATGCGTTTTCTATGTCCTCTAGTATATATGTAGTTTTTATGACATAACAGTGCATTGATACCAGCACAGTGATGCGCAAATGGATCGTTATATATAACAAATACTTATTTTTACATCAATATATTGCCAACCGTTTCAATTCCTCAGGGCAATAATACAATATATAAATAATGCCAGCCAATGCTAATTGTTATTCTTAACATAACAATACCATATGTTTCAGGTAAAAGGGTCATATATATTGTTGCAACAGATTCGGACGGAACAAATCCGAACAATGAAATACATTTTGCCATAGCAGGTAGGAATACAACTTTCACCATGTAAAGGTATAGTTTTATGTACTATCTTTATGACATATTAAGTGGAACATTGAACATCATATTTGGGAGTGAAATTATATTCATATCGTTATGAATGTATTCCTCGATGATAATACAATACCAGTACAATAAACCGGTTTTCCGATTTGTACATGTGTAGGAAGTTGTCTTTGTTGAGGAGCACGTGCAAATCGGAAATTCGGCGTTCCACGATTATCGGGTGTTTATTTACCTGTGTTTATGGTTGGCTGACGTTGCAATAAGATACCCGGTATTGATACGTACTAATATATTAAACCTTTCTATGGTTTTATCCGATTTACGTCATTTTTAGTTTGGTATCGTTTCTTTTTTGACTCAGTATATTAGAAAATGATTTAGTGTGCACAAATCCATTATAATCATTCATATAATTATTGCAGATCGTCAAACGAACGGCGACTTTGATATCGACGCAGCATCAGGCGCAATACACATTGCCAGACCACTAATGGCATATCTAACATCGAAATATAAGATGACGGTTTTAGTTTCTGATGGTGGTATTGATCCTCATCCCATAACGACATCGGTGGCTGTTTCCATATTCATTATAGCAGACCCTACACGTATTAGTAAGATATGATTTGACTGTTTGATTTCCAATGAAACATTGAATTTATCAGTTGAAATATTATGTGTTATTACACCTTTTATTTCTCACTGCTTGACGCCGTTGCTTCCTATCCACTGCAGTTTTAAATATTTTCAACATGACCTGTTTCGGACTCAAGTCATCCATATCAATGCGACGTTCTAGCACTTGTTAGCACATGATCGCATCATTTTCTATCATATATACCATAGTTAGCACACTGTATGCGTGGAATACGTGCTATTGCAGTGGTAGCGTTCGCTTCATGTGCAAAAGGCCCAGAGTTCGAGCCCCACTGGAGCCGTTAAGATTGTGCACTTATGCAAGGCATTTAAATTCCACTTTATAATACTGGTTCGAATCTCTCTTATAATTATAATTGTGTCCTTAGGCAAGTCGTTTAAATTCCACATTGTCTTTTTTCTCTCCCTCGTGGCGATGGATTCCATCAGGAACGAGGTCTCGATATAAATTGTATGAACTTGTTTCGCAATCGAGCTAAAATAAGTATGTAGAAACTACTATAATGAATCAAGTAGTGTTTCACAATTATGTATAACTTAGTATTTAGTCGGTTCAATAGCTCACTCAGAGATTGTGTTGTACTGTTTATATCTTGTCGACTCCAAATAAAACCCCAATAAAACCCACACTTAATTATTATAATAAATCAACACTTAATTAACACTACAACCCAAATAGTATTGTGTTACAATAATTGCAGGATGTCAACCGGATGTAATCGATATGGAAATAAGCGACAACGCACGCATTGGTCACAAAGAATTATTAGATATAGCCTGTAGCAATTGGAGAGGGAAACAACTCTATTTTGTCCTTGAGGCTAGTCTTGACTTCCTCAGTATAGGCACCAACCGAGACGATCAGACCTACATAGAGATAGTATCCACACTCCATAACACGACTTGGAATGTAAGCTGTATCTGTGTTGTACTCGTAACATGTATAAAGGCTTTGTATTAACTTCGCTTAATCATATTTTATTGTATATGTGTTGAGCTCGATTTCGCAATATATAAACACAATCACAATCGTACAAGTATTACATGCATACACACTCTGTTTCGGATTGTTATTCATGTACTGACCAACTCTATCTAAGGTGGTACTTGTAGGAAATGTACATACAATTGTAACCAGCAACCAAGAGCTAGCTCATAAATTAGTCTGTCCGATTAGCGCAGTGGCTATCGCGCTCGCTTCTCAGCAATACAACACGGGTTCGATCCTCGGAACGGGACATATGTGATATGGTACGGTGGTCGCCAGATCGGGTTTTCTCCGGGTACTCTGGTTTCCTCCCTCACGAATGACCACATTTCCGTTTTCATCCGCCGCGCCAACGAGAGTGATTAATATAAGTTGTTAGAATAAAGTTGAAGTGTTCCCTTCAGTTCCAAAATTACGGTACGACGTATAACGCAACATGAATCACAATGACAGAAAGAGTAAACCGAGATGGTGCTGGACCTGTGAAGACCCGCCAGTCAGGTACAGTGCCGGGTTCCATACCTCGAGGGAACCCATCCTTAGCTACTGGAGGTCACCCTAAGCCGCCCTGTGGAGCCAGGGGACGGCGAAGGACAGCTACTGGCCGAAATGTGAAGCAGAAACCTCTTGTGCTCATGCAGTGGAATGCTGAAGGAGTCTTTAACAAAAAGACTGAACTTGAGCAAGTACTACAGGACAAAGAGGTAAGTGTTTGCTGCATACAGGAAACACACTTGAACAAAGACAAGACGTTCAAAATACGAGGCTACCAGTGCCTCCGAGCAGACCGACAAGACAGACACAAGGGTGGTGTGCTCACTCTAGTCCCGAACAACATCAATGCGAGCGAAGTGAAAACCTACCTTGAAGGAGCGGAATACCAGGAGTTCTTCAAGATCAAGACCAAATCAACTGAGTTGAACCTCGTCAACTACTACTGCCCAAATGACAAAGCCCTTGCCCTTGACACTATTGGAGTTTCAATAGTCGATACATGGTTGTTGGTGACTTCAATTGTCATTCCCAGAGTTGGGGATATGCACAGTCTGATAGGCGTGGGGATGAAGTGGAGGACTGGCAGGATGAGCACAACTTGATTCTAGTCAACCAGCCCTATGATGTACCAACATTCTACTCTAGGCGAGGGCACACTACTACCTCTCCAGATCTAGCATTCTGCACAGAGGACATCCAGAAAGGTACGGTTAGAGAAGTTGGCGATCAACTTGGTGGAAGTGACCACAAACCAGTGTTCCTCACACTCAGCAGTGAAGTGATACAGACAGACCATCCCTACCCTAGATGGAACTACAACAAAGCCAAGTGGAGCCTCTTTGATATTCGGTCCAATTCTCTTAATCGAGGCATACAGGTACAAGGAAGAGATGTTAACAACGTGGTAAAATAGTTCAACAGCTGCATACTCAAAGCTGCCCATGAAACCATACCTAGAGGTGCGAGAAGAGAATACAAGCCATACTGGACCAATCAGTTGCAGACCCTACAAGATGAACTCACTGAAGCACGAAACAGGGCAGAATAACAGCCATCACAAGAAAACCATGAACAACTTCAGAACTCAAAGGCACAGTTTCAAAATTCTAAACTGGAAGCTACACGACGAAGTTGGTGGGAGAAAACTGCTGCCCTGAACCTTGAGATAGACGGGAGGAAGTTGTGGAGGCTCACGAAACAGCTAAATGATGAAGAAAATAACAGACAGAAAATCACGTTGGATGAGGATGGGAAACTGTTGACTGACAAAGAGACTGCAGACTGTCTCGCTAAAGCCTATGAGAAAGAGGGCAACATCAAAGTCATACGCCAACAGCTAAGAGAGGCACGGAAAGAACAGTAGGATAGAAGTAAAAGGCATACGGAACAAGACTCCATGACACTTCCACTTACATACCAGGAACTGTACACAGCGCTCAGAGAACTGAAAAAGAGGAAGTCACCTGGACCAGATAGAATCTCCAGTGAGATGCTAACTCATCTTGGATGCTCAACCATGCTGAAACTTCTTGACATCTTCAATCTTAGCTGGAAAGAAGGCATAGTTCCGCAGATCTGGAAGGAAGCCAATGTTATACTAATCTACAAGAACGGCAAGGATAGAACGAAAGCTTCCAGCTATCGCCCTATTAGTCTCACCAGCTGTGTGGTCAATACAATGGAGAGGATAGTTAACAAGAGACTCATGTGGTACCTTGAGACAGAAAACCTCCTATCCAAGGAACAAGCAGGATTCCGACAGTTCAGATGCACAGAGGACCAGGCAACATACCTCGCTCAGGAAGTTGAGGATGCATTCCAAGGCCAGAGGGTAGTTTTTGCAACCTGGATAGACCTCCAGAAGACTTTTGACAAAGTCTGGACTGATGGGCTGCTGGTCAAGATGCAACGATGCGGAATTGCCGACAAGATGCTCCGATGGACCAAATCCTTCCTACACAATCGCAGAGCCAGAGTACTTATTTACAACCAGAAGAGCAAGAAATTCCTCATCCGACACGGTGTTCCTCAAGGAGGAGTGATCTCGCCTACGCTGTTCCTCATCTTCATCGATGACTTGCTTGCAGAGCTCCCAAAAGGTATCAAAGCAGCACTCTATGCTGACGACTTGGTCATGTGGTGTGTTGAAGAACATGCAACGACTGCCACATACATAATACAGATGGCCGCAGACAAGCTCACAGCATGGGCAGAAGACTGGTGCATCTCTATTAATAAGGAGAAGTCGTCAACCACACTCTTCACACTTTCCACCAAACAGAAAGCTGGAACCATCAAAGTCGGTGGAACTGCCTTGAAGACGGACAACGAGCCAACATACTTGGGGTGACATTTGACAGACGGCAGACATGGAAGCCACATATCCAGAAAGCAGAGGCCAAAGCCAAGCGCAAGCTTGCAATCCTTCGGAAGTTTGCTGGCACCACATGGGGTGCCAATGATCACATCCTGAAGATTATATACCAAGGTGTGGTCAGGCCTCATCTGGAATATGGATCCACCGCCTGGACATCATCAGCCAAGACCAACCAACAGACATTCGACAAGGTTCAGAACAAGGCTCTCAGGCTGATTACAGGTGCAATGAAGAGCACTCCAATCAAGGCCATGAAGAAAATTACTTCCATCCAGCCACTGCAAGAACGTCGCGACACAAGAATTCTTCTACAGACAGAGAAGTTTCGATGTCAGGAAGAACAACCGATGAAGCAGAGAGTTGAGGCACTAACGAAGAATCGTCTAAAGCGAAGCAGTTTCATCCACCAGTCCAAGAAGCTTGCTCGAAAGCACACCAGCCATCTCCCAGACAAGACATTGCCTCCAACGCCAGTTCTATCCAAGCCCTGGTTGACTAGCAATGAATCCAAGATTACCATCTGCCGTACAATCCCATACATGACATCCAGAGATAGACAACATGATGACGTCAAACGTGCCCTCACACTAGCACACGTCGACAATAGTTATCCTGGAGAAGCATGGCTACAAGTATACACAGATGGTTCAGCCACAAGAGCAGTAGCAAACGGAGGAGCAGGCGTGTATGTCCGACACACAGTCAGTTGCTCTACCTACTGGAGTACACTGCAGCAACTATGGGGCAGACGTACAGGCCCTTGAAACAGCAGCATCTCTAGTACACAACACTGTAGAGTGTGCCCAGGTTGTCTTCCTGACTGATGCGCTCTCAGTTCTGGATGCCCTGTCTAACAACAAAGAACCCCACCTGATGGAAGTCCTTCGAACAGTCAGCGTAACTAAATGAACTGTCCTCCAGTGGGTACCTGCACACATAGGCATTACTGGCAATGAAGCCGCTGACCAGCTTGCCAAGCAAGGTTCTACCGAGAGGCAACCAGACAAAGATTTGACTTACAAGGAGAAATGCACCATAATCAAATCTGCATCAAAGCCAACAGTCGAGAAGGATGACTACCACCTTCTCACCAGACAGGAGCAAGTCACGATATTCCGGCTTAGAACAGGGCATAACCGCCTGAACTTCCATATGTGTCGGAAGCTTGGACTAGCTCCATCAACTGCCTGCAGCTGCAAAATAGGGGACCAGACTGCAGAACACATCATCCAGGAGTGTCCCAATCTTCATGGGCTGAGGAAAACAACCTGGGCAACAGATACTTCTCTCCAGACGAAGTTACATGGCTGCCGGGAGGATCTGAGGAGGACTGCCCATTTCGTGTTTGCTGCCGGCTTGTCCATGTGATTCGCGAACGACAAGAAGAAGAAGTTCCAAAATTAACCGAGTTGGCAATAAAACGTGTGTCCTGGCCAGTAGGAGTGCGTGAAAAGTATCCACCCGTATACACTTGTACGAGAGCCTTGTTTCTGACGACATGTTCTGGGTGGGATATCGTTGTACATGTGCAGGATACTCGTATTCTACATTCAATTGCAGACAAATGTAACAGTGTATGAAGAACCATACAGAAACGTAACACTAAACAGAATACCGATTGTGATCAGGATTATTGCAAAGAATGACCCGCCCACTATATCACCGTTACAGCAGAATGTGAACGTGATGGAGAATGCTGCTGTAGGAACTGTAATTGCTGAGTTCATTGTCCACGATCCTGACTTTGGCGATTGGGCAAGCATTCACGTCTATAGCAACGGTAAGTTCATACATTTGTGCTTATAGATAGAAACATATTGTCGAATTTAATCATTTATTCAATTTGGCGAGTTCAATTTCATACACAATAAATCTGGTTGATCGAGTAGTATTTTGAGCTTGTGGTATACAATGAAACACTAAATAACTAATATTATGAAAATATACATGAACGTGTAGTCGCTTAATCTATTGGTAGTATTTGTCTTGCGCAATTTATAGGTGGCTATAAAACTGCAATGGGTGACATCGTTGATGTTCGGGACAACTATTATTGTGTTTAAATGTTCTCATTATACTGCTAAAACGTAGCCCTTGTACTAAATTACCAAGTTAACAGAGTCTGCAATATTTGATAAATGTTAATTGATAAAAGCTAAGCATTTTAGAATAATTTCTCTCTTCGGATTTCGGTTGTCTAATATAGTGTGTTTGTTTATTATAGTATCACACCTATTTATAGGGCCGTCCATTTCTGATTTATGAGACACCTCTTTTGTCATGAACATCCGTACTTCCCGAATACTATACATGTATGCCAGGTGACAGCCTGGTAGGCAATCGGTAACCATTATTTAACTAGCTGGCAGCTCACCAACCGGCCACATTAGAACGAACCCCTGACGAGATTCGAACCTTCGAACTATCGACCTCCCACTCCGTAGGCGAACGCCTTAACCACTAGGCCACGGAGACGATATATTTATACGTATATATACGGTTACTGCGCTAAGGACACTCCTGACATGTCTTATTATTTCTAGTTCTTGGTTGTGAAATGGTGAACTATAATATAAGTGTCGTCTATAAGTTGAATATTATTGTTGAAATATTCAAATATATTATTTGCTATTAAAATTAGTGTAAGTACTGGAGTAACCAGTCAGCCAACTCACAAACAGGTTGGCAAATAGCAATATCAATGCGCAACATAGTACCAAGTGCGTAGCGAGTTTGTAAACTGTCATGGCTAGTTTGTTTGTTTTTGTGTCGGGTGCACACTCAGAATGTAGGATAAATAGAATAATAGGTTACTGTCTTATAAATTTAATTTTATGTCGAGTACAAATAGTACACATTCTTCCATTTACAGACATCCCTGAAGAAATAACAATTGGACCAATCAACGGCAGTACAGTACAGCTCATCATTAACTCTCCGTTAGATGTGGATAAGTACAAAAATGTGCAATGTGACAACGGGACTATAATGGCCATGGCAGATGAGCCGATGAGTTTTATGGCAATCTTTTCCTTTGACACCGGGTTAGTTGTGACCTCCAAACACAACTGCAATGGCGCCACTATTCAGATATCTGTATCAAAATGTAGTTGTGCATACACTATGCTATAACGTCCTGAGTCGAACAGTTTGACAGTGTTATTAGGCTCCATGTGTAATGTTGTACTGTTCTTTCTGTATTCTTACATTTAATCCAGCTGCATATATATAATACAGAGCATAACAATAAATGCTATCAATGTACCTATGTATTGTAGAACATCCATAGTTTAGTCTATACAAATTTATTTTATCCCTATTGCGAAACAAATTCTTACAACTTATATTAATCACTCGAGAGACCTCATTCCTGGAATCCATCGCCACGAGGGAGAGAGAAGAGGCAATGTGGAATTTAAATACCTTGCCTAAATGCACAATCGTAACGGCTCAAGCGGGGCTCGAACTCCGGGCCTTTCGCACCTGAAGCGAACGCGTATCCAATGCGCTATCACGACTTCCACTAAAACATCCATACAGTTTATAATCCATTAGAAATTGAGGAGGTCAATGTAGACATAGAGCTATATGTATGTATTGTAATACTTTAGTCAGGAAATATAAAATGAGTTAGAGTTAGATTAGCTAATTGATCCATATTTTCAATGTATGTGTTTGAACTAATAAATTGAATCAAACATCCTTAATGTGTATACAGGTTGGCGAAAGGGTGCGTGGAAGTAAGATCTGGTCATATAACAGTTGGTTTTGCAGTAGTGGTGAGTTACTCGTTTTCTAATATACAAACATACGGATATATATTTATTTAGGCCTCACTGTAATAAAACATATTTGTTTATAATTAAAATGATAGCAAATTGTACAAAAGCACATATAATAAGAGAATGTGTTTTACGTTTATTTATCGTCGCTACGATGAGATTCGTCATTAATAGATATGTGTAGGATAGTGCAGTGATACAGACAGAGACCCATTCCAGAGTCTCCTCTGGTTCATTTTACGTGCACGATGTAAAGTACCACCGACACGATACCTCGGTGAAGTCCCATCTGGAAGACTGTTAATTTTATTAGGGTCAAACGTGGAATCGAATCTGCGATCGCTGAATTATCAGTCCAACGTGTTAACCATTGGACTACAGAATTATGACGGAGTAGCTAAACACGTTAGATGTAACGATAGGTTGTTGTTCCTTTAAAACAATTATAAACTATCTTAAGATGACATTGCAAGTCGGGGCACTAACCGTTGTCATGTTTTCGGTTGTTACAATTAATGCATCTTATTTGGATGGAGATTACGAGTCATTATTGATCATATTAATTGCATATCACACATAAACGTCGTCGCATGGCGTTCGCATCACGACAAGGAAAAGTGAATAAAACGTAGTGGGAGTGACGAACCGGCTCATCAGGATCTGCATTTGTTGCCAGTAATATTACTATATTTAGACACAATTACCCATTGTGATAAATGAACTGGCCCACATGCAATTTTCCAATTAATTTGCTGGTCTAAAAACAGCATGCACCAGTCCATGTCAGTTTGTGGATAGAATTGCAATAAGCTACTATAGCTTCCAATTCAATCCACTAGTCATTGCAACTATATTTGTGTAAATTATGTATATGCATGGTGTGTATATTATGACGAATAAATATGTTTAAACCAACCAACTAACGTCATTGGAACGTCAAGCCATGTTTGTGTTGAATTGATCAAAACAAACGTTGTTCTTCCGCATTCTGAACGTAACGGGATAAGGACTACTTGTGAAATCAGAATGAATGCAGGTAGGCAACAATGAAATGTGATGAGTCCAGGTAAAGTGTTTTCAACAGATTCAGTTGATTTCCTACACAAGATTGTTGCTTTGACACAGACGAATATCCGTACATGGGGATTTTCACAACCATCACTGCGCCTTGTAAACAACGTTTTCCAAATCAAAGGTGCCGATTTTCAAGATGAAATTCCATCTCAAAATTGGATGCTCCCATTTTGTTCTTCACACACAATAGAACGCCATTCGAAACAGTTCACCTCTTCCTCCTGGTTGAACCAGCTTACCGATAAATTCCTCAAAAAATAAAATGCATGCAAAGGATAAATACTAAAATATGTCTAGTGTTTTACTTATTGCATATTAAAGTAGCTCAACGATTATGCCAATTAATATCTGAATGGCACACATACCAGGTATGTGGAGTACTCACTCATTGTATGCAATTACAATTCAACGACACATGCCATTTAACCATACGAAAGGGTTTTCATCCGCTAAAAGCGACAGGCGGGCAGCACAATCATCGGTGCGCTTGACTACATGGCATGAAGGCCAAACAATGGACAATAATTCCGCTATCAACGAGTTAAATATTGAGCCAGTAATAAGTAATTCGGATAGTACTATAAATCCGTATAGTAAGGAATCGTTGCCATCTGGCCGGAGGATTGTTGAATTGGGACATTTTTCATTACACTCTCTGGCCCAAGATTGCTCTCAAACCTCTCATTTTGAGTTTGCTCTGGGCTCAACTTTTCTTACATTGATAAATCATTAAACTTGAACAATTTTGGAGTATATGTTTTATTTAATATTCAGAAACAATATCTCAATGACGGCGTTTAAGGAATTATTAACTTTGAGAATCATGAGTTGAGAACAATTTGAAGTTGGGGTATTTATGGAAATTTAGTTTATAATACAAATTTATTTTAGCTTGATCGTAAAGTGTTATATTAATCCCTCTCAAGAACTCATTCCTGGTGGAATCCATCGCCACGAGGGAGAGAGAAGAGCCAATGTGGAATTTAAATGCCTTGCCAAAGGACACAATCGTAATGGCTACAGTTGGGCGTGACTACTCCGGGCCTTTCGCACCTGAAGCGATTTCACAATCTTAGCTAGTTATTACCTCAATAAACACCAGGTGGTATTTCTATTGAGATATTCTCTTGGGTAGGATTGACTGTATTAACCATGGTGCTTAGTTATAAATATTATCACAATATTTTCATTTTTATGATAGAAGATTACCTCCTTTACATTACGTTAAATGTTTCCTGTGTTAAGAATGATGTTAATGAATACACAGGAACATAAATAGATATCCTATAATGTTGTAAAAGTTATTTTTATATAATAATATGCCTGTTGTAAGCTTACTGACGAGATACATAAATTGTCAACAGTTTTAAGCAAAAAGTAGAAAAAATGGCATGTTACATATTAATTCATTAGCATACTAATTATATTTAATGTTTTGAACTAATGATAGACAACATTTGAAGAAATTCTATTATTGTGAAAAAAATATTTGAAATTATATCTTAACTATTACATGAAAAATAAAAATATCTCACAAAAATCAAGTACTCGAACATGGAACCATCATGATTTAGGATTATTGTATTCTAAATATGCATATTTTATGTGTATTGTTAAATGCAGTTATGATTAATAGTCATATGTAACATATTAGTATATCAATATACACATAATAATTGAAAATATTTGTTTATTTTTCTTTTGTTGCCAAAATGAGAAATTATTGGCCGAAATCGAAAATAGACATGTTATAAAAAAAATAATTAAAAAAGGTCATTAGCATGTCAATTTTATTTCATATATTGGTTAGTAATACATAGTACTAGTGATGTACCAAGTATGAACACATTCTATTATTTAAATTATTTTTACAAAACTCCTTTATAGTAGGGGGGCCAATGATACGTTTTAGGGCGCTCGTTGTTTATTAATGTTAATTTTAAGTGCATGCTAATGATTCTTGGGCAATGAAAAAAAAATGTTGCCATTTTTTTCTGTGATTATTGTAGCTTTGGTAGCCATTTTAAAAATGTCCGCCATGTAAATTTACAATACCTCATATCTCTGATAATAACAGAGCTAAGCATTTAATTTTGGTGTCTATACCCATGTTTTCAGGGTCAAAGAATCAAAATATTTAAAATACCTTGTATTAGACATTAAGAATTTCAATATGGCTGCTGTTTTTTATGGTATGACCGTTACACAAAGCTTAACAAATCTCATATCTCAGCTAATAATAGTGCTACAAATTAAATTGTGTTGATGCCCATGTATTCAGGGCCAAATAATCCAGTTGAGACTACACGGGACCAAATCCAGATATCGATATCTTAAAAGTCTCACTCTCCAGAATGTATCCCTTGTTGTGCACCAAAGAAACAAGGTTTCAGCGAGGCGTCAACATTTCCTACCTTCGTACCCAATACCATATCTCATGTCGTCAAACCATATTCTACACAGGACACAACATGGCTAATTTCACGCACTATTATGCATACCACAAAAGCTAAGGATATGCAAGATGTAGTCATTGACCTACCAGCTCACCAGCTATCTTCCGAGATACCCCAGGATGCTGAACCCAGTGTCATAGCAGACACAGAACCAGCAGACGTGGGAACACCGTCAAGTACTAAGACAATGCATCACTATACCCCTACATGGATGCCTACAACTCACTCTTGGTATCAACAAAGCCTCTTACAGAAGTAAATACTATGCCTCTCATAGCATCACCAGCCCATGAATGGCAAACTCTCATTACAGTCATAAAACAGACACAGCAGATCAACTACACGGTAATGGGTCCTAACAACAAGACAGTGATCTCTCTCGACATGGCCTTGTATGAATGTGCTAAGCAGCTCGAGATGAGCAGGGATGATTGCAAGTGCAAATGTGTGCTGCGTTTGGGCGAGATGCATACAGTGATGTCTGCATTGAGGGCTGTGGGCAATGCCATAGACGATAGTGGGCTTGAAGAAGCCTGGTTTGAGGCCGATATATATGGAACCACCAAGAAGACAAGACAGATCCTTGAAGCCAAGCACATGAAGAGGGCTCTAGAAGCACATATGACTACAGTCCAAGCCCTGTTTGACCTATATGTGAAAGAACTGTTCTCAGAGAACCCTAATCTGCGTGGCCCATGTACAAATTCAGCACAACTGATTGACAGGAGTTGTGCACAACGCATCCAGAAGGATATGCTAAGGGATCAACAAAACATGATAAGTACCCTAGAGTCCAACAACATTTTGGAGATCATGAAACAGTTTGATGAAAAGATGGAATCAACAAGCTCACTCTTCAAGTTTGTGCGACGCTATATGCAGATATTGGTCACATTCACGATCATTCGTGCCACACTTGATGGGCTCTGGCAGCTTCATCTATATTCCCTTGATAAGCTGTGCAAATATGTTTTGCTCATGACAGGCAAAAGTACGCGAGGCTTGTTCCAGTCTACCTTGCAGAAATGACAGCTCTTGAGATCACCAATCCAGACATACATAAAGAGTGCATGGATGGAAACTTCACAGTTCACAACAACAAGATCCCATTTTGTGCAGTTGGAGTGGATCATGCCCTAGAGCACATACATTGCATCTTGAAACTCACAAGAGGTCTGGTAGGGATTACACAGAATACCAGTGCCCGTGAAAGATTCTTCCTTACATCACCCGAACTGAGTAGACTTGCTGCAGAAGCGCATGAAATGGCTAGCTCGCAAACAAGCTCACGCAAAGATCACCATGAATTGTCAAAGGCTGTCTGGACTAGACAAGATGAAAACATACTGAAACTGAAGAATGCGATTCAGTCCTCTATGAATCCTATGACAGGACATGATAAATATCATCACAAAAGTAATAATGCCAAATCAAGTACAGAAATATGTTTGCAGCCGAGATAAATTGGCCAGGTAAAATACGTCACATTTCTTGAAGAGCGTAGCCTTGTGGGCTAGAATGACGAAGGTTCAACTTATGACATGGAAAAGCAATGAAGCACAAGCTGGCTGATAAAGTGGTGGAAATGAAGGATGACAGGTCACTATTTGTCCGCATGCTTATTGTGGCCCGCTCACGACCAGAAGTCAACCTAAAGGAAGACATTGGCCAGCATGAGTTTACATCCCTTCCAAGAACCCTATTTGCAATATATCACTTTTACTGGCCATAGACAAATGCAGCCTCGTGACCATACTGGAAACGCTACCCAACCAGGAGGTAGCTAACCAGAGTCAGCAGTCAGAAAGTTAAGCTGATGATGTCGAACAACCTGAAGACATCACTGATGTTCTGGTACCACCCAAGAAGGTTTCCATCATAGATGGGTTGACCGTTTTGACCTTCCCACTTCACTGAAGGAGGCCATATGAGAGAGACACAAGGGTACGAGACCAGTCACAGTGTATCATGTTGAAGATAATACACCAGTAGGCAAGTTATGAGCAAAACAGTTTCTGGCAAGTACGGCCACCAAAGATGAATTGACAGTTTACCTTGCAAGCAAAGCTCTTCAATTATGAGGGATCGTCAAATGTTTTCTTTGTCACTTCAAGGCAAAGGGTCCTCTCGAATTGCATGAATGCTAAACACCTATGTAGCTCACAAGAAGAGTCCGACACAAAGATAATATGCACAGCCTGGATGCTGTTCGACGAGGAGCTACCGAACTGTACATCCATTCCCCCGACACAGATGTATTTATCCTTGCACTCCACCGCTATCATCAACGGTGCGAAAAAGCATACTTCATCACAGGTAAAAACCCGGTGCGGAAAATCTCACTGAAACCAATAGTGCATGCACTTGGCGATGCAAAGACTGCAGCCTTACCTGGCTTCCGTGCATTTTCTGGAGCTGACCAGATTGGACGGTTTTCCGGGAAAGGAAAGCTAACATGTGGGCACATACTAAGCAGGTGCCCTGTTGAGGTAGTATCCGCGTTTGCTACCCTGGAAACCTGTAACATGCTAACAGTCGACACACAATTTGCTATTGAGGCATTTGTATGTGAACTGTATGAGCCTCGTACTGTTGTGACAGATGTAGGTGATCTTAGATGGAGACTATTCTCCAAAATGCAACTGGAAGCTCAGAAACGGCCACCAACACGAGGAGCTTTGCATGAAGCTATTGGTCGTGCACATGTTCAGGCCATGATATGGCATTAAGCTCACATGCCTAATCCACAGCTACCGCCAGCAACTGGATATGGATGGGATACAGAGGAGAGGGATCGACTAGTTCCCATCAAAACAATGGATCCTCCAGCTCCAGCATCCATTATACATTTGGTCAAATGTGGCTGCAAGAAGAATAACTGCCGGTCCAACTGTTCTTGTAGAGCACAGAATCTCAACTGCTCAGAGATGTGTATGTGTGGGGCAGATGAAGACCTATGTAGTAATGTGAGTCAGGAACATCACATGGGCATCGACGATGACGACGACGATTATGATCCTTTAATCTAATGAGTAGTGTTGAACACTGAAATATGTAGATTCATACCAATATTCGTCCTATTATTGCTTGAGCACATTGATAATGTTTGGTTATTACATAACTTTAATATGTTGCCATTAAATTCCATTTAAAATGTATTTGGATTCCTTGACTTTGAAAGAATCATACAGACATCACAATTTAATTGAGATTTATTAACTTTGCATAGCGACCATATCATATAAACGGCAACCATATTGAAATTCCTAAATAGTGTGTGATATTTGGAATCATTGACCCTGAAAACATGGGTATGGACACCAAATTGTAATGTTTAGCTCTATTATTATAGATATGAGACATTGTAAATGTACGTGGCGGCCATTTTGTAAAATGGCCACCAAAACTACAATAATCGCAGAAAAAAATGGCGACATGTTTTTTTCACAACTTGAAAACCATTACAATGCATTCATTATGATCACCAAAAATTAACATTTAAAATCAACGGGAACTCATTGCCCCCCCCACACTATTAAGTATATCATGCATATATGCTAAACTAATCAAATACAGTGCAACAACCAGACATTATATTTTACTACTGTTCAGGAAACAACAGTACGTTAGTGTTACTGTATTTTTATATTTTATGATATGAGCTTATATAATATAATGTCACATTAGCGACACGTGACACTCTATCATTTGACACCCATAACATGTAACACAGGAGGCTCGTGACCTCGTAATAGTGGCAGTCTCAATACACAGTTAGTACGTTGCGTTTGTTTATAGTTTTATAAACATAACTGTACACGTACATTCTAATAACCACAGTATATGAATGCCCAGAATATATCAACAATGTACAGTAACACGCTAATATCCCAGAACACACTTAACCCCATGGTTTAACAGTACGACCATCAACCTTTATCTCATGTACCCGGTGCATTGCACAATATAATATGATACTCGCCCGAAAGTCTCTCTGTGACGCGCTCTGAAGCAGGCTGATGGCTGTTTCATATGCTAATTGAACCCACTTGACTGTATTTACTCGTTCCATATCCCTTCGATGTAATCACTACTCACATTTATCAAGGCTCGTTCATTAACTCTATCATACAACACTATGGTATTAGAAACAATTATAAACTATTCGGATTGCAGTCCAATCGCTACATTGTCGGACCAAATACGAGAACAATGTTTCGCAATCGACAATCGCCATTTTATATGACATTTAAAAAAGTCGCATTCGATGGATATACAGATGTCATCATACCCTAACAAAACAACAAATCCATATTAAACATAGGATCTCCTTAATGTGTTAACATAAGCTTCACAACACATACACAGTGTCTGGAGAAATGCTATTTTTCACTACAGTATTATATTGATCTATTTACCCAGAGCGATCTCAGTGAGCGACTTCATTTTACTTATTAGGGTAAATTATAGTGATGTAATTGTCTAAATATAGACCTACTCTAGTTATCTTTCACTAATGCGATTAGAGTTCGTCATTAGAGTAAACAAACATGGCAGATTTGTCTAACATGTTGCCCTATTATCTATATAATATTTTACAGGCCCTAAAATAACAACAGGCGATAGCAAATATCTGACTTTAGTTGCAATCGATGTAAAATAAATAAGTTTAAAATTTAAATAACGTAGATCTATCCGAATATCCGACCTAATATATTCACTTCCTGCATTACCATGAAAGTCGACCACCTAAATGGAATATCGAATATAAACTACATAAATTCTTCTTCCATAGCCAACAAGCAGTACAAGTAGCTGAGACAAGAGTTAAAACACCGGGCGTTTTCTTGCGGTTTCTTCTTACCCTAGTTAATCGAGCTTACTCGGGTATTTCAACTGAACTCGTTCACTGGTTTATTGAAAACCAAGGCGAACTACAGAATGGACACGTCCTTAACCGGAATACATTGTGTAGATAACATAGCATATACCCATAGCCACATATGTTACTCTATTCTACCTAGTTTCTAGGAATGTTATTACAATGCTTTGACTTCTTCTATATTTTTCAGGTTGAAGATGAACTTGGCCTTAGTGCTACATCGAAGGTAAACCTGAGTATAAGTGATATCAACGACAACCCGCCAGTTTGTAACCCATCAACTGTCATGATCAAAATACCACGTGATATTACTACTTATGATACTATATTAGATATGAGCAACATGTGTAGTGATGCCGGTTATTCTACGCTTAATAACTACATTACGTACATTATCAATGAGGACAATTGTGCAGGTACATATTATTAATATGATAGAAATTTAAAAAATAAATGTAATTTTCACATCACGTAGTTTTTAATTGTTTACATATATATTGTACTATCTATACTGAAACCAAAACAAATACAATGTGCAATTGACCTAGAGGTAAAATTGTTTATTATGGTTTTGGCAATGTTTTAATGGAATACCAAATGGACCTATATTTTGTTCTAAAATGACATTAAGAATATTACCTTTAACGCAAGTACACAGTTTCATTGTAGTGTCAGTCTATTTATTCAGCATTACTATTCGCAATAAAACGAGAACCATTCGATCAGCCTATTTATCGTATATAATGCCAATATTAGAATACGCATCTGTTGTTTGAGACAGTTACACCGAATGAGAAACAGTCAGTAGAAAGGCAATATGACGAAGCTATGGCGTAAGCTACTAGACGATAATAATATGAATGTAATAAAAACATTAAACACCAAATATAATAACAATGTACTAATCAGATACCATAAACAATTATAACTAAACAAGACGAACACAAATATATATTTATATGTATCACTCCTTCTACTTTCCCATTGAAGCAACCTAGATATATTTTGTTTTCAAATACTTTGCAGCACTTTAAGTTCAATCGGGAAATCTGGACTATATTTGTGCCTAAAACAAATAATAATATAACTTCATCATTGTGTGTACGTGCGTGCGTACGTGCGTGCGTGTCTGCTGCGTATGTGCCTTCCTGTATGCATGTCTGGCTGCCTGCGTGCGTGCGTGCGTGCGTCAACAAATAAATAATGTTTATATTAACCTAGATACAGGAGGGCAAATAGTCACCATTAATACCATTAATAAACAATTTTAAACATAATAATTCCTTATTTCTATTTAACGACGCCGTTATTGCATGGCATACCATCCAGGAATAGGTAATAACTATAGGATATTACACTCGTGGTGATTTCATACCACATTTTATGAAACTAGTGTTGGAATGTTGCCATTAACGCGAGCTATGTATGTACCCTCCCCCACACTATATATAAAACACATAAACATCAGTTGCTTAAATATAGAACCATCGCTAGAAATAATGTTTATGCACAGAATGTATGTAATACATAACATTGATAATGTGTGTACTTATCTGCATATATATTATGCTAATACTATGCCATTATGAGGAACAAAACATGGGGGGAAAACAAAATGGCCTAATATTTATCTCCACCTGTAGATGGTGGTGACAGACATATAGATAGCTGTCCCTACGACCGATTTATCAGGCACGGGCAGGCACGGGCATCCGTGCAGGCACGGTCAGCCACCCGCGTAGAATTATCAACATTCCACCAGCAAGTTGGATAGCTTCTTCCCACGAATGACTGAGATACCCAATGTGTTTCGAACATACAGCGGTGAGGGGAAATTTAGTGAGCTGAACCATTCATCTGATTTACACAAAATTCCAAACCGGTCACTTAAATGTATTACAGTATTTCGATCAATCTAATAACCAAATAATATCAATATACGTATCATCGTATTTGGTATATTTCATTACAGATCGTTATGCATGATTTCTTTATAATCTTTTCGGATAATGTGCATTAAATAACAATTCATTCATGTATTGGCAATCAGCAAAACATTGTATTTGGCCATTTACAATATCATTTACAATATTTACAATATCATTATCGTCAACATCCCTGATATCGGCCGGCACCTGTTTTCAGCCTTTATATTTATTTGTATTTATATTTGGACCGCGAATGACGTCATTCAATCAAAACAGCTGCTTTGGTACTTATGAAGTTCACATATTACTTATAAAAGAGCAAACTACGCGTAAAGCAGATACAATTTCACATTTTATTTGAAAGTATGCAAATGTTGATGTTTTCATTAATCCCATTTATAAGTAGCCTAAAAATCCATTTAACAGAGGTAATATAAAGAAATATGTGTTTGTTTTTGTAAATTGAGAAATGTCATCATCTGCTCAGTAAGGTCACGTGATAGTTATGTCATAATGCGCATTTTACAGGTCAATTCAAATATAGTGTTCCTCTTACAGCTTAATTAACATTTTTTCTTCAAAATTGTCCAAGATATTTACTATTTATTCTAATTCAGTTTCATTCAATTTTTCAAATCCAACATGGCGTCTCTATACAAAAGTATGGTATGCCACTCTCCACATTAAGTGACATTTCTCTCCATGTCACAACTTACCTCATATTGAAGAGTAATCAAAATCTGTTGGGTGTCAAATTCCTCCGTTTCGAGTAACAATTATTACTATGCCCAATTAGATGTTTGGAGCTTAACTTTAATCAACATTTGTGCTACATGAATTTTCAAGGTCGGCCGATAATAGGTATTTTTTTCGACGTCATGTTGACATCATAAGCGAGTGAAAGTGTATTATATTTTGAACATTTGTTATGCAATCTCAGTTTAGACAATTGCATTAAATGCAGAAATGATCATTTTACTTAGTAAAATATTAGTCCACTTAACGTAAAAGAGACTGACTGGAAGACATTCACCAAAAAGCATTAGACGGCCGATTACCGCTACGCCAATGGTAATAAATATGGCCAATACACATATACATTACAAATGACATATAAATACATAAATCAATAGAATGTCAACATTCCTAATTATGATATATAAACCGTCAATCAATTAGAAGCAGATATAGTATCCATTGTTTGTGTTCTTATCTTCATAAATTCTTATGAGTATATATTTGGCAGTTTTGTACATAACTTTCTTATATTACATAATATGTGTAAATTTATGTTTAAGATGGCCAAGCAGTGTGAATAAAATAACAATAAGAACATATTTATATTTATGATTACTAATTGGCTCCAAACATTATAAAATACCAGGTGACCGATTATGAATTATGTTGAGTGTATACATGTGTACGTATTCTTCCATTGCAGCATTTGATATAATGGAAGACGGGCAATACATATTTAAAAGCTCTCCAATACCATTTAGCGAATCATTAACAAGTTGTACGTTGATTGTTAATGTCGAAGACAGTGGAACGCCAGCACTAAGTACACAAGTCACAGTAATTGTTGAGTGTACGTATTCGTAGTATTATAATTCAAATATTCTAGTTTTAGCATTATTTATTTCAGTATTTTACATGTACATAAGAGAAATAATATTTTATATATAAATTAATAGCAATAGACTGAAATGGATTAGGACGAAAGAAAACTTACTATTATTAACATATGTATTATCCCAATCAATTGGTTGTTATACAAAAGGCCGGAGCATATTATATTTAACCAAACAATACACTGAAAATACATGAAACCTGTTCATGATATAAGCAATTTCTAATTGTTATGTGAAACAATTGAGCAGTATTTCATGCAGGGATGCGCAACGTGATGGAACCACCGACCATCCGAAAATCAACTGAGTAGCTTCCATGCATGCAATAATGTGACACATCAAGTGGTATTGGTACCTACGCCATTGAATTTGAATTTGTCCACATGGCCTTGGTTGGCTCAATTAATACAATGTTTACACAACTTTGGAAGTGCTCAACAATGTGTCATACCATACAATATATATAGTCACCACAAAAATAATTTATTTATTACATGTGTATTTGTTGCATATGTATATAAAGATAAAATCATAATTTAAGTTTTAGAATGTCCGGCTGACACTGACTACATGGGCATTGCTTGGGAGAGAGGAATACCAAATAAAAATACCAGGGGGAAATGCCCAGAGGGACGCACAACAGGTATGTTATACACGTATTAATGTAACATAATAATAGTTATATGTTTGACTGTCGTGTGGATAGTTGATGGTAGCATGTTACTCATATATCCCTCCTCTCTTTGTTTACAGCTTCATGTGCAGTGTTTAACTCGTCTTTAATAGAACATAACATACTGTAACAATTGAGCAATACCTCTTGATATGTTAGCTTACATGCTGAGCTTGATGTTCAACCATGTAAGTTTCCATGGAGTGTGGTGATGCATTTTTTACTGACAGCTCTATAGGAATTTGACCGTTGCTCTATGAAACAAACAAAACAACAGATCGCCTTCTAATATCACGGCACTTTTAAATATAATCTACTGCACGGTTCACATGAGGTCCAGTTTCGTGTATTCTTGCTGGTTCTGACACAACAATGTATGAGACGCTATGCGACGGTGTTCCATATACCGCATAGGTAAACAAAGAATAGCGCTTATCAGTGGTATTGGTGGCGGACAACAGTGCTGAAACGTAAGTTCCGGGTGCTTTTTATGAGAATATGTATGGTATTAGTATGTATGTAGTGCTTAAGCAGCAGTCTTATTTTGTGAGTGGCGTGTTGCAACATGTGGGCAGCACCATGCGACGTGTGGGGCACATACGTGCAATGCGACGTGTGGATTTCAGTGTACACCCGTTGTATTGCCGTTAAGTATAAATACCGAGCAGAACTTCATTATATGCCTCCAACACTCTAATATGGCCGAACATATTCAATATCATACTAGAAGTTGCGTTCGCTAGCCATGTCAATATAGAATTCGGGTTTGAGATGATAGCTATTAGACTTGTTGGAAAATCTCAAAAGCCCTCCAGAAAAGGTTAGGCATTTTTAGCCAAATATGCCGTAAGCCAAGCTGTATTTTGCAGTTTTCCCTATCCAAAATGGCTAATAATTAATTACCAATGTGCGAGATCATTTGCATAAACACACCCATGTAGGATGTGTTGTCTGTACTATATTGTTGGATATTTCATAGAAAACAAACAAATATCACTTGACCCCAATATTATATGTTGTTTATTTTTATTTAAATGTATTTAACGTCGCTACCGGTTGCCCATTTGAGCGACGGGCAATTTATCTAACAACACCATACCTGGGCAGGCTCCAGCGGTTAACCAGTACTTGATGCACCCACTTCCGTAAAAATAATACACTGCATAGCAGGATTTCTATTTGCCCAAAAATATAAATAATTGGTATTTATTATTTTTAAAACGTCAGTAACACATGTACACACATTCAAGTTGCACGCCAATGTTACCTTTTTTGCAAAACCTGAAGCTACTAATCATTTGAGACGCATGGGCCACCGTAAGTCTTTTAAATACTGGAACTCCTTGACATCCTGTAATCAACCTCCTGTGATGGTAGAAGTGAATATAATCTTCCAGACATGTGTTAAGTGATATATGCAGGTCAGTGCAAACTATGTACATGACCACTAGAGGAGTGGTACCATAGAACGTTGTAGCAGGGCGATATTGATCATTCTCACATGTGACAATATTGGCATAAATGACAGTAGCCTAGATGGAAAGTTCACAGAACAGTTTCCATGCAACTCAAATAGCTTGTTAACAGAGACGAGACGTTGCAGTTCCTGATTTGATAAATGAACTAATTCCAACTGAAATGTCTGAATGAACCCATGAACCACTGATAGGAAACATAGAGCTAACACTGTATACTGAGGAATCTGATGCACAAACATCACAACGTGCATTAGCAGTAGCTAAGGAAATTGCATTTAACAACAAGAACCAGATGGACACAGCTCGGACAGGATGGACATATATCAATCAGAACATCAGAACTGTTAACTCAGAAATGACGAAATGCCCATATGGCAAATTGTATTGGTCAGAAGTTGTTGTTGCTCATGGAGCTCCAGTGGTTGAAGAAAGAGTACCAGTATGTCCTAATCCTCCGAATGAGTGCTTGCACATCGCAATGGATTTTAGAAAGGTGATTGAAAAACTTGAGACATGGGATGGAGAGCAACTGCTTGGGCCCGTCATGTCATGTGGCTATTTCTCAGTTCTTCACCCACCTCGAGAAAGGGCTAGCATCGGTCACACTGCAAAAGTTCGATGAATAATGTGCCTGTAGTGATATTGATGACCTGTTGCTCTTCCTGATAACATAATTCAGCAGGCGAGGCCATCTGTTGTGCATTCCAATAAGAACCCAAACTTCCAGTTATTGTGGAGCTACATGGAAATGATGGAAATACTTCTTCATTTCACACGTGTCCAAATGGATGGTATTTGGGATCTCCATCTCAGTTCTGTCCTGGAAATGCTTCCATTCTTCATGAGGTATGACCACACCAAGCATACACGATGTGGGAACAATGTACCTGACTGATATGCATCATCTCCCACAACAAGTGTAGGAAGAGTTCATGAAGGAATACTTCGTTGTGTAAAAAGTGCTTGCAAGATATCCAAGCAAGTTGCCCCGATCAAAACTAAGAATGGCTTAACGGCACTGGAAAACGTGGAGGGGGAACAATCAGAATAATCAAACAAACAAATGTGCAGAGTCGATGCAAGATCTGATATGGCATTTCAGATTCAAGGGAAATGTACAACAGGGGATTAGATGATGCCTTTGTCCAAATCAAACACATGTCAATTGATGATAAAATGTATGAGGCACTAGTCTCATTCAATCTGTTCTCCAGTAGTCAACCACAAGTGTTGCAAAACATTGCATCACAAGATATGGCTACTACTATCATCGAAGACGACGTTCTCTCTGCTGCAGAAAGTGACAAGGAATAGTTACAGAACTACTTAGGGAAAAGTGTTATGTTAAAGAACTAGGATCATACCTTCGCATCCTTTTTTGAAACCAGCAGGCAGACATCCGGTGCGCAGAAGTCAATTATAAAAGCAGACCGCTCAATCTTTCAACGACTAATATTACCTCTTATGAAGCTGGTCGTCAAGTTGACTTGAGCAAAATTCCGTTCCATGAGTTACTACGAGTACCCATTGCAATTGTCGAGAGGAATGGCGAGTTCCATTCAGGTGTCAAAGCAATATTGGCACAGATCCTAGCAGAAACTGTGCTTACTTACCATTAATACATTGACTACACTTGGATTCCGTGGCAGAGTTGTTAATGTCGTTGATGTCAAATCACTCGCACCTCACTGCTGTATGTTCGAATCATACGGGGATTGGTTAATTATTTCATTGAGGGGTATTAAAAAGAAATAACTTCAATATCTAGCTTTCTAGCTTTGGACATCACATCGAACTGTACAAATATGTAATGTATGTGTTTCATGTTGTTTGTACCAAAACAATATCCATTGTATTAGTATGATCTGGTTATAACTATGGATCTTTTTGTGTGTGATAGAATTCGTTATCATATGCGTATCATTTTTCAGGTTGGGCGAAAAGATACTGTGATAACAATGGCGTCTATCATGAACCAGTGTACAATTGTACAAGTGAGGGCATAGCGGCTATTTTGAACAAGGTAATCATTATATAAATGTTGACAATTACGATTAATGTAGAAATGTACGATGTATTTTATTTGTTATCTGGGAAGTATATGCAACGGTGTCCACAGACTATATGATTTAAGATTGGTTAATAGTTGTTTCAATAGTTCGAGTTACTGTGACTTCAGGTACCCCATAGGTTGTAATACCACCAATAAATTGCCTATTAAATACACAGTAAAACCTAAAAAGTAAATACAGTATTTTCATCAATATTTCCAACAGTTCACTCCTTATAAAATATACAATATTAACATTACACTGAATGGCATAATTAAACTGTTGAACGCACTAAAACCGCACAAAGCGCCCGGACCTGACAATATCACCCCACGTGTATTAAAAGAACTGGCCTTCGAAATTGGACCCATCCTTCTCTGGATCTACCGTAAATCACTGACGACTGGTATTGTACCAGACGACTGGCGCACAGCAAACGTTGCCCCAATATACAAGAAGGGAGCTAAGTACATGGCGGAAAATTACAGGCCAATCTCACTCACCAGCGTTTGTTGCAAAATGATGGAACATATCATAGCCAGTACGATAATGAAGCATGGAGAGACAAACAATATTCTATGCCCACTACAACATGATTTCCGTAAAGGAAGATCTTGTGAAACCCAGCTCATACAATGTGTGGACGACTTGTCGTCAAATATGCAAGATGGTCAACAAACAGATGTGCTCGTCATGGACTTCGCAAAGGCTTTTGATAAAGTGAGCCATAGCCTGTTGATTCATAAGTTACACCACTATGGCATACAAGGACATGTGAACAAGTGGATAGCTAACTGGTTATCAGACAGGAAACAGACAGTTCTTATTGACGGAGAACATTCTGACTATATAGGTGTTGAGTCCGGAGTACCTCAAGGATCTGTGCTCGGTCCGGGCTTGTTCCTATACTATATAAACGACCTCACAGAAGGGTTACGGTCTATCGCAAGATTGTTCGCGGAGGACACCATTGACTACTAAGCTATTACATCCAACGCTGATGCTCACATACTGCAAGAAGACCTAAACAAACTGGCTCAATGGGAATCCAACTGGAAAATGAAATTCCATCCTCAAAAGTGCAATGTCCTGACAGTAACTAACAAGAGAAAACCAATTCAGACAAATTACACTCTTCATAGCCATACCCTTGAACCAGTCACTTCAGCAAAGTATCTGGGTGTCACAGCAACACACAATCTACGCTGGGACGCACACATTACAAACATTTGCAATAAAGCAAACAAAACCCTTGGTTTCCTGAGGAGAAATCTCAGAATCGCGTCAACATCAATCAAAGAACGAGCATATTTCACTCTAGTTAGGCCACTCATGGAATACGCCAGCTCAGTTTGGGACCCGTATACGGAATCAAATATGAACAAACTGGACATGGTTCAACGTAGAGCTGCCAGATACGTGCTAAATAGACAGCACAACACATCCAGTGTTACCGGCATGCTGCACCAACTAAAGTGGAGGTCTACCAGAGACAGGCGAAAGGACGCGAGACTGGCCATGCTGTATTGAATAGACAGAGGACTTGTTGCTACCGGTAAAGGTGACAGACTGGTTCCCCCACGGCGTAAATCACGCCATGATCACCAACGTGCCTACCAGCTTCTCACCTGCCGCATTGACACCAGGAAGATGTCATTCTTCCCAAGGACAGTCAGAGACTGGAATGACCTGCCTCCAGACATTGTGGAAGTGGACACCCTGGATACATTCAAGTCCCGGGTGTCAGTACTCTAAATCATTAACAGATACCTGTTTTTAACCATATTTGAACTGTAAATAGCTGTTTCGCTGAAGGATATACTCCCTCTGCGCATGGGTTAACTCTTACTAAGCAAAATCTTCAACGAGTTGAAGGAGGCTTATAAACGGCAGAAACAGAAAAAACAGAGAAAATAATAATTAACACATCCACTGGATAGAGGTATCCAAATGAAACTGAAAAGCAGCAAACATATTACAAATGTATTGATGGACAGCATTTACCTGTTTCCACAATGTATTTTTCCGCCCAATATTACAGTATGCAACTTCGAAGTATTCTCAAGTCACATAATTCCTCAAACAATATAAAAACCATACACTGCCTGTAAATGCATTCTTTGGCCCCACCCACCCAAAGAACTATATTAGTTACCATGGCTTCATACCTCGGATGCACTTGCGCCTATTTACGTATATACAGTCCATATTCAATTCCAAATGCTACTAGTCGCAACACCAGTGTATCAATATAAATATTATCCAGATACGTTTTAGCAAAACATATAATCTTAACAAATATACACACTTGCAGGTAATAAATACCGATATGGAATCCAGTGCTGTTGTAGGCATACTGGACGATCTTGTCAATGCTACATCCACCAACAACAACAGTCTTCTTATTGGTGACATGGAATCCGTTCATAAAGTCATGGACAAGCTCACACACGCCATTGATGTCAACTCCCCAAACTTGGCTACTGCAGCAAATGTAAGTACAACGATTAAAGGGTAATACTTGCAGCATATGTAAGTCCAACGTTTAAAATGTAATACTTGCAGCATATGTAAAAGCGTAATACTTGCAGCATATGTAAGTCCAACGTTTAAAGGGTACTATTTGCAGAAAATGTATGTCCAACGATTAAAGTGTAATACTTGCAGCATATGTAAGTCCAAAGTTTAAGGTGTAATACTTGCAGCATATGTAAAGTGTAATACTTGCAGCATATGTAAGTCCAAGTTTAAAGGGTAATATTCAGCATATGTAAGTCAACGTTTAAGTGTAATACTTGCAGCTGTTTGTTGTTTTTGGCATATGTAAGTCCACGATTAAAGTGTAATACTTGCAGCATATGTAAGTCAAGTTTAACGTGTAATACTTGCAGCATATGTAAAGGTGTAATACTTGCAGCATATGTAAGTCCAAGGTTTAAAGGGTAATACTTGCAGCATATGTAAATACAACGATTAATGTGTAATACTTGCAGCCTATGTAAGTCCAACGTTTAAAGGGTAATATTTGCAGCAAATGTTTATCCAACGTTTAAAGTTTAATACTTGCAGCATATGTAAGTCCACTTTTAAAGGTTGATATTTGCAGCATATGTAAGTACAATGATCAAAGGGTAATATTTGCAGCATATGTAAGTACAACGATTAAAGAGTAATACTTGCATCATATGTAGGTCCAATTTTAAAGGTTAATCTTTGCAGCAAATGTATGTCCAACGTTTAAAGGATAATACTTGCAGCATATGTAAGTCCATTGTTTAAAGGGTAATACTTGCAGCATATGTAATTCCAACGTTTAAAGAGTAATACTTGCAGCATATGTAAGTACAACGATTAAAGGGTAATATGTGCAGCAAATGTATGTCCAACGATTAAATGGTAATATTTGCAGCAAATGTATGTCCAACGAATAAAGGGTAATATATGGTGTGTGCTGATTGCAGCCCTGTGCCATGGGTGCATATTTCACTTACAGTAGTGTTCAACCCCAGACTCAGTCTTAAACGTTCTAAGTTCATTCGTCCTCTACCATCTTATTTATAAACACTAGTTTACATCACTCTTGCACGGGCATAGGGCTAGTTTACATCACACGTGCATTTGGCATAGGGCTAGCTTACATCACTCTTGCACGGGCATATGACTAGCTTACATCACTCTTGCACGGACATAGGGCTAGCTTACATCACACGTGCATTTGGCATAGGGCTACCTAAATTACTCTTGCACGGGCATAGGGCAAGCTTACATCACTCTTGCACGGACATATGGCTAGTTTACATCACTCTTGCACGGGCGTATGGCTAGCTTACATCACACGTGCATTTGGCATAGGCTAGCTTAATCACTCTTGCAGGGCATAGGGCTAGTTACATCACTGTGGTGGTGTTTTTTGGGGTGGGTGTTTTGGGTGTGTTTTGTGGGTGGGTGTTTTTTGGTGGGTTTTTTGCAGGGCATAGGGCTAGTTTACATCACTCTTGCACGGGCATATGACTAGCTTACATCACTCTTGCATGGGCATAGGGCTAGCTTACATCACTCTTGCACGGGCATATGGCTAGCTTACATCACTATTGCATGGGCATAGGGCTAGCTTACATCACTCTTGCATGGGCATATGGCTAGCTTACATCACTATTGCATGGGCATAGGGCTAGCTTACATCACTCTTGCAGTTGTGTTTTTTGTGGGCATAGGGCTAGCTTACATCACTCTTGCAAGGACATATGGCTAGTTTACATCACTCTTGCACGGGCATAGGGCTAGCTTACATCACACGTGCATTTGTCATAGGGCTAGCTTACATCACTCTTGCACGGGCATAGGGCTAGATTACATCACTCTTGCACGGACATATGGCTAGTTTACATCACGCTTGCACGGGCATAGGGCTAGCTTACATCACACGTGCATTTGGCATAGGGCTAGCTTACATCACTCTTGCACGAGCATAGGGCTAGCTTACATCACACGTGCATTTGGCATAGGGCTAGCTTAGATCACTCTTGCACAGGCATAGGGCTTGTTTACATCACACGTGCATTTGGCATAGGGCTAGCTTACATCATTCTTGCACGGGCTAGCTTACATCACACGTGCATGTGGCATAGGGATAGCTTACATCACTCTTGCACGGACATAGGGCTAGTTTACATCACTTGTGCACGGGCATAGGGCTAGCTTACATCACACGTGCATTTGGCATAGGACTAGCTTACACCACTCTTGCATGGGCATAGGACTAGCTTACATCACTCTTGAATGGGCATAGGGCTAGTTTGCATCACTCTTGCACGGGCGGCATAGGGCTAGCTTACATCACTATTGCACGGGCATATGACTAGCTTACATCACTCTTGCATGGGCATAGGGCTAGCTTACATCACTCTTGCACGGGCATAGGGCTACCTTACATCACTCTTGCATGGGCATAGGGCTAGTTTGCATCACTCTTGCACGGACATATGACTAGCTTACATCACTCTTGCATGGGCATGTGACTAGCTTACATCACTCGTGCATTGGCATATGGCTAGCTTACATCACTATTGCATGGGCATAGGGTTAACTTTCATCACTCTTGCATGGGCATATGACTAGCTTACATCACTCTTGCATGGGCATATGGCTAGCTTACATCACTATTGCATGGGCATAGGGCTAGCTTACATCACTCTTGCAAGGACATATGGCTAGTTTACATCACTCTTGCACGGGCATAGGGCTAGATTACATCACTCTTGCATGGGCATAGGGCTAGCTTACATCACTCTTGCATGGGCATAGGACTAGCTTACATCACTCTTGCACGGACATATGACTAACTTACATCACTCTTGCATGGGCATAGGGCTAGCTTACATCACTCTTGCATGGGCATATGACTAGCTTACATCACTCTTGCACGGACATATGACTAGCTTACATCACTCTTGCATTTGGCATAGGGCTAGCTTACATCACTCTTGCACGGGCATAGGGCTAGCTTACATCACTCTTGCACGGACTATGGCTAGTTTACATCACTCTTGCATGGGCATAGGGTAGCTTACTCCACGTGCATTTGGCATAGGGCTAGCTTACATCACTCTTGCACGGGCATAGGGCTAGCTTACATCACACGTGCATTTGGCATAGGGCTAGCTTAGATCACTCTTGCAAGGGCATAGGGCTAGTTTACATCACACGTGCATTTGGCATAGGGCTAGCTTACATCATTCTTGCACGGGCATAGGGCTAGCTTACATCACACGTGCATGTGGCATAGGGCTAGCTTACATCACTCTTGCACGGGCATAGGGATAGCTTACATCACTCTTGCACGGAAATAGGGCTAGTTTACATCACTTGTGCACGGGCATAGGGCTAGCTTACATCACACGTGCATTTGGCATAGGACTAGCTTACATCACTCTTGCATGGGCATAGGGCTAGTTTGCATCAATCTTGCACGGGCGGCATAGGGCTAGCTTACATCACTATTGCACGGGCATATGACTAGCTTACATCACTCTTGCATGGGCATAGGGCTAGCTTACATCACTCTTGCTCGGGCATATGACTAGCTTACATCACTATTGCATGGGCATAGGGCTAGCTTACATCACTCTTGCATGGGCATATGGCTAGCTTACATCACTATTGCATGGGCATAGGGCTAGCTTACATCACTCTTGCACAGGACATATGACTAGCTTACATCACTCTTGCATGGGCATAGGGCTAGCTTACATCACTCTTGCAAGGACATATGGCTAGTTTACATCACTCTTGCACGGGCATAGGGCTAGCTTACATCACACGTGCATTTGTCATAGGGCTAGCTTACATCACTCTTGCACGGGCATAGGGCTAGATTACATCACTCTTGCACGGACATATGGCTAGTTTACATCACGCTTGCAGGGGCATAGGGCTAGCTTACATCACACGTGCATTTGGCATAGGGCTAGCTTACATCACTCTTGCACGAGCATAGGCTAGCTTACATCACACGTGCATTTGGCATAGGCTAGCTTAGATCACTCTTGCACAGGCATAGGGCTTGTTTACATCACACGTGCATTTGGCATAGGGCTAGCTTACATCATTCTTGCACGGGCTAGCTTACATCACACGTGCATGTGGCATAGGGATAGCTTACATCACTCTTGCACGGACATAGGGCTAGTTTACATCACTTGTGCACGGGCATAGGGCTAGCTTACATCACACGTGCATTTGGCATAGGACTAGCTTACCACTCTTGCATGGGCATAGGACTAGCTTACATCACTCTTGAATGGGCATAGGCTAGTTTGCATCACTCTTGCACGGGCGGCATAGGCTAGCTTACATCACTATTGCACGGGCATAGACTAGCTTACATCACTCTTGCATGGGCATAGGGCTAGCTTACATCACTCTTGCACGGGCATAGGGCTACCTTACATCACTCTTGCATGGGCATAGGGCTAGTTTGCATCACTCTTGCACGGACATATGACTAGCTTACATCACTCTTGCATGGGTGTAGGGCTAGCTTACATCACTCTTGCATGGGCATGTGACTAGCTTACATCACTCGCATTGGCATATGGCTAGCTTACATCACTATTGCATGGGCATAGGTTAACTTTCATCACTCTTGCATGGGCATATGACTAGCTTACATCACTCTTGCATGGGCATATGGCTAGCTTACATCACTATTGCATGGGCATAGGGCTA
Organism: Archivesica marissinica; assembly: GCA_014843695.1. Lineage (NCBI taxonomy): Eukaryota > Metazoa > Mollusca > Bivalvia > Venerida > Vesicomyidae > Archivesica > Archivesica marissinica. The sequence continues at coordinate 61,586,316 of CM026387.1, forward strand.
GCTTACATCACTCTTGCATGGGCATGTGACTAGCTTACATCACTCGTGCATTGGCATATGGCTAGCTTACATCACTATTGCATGGGCATAGGGTTAACTTTCATCACTCTTGCATGGGCATATGACTAGCTTACATCACTCTTGCATGGGCATATGGCTAGCTTACATCACTATTGCATGGGCATAGGGCTAGCTTACATCACTCTTGCAAGGACATATGGCTAGTTTACATCACTCTTGCACGGGCATAGGGCTAGATTACATCACTCTTGCATGGGCATAGGGCTAGCTTACATCACTCTTGCATGGGCATAGGACTAGCTTACATCACTCTTGCACGGACATATGACTAACTTACATCACTCTTGCATGGGCATAGGGCTAGCTTACATCACTCTTGCATGGGCATATGACTAGCTTACATCACTCTTGCACGGACATATGACTAGCTTACATCACTCTTGCATTTGGCATAGGGCTAGCTTACATCACTCTTGCACGGGCATAGGGCTAGCTTACATCACTCTTGCACGGACATATGGCTAGTTTACATCACTCTTGCATGGGCATAGGGCTAGCTTACATCACACGTGCATTTGGCATAGGGCTAGCTTACATCACTCTTGCACGGGCATAGGGCTAGCTTACATCACACGTGCATTTGGCATAGGGCTAGCTTAGATCACTCTTGCAAGGGCATAGGGCTAGTTACATCACACGTGCATTTGGCATAGGGCTAGCTTACATCATTCTTGCACGGGCATAGGGCTAGCTTACATCACACGTGCATGTGGCATAGGGCTAGCTTACATCACTCTTGCACGGGCATAGGGATAGCTTACATCACTCTTGCACGGAAATAGGGCTAGTTTACATCACTTGTGCACGGGCATAGGGCTAGCTTACATCACACGTGCATTTGGCATAGGACTAGCTTACATCACTCTTGCATGGGCATAGGGCTAGTTTGCATCAATCTTGCACGGGCGGCATAGGGCTAGCTTACATCACTATTGCACGGGCATATGACTAGCTTACATCACTCTTGCATGGGCATAGGGCTAGCTTACATCACTCTTGCTCGGGCATATGGCTACCTTACATCACTCTTGCATGGGCATATGACTAGTTTGCATCACTATTGCACGCGCATATGACTAGCTTACATCACTTTTGCATGGGCATAGGGCTAGCTTACAAACCCTTGCACGGGCATATGACTAGCTTACATCACTCTTGCATGGGCATATGGCTAGCTTACATCACTATTGCATGGGCATAGGGTTAACTTACATCACTCTTGCATGGGCATATGACTAGTTTACATCACTCTTGCACGGACATATGACTAGCTTACATCACTCTTGCACGGACATATGACTAGCTTACATCACTCTTGAATGGGCATAGGGCTAGCTTACATCACTCTTGCATGGGTATAGGACTAGCTTACATCACTCTTGCACGGACATATGACTAGCTTACATCACTCTTGCATGGGCATAGGGCTAGCTTACATCACTCTTGCATGGGCATATGACTAGCTTACATCACTCTTGCACGGACATATGACTAGCTTACATCACTCTTGCATGGGCATAGGGCTAGCTTACATCACTCTTGCATGGGCATATGACTAGCTTACATCACTCTTGCACGGACATATGACTAGCTTACATCACTCTTGCATGGGCATAGGGCTAGCTTACATCACTCTTGCATGGGCATATGACTAGCTTACATCACTCTTGCACGGACATATGACTAGCTTACATCACTCTTGCATGGGCATAGGGCTAGCTTACATCACTCTTGCATGGGCATATGACTAGCTTACATCACTCTTGCACGGACATATGACTAGCTTACATCACTCTTGCATGGGCATAGGGCTAGCTTACATCAGTCTTGCATGGGCATATGAGTAGCTTACATCACTCTTGCATGGGCATAGGACTAGCTTACATCAGTCTTGCATGGGCATAGGACTAGCTTACATCAGTCTTGCATGGGCATAGGGCTAGCTTACATCACTCATGCATGGGCATAGGGCTAGCTTACATCACTCTTACATGGGCATATGACTAGCGTACATCACTCTTACGTGGGCATATGACTAGCTTACATCAGTCTTGCATGGGCATATGGCTAGTTTACATCACTCTTGCATGGGCATATGACTAGCTTACATCACTCTTGCATGGATATAGGGCTAGCTTACATCACTATTGCATGGGCATAGGACTAGCTTACATCACTCTTGCATGGGCATAGGGCTAGCTTACATCACTCTTGCATGGATATAGGGCTAGCTTACATCACTATTGCATGGGCATATGACTAGCTTACATCACTCTTGCATGGGCATATGGCTAGCTTACATCACTCTTGCATGGGCATAGGGCTAGCTTACATCACTCTTGCATGGGGCATAGGACTAGCTTACCTCACTCTTGCATGGGCATATGACTAGCCTACATCACTCTTGCATGGGCATAGGGCTAGCTTATATCACTCTTGCATGGGCATAGGACTAGCTTACATCACTCTTGCATGGGCATAGGGCTAGCTTACATCACTCTTGTATGGGCATAGGGCTAGCTTACATCACTCTTGCATGGATATAGGGCTAGCATACATCACTATTGCATGGGCATAGGACTAGCTTACATTACTCTTGCATGGGCATAGGGCTAGCTTACATCACTCTTGCATGGGCATATGACTAGCTTACATCACTCTTACATGGACATAGGGCTAGCTTACATCACGCTTGCATGGGCATATGAATAGCTTACATTACTCTTACATGGGCATAGGACTAGCTTACATCACTCGTGCATGGGCATAGGACTAGTTTACATCACGCTTGCATGGGCATAGGACTAGCTTACATCATTCTTGCACGGCCATAGGGATTGCTTACATCACAGGTGCATTTGGCATAGGGCTAGCTTACATCACTCTTGCACGGGCATAGGGCTAGCTTACATCACTCTTGCACGGACATAGGGCTAGTTTACATCACTTGTGCACGGACATAGGGCGAGCTTACATCACACGTGCATTTGGCATAGGACTAGCTTATACCACTCTTGCATGGGCATAAGACTAGCTTGCATATGGCTAGCTTACATCACTCTTGCATGGGCATAGGGCTAGCTTATATCACTCATGCACGGGCATAGGGCTAGCTTACATCACTCTTGCATGGGCATATGACTAGCTTATATCACTCTTGCATGGGCATATGGCTAGCTTACATCACTCTTGCATGGGCATATGACTAGCTTACATCACTCATGCATGGATATAGGGCTAGCTTACATCACTCTTGCATGGGCATAGGGCTAGTTTGCATCACTCTTGCACGGGCGGCATAGGGCTAGCTTACATCACTATTGCACGGACATATGACTAGCTTACATCACTCTTGCATGGGCGTAGGGCTAGCTTACACCACTCTTGCATGGGCATAGGACTAGTTTACATCACTCTTGCACGGACATATGACTAGCTTACATCACTCTTGCACGGACATATGACTAGCTTACATCACTCTTGAATGGGCATAGGGCTAGCTTACATCACTCTTGCATGGGCATAGGACTAGCTTACATCACTCTTGCACGGACATATGACTAGCTTACATCACTCTTGCATGGGCATAGGGCTAGCTTACATCACTCTTGCATGGGCATATGACTAGCTTACATCACTCTTGCACGGACATATGACTAGCTTACATCACTCTTGCATGGGCATAGGGCTAGCTTACATCACTCTTGCATGGGCATATGACTAGCTGACATCACTCTTACGTGGGCATATGACTAACTTACATCACTCTTGCATGGGCTTAGGGCTAGCTTACATCTCTCTTGCATGGGGCATAGGATTAGCTTACCTCACTCTTGCATGGGCATATGACTAGCTTACATCACTCTTGTATGGGCATATGGCTAGCTTATATCACTCTTGCATGGGCATATGACTAGCTTACATCACTCTTGCATGGGCATAGGGCTAGCGTACATCAATCTTGCATGGGCATAGGGCTAGCTTACATCACTCTTGCATGGATATAGGGCTAGCTTACATCACTATTGCATGGGCATAGTACTAGCATACATCACCCTTGCATGGGAATAGGTCTAGCTTACATCAATCTTGCATGGGCATATGGCTAGCTTACATCACTATTGCATGGGCATAGGGCTATCTAACATCACTCTTGCATGGGCATATGACTAGCTTACATCACTCTTGCACGGACATATGACTAGCTTACATCACTCTTGCACGGACATATGACTAGCTTACATCAGTCTTGCATGGGCATAGGGCTAGCTTACATCACTCTTGCATGGGCATATGACTAGCTTACATCACTCTTGCACGGACATATGACTAGCTTACATCACTCTTGCATGGGCATAGGGCTAGCTTACATCACTCTTGCATGGGCATATGACTAGCTTACATCACTCTTGCACGGACATATGACTAGCTTACATCACTCTTGCATGGGCATAGGGCTAGCTTACATCACTCTTGCATGGGCATATGACTAGCTTACATCACTCTTGCACGGACATATGACTAGCTTACATCACTCTTGCATGGGCATAGGGCTAGCTTACATCACTCTTGCATGGGCATATGACTAGCTTACATCACTCTTGCACGGACATATGACTAGCTTACATCACTCTTGCATGGGCATAGGGCTAGCTTACATCACTCTTGCATGGGCATATGACTAGCTTACATCACTCTTGCACGGACATATGACTAGCTTACATCACTCTTGCATGGGCATAGGGCTAGCTTACATCACTCTTGCATTGGCATAGGGCTAGCTTACATCACTCTTGCACGGGCATAGGGCTAGCTTACATCACACGTGCATTTGGCATAGGGCTAGCTTAGATCACTCTTGCAAGGGCATAGGGCTAGTTTACATCACACGTGCATTTGGCATAGGGCTAGCTTACATCATTCTTGCACGGGCATAGGGCTAGCTTACATCACACGTGCATGTGGCATAGGGCTAGCTTACATCACTCTTGCACGGGCATAGGGATAGCTTACATCACTCTTGCACGGAAATAGGGCTAGTTTACATCACTTGTGCACGGGCATAGGGCTAGCTTACATCACACGTGCATTTGGCATAGGACTAGCTTACATCACTCTTGCATGGGCATAGGGCTAGTTTGCATCAATCTTGCACGGGCGGCATAGGGCTAGCTTACATCACTATTGCACGGGCATATGACTAGCTTACATCACTCTTGCATGGGCATAGGGCTAGCTTACATCACTCTTGCTCGGGCATATGGCTACCTTACATCACTCTTGCATGGGCATATGACTAGTTTGCATCACTATTGCACGCGCATATGACTAGCTTACATCACTTTTGCATGGGCATAGGGCTAGCTTACAAACCCTTGCACGGGCATATGACTAGCTTACATCACTCTTGCATGGGCATATGGCTAGCTTACATCACTATTGCATGGGCATAGGGTTAACTTACATCACTCTTGCATGGGCATATGACTAGTTTACATCACTCTTGCACGGACATATGACTAGCTTACATCACTCTTGCACGGACATATGACTAGCTTACATCACTCTTGAATGGGCATAGGGCTAGCTTACATCACTCTTGCATGGGTATAGGACTAGCTTACATCACTCTTGCACGGACATATGACTAGCTTACATCACTCTTGCATGGGCATAGGGCTAGCTTACATCACTCTTGCATGGGCATATGACTAGCTTACATCACTCTTGCACGGACATATGACTAGCTTACATCACTCTTGCATGGGCATAGGGCTAGCTTACATCACTCTTGCATGGGCATATGACTAGCTTACATCACTCTTACGTGGGCATATGACTAACTTACATCACTATTGCATGGGCTTAGGGCTAGCTTACATCTCTCTTGCATGGGGCATAGGATTAGCTTACCTCACTCTTGCATGGGCATATGACTAGCTTACATCACTCTTGTATGGGCATATGACTAGCTTACATCACTCTTGCATGGGCATAGGGCTAGCGTACATCAATCTTGCATGGGTATAGGGCTAGCTTACATCACTCATGCATGGATATAGGGCTAGCTTACATCACTATTGCATGGGCATAGTACTAGCATACATCACTCTTGCATGGGAATAGGTCTAGCTTACATCAATCTTGCATGGGCATATGGCTAGCTTACATCACTATTGCATGGGCATAGGGCTATCTAACATCACTCTTGCATGGGCATATGACTAGCTTACATCACTCTTGCACGGACATATGACTAGCTTACATCACTCTTGCACGGACATATGACTAGCTTACATCAGTCTTGCATGGGCATAGGGCTAGCTTACATCACTCTTGCATGGGCATATGACTAGCTTACATCACTCTTGCACGGACATATGACTAGCTTACATCACTCTTGCATGGGCATAGGGCTAGCTTACATCACTCTTGCATGGGCATATGACTAGCTTACATCACTCTTGCACGGACATATGACTAGCTTACATCACTCTTGCATGGGCATAGGGCTAGCTTACATCACTATTGCATGGGCATATGACTAGCTTACATCACTCTTACTTGGGCATATGACTAGCTTACATCACTCTTGCATGGGCATAGGGCTAGCTTACATCACTCTTGCATGGGGCATAGGACTAGCTTACCTCACTCTTGCATGGGCATATGACTAGCCTACATCACTCTTGCATGGATATAGGGCTAGCATACATCACTATTGCATGGGCATAGGACTAGCTTACATTACTCTTGCATGGGCATAGGGCTAGCTTACATCACTCTTG
>CM026387.1:61594184-61658539 GCA_014843695.1 Archivesica marissinica
ATACATTACTACAATAACTACACACTATCTCACCATATCTACATACATTACTACAAGATATACACACTATCTCACCATATCTACGTACATTACTACAAGATATACACACTATCTCACCATATCTATGTACATTACTACAAGATATACACACTATCTCACTATATGTACGTACATTACCACAATATATACACACTGTCTCACCATATCGACATACATTAATACAATATATACACACTATATCACCATATCTACATATATTACAACAATATATATTCACTATCTCACCATATCTACATACATTTCTACAACATATAAACACTATCTCCCCATATATACGTACAGTGCTACTAAATATACACACTATCTCACCAAATCTACATACAATATTACAAGATATATCCACTATCTCACAATATGTACGTACATTACTACAAGATATACACAGTATATCACCATATCTACATACATTACTACAAGAAATTATTCACTATCTCACCATATATACATTCATTACTACAAGATCTACACACTATCACACCATATATACATTCATTACTACAAGATATACACACTATATCACCATATCTACATATATTACTACAATATATACACACTATCGCACCATATCTACATACATCCCGCATCTTCCAACACAAAACATGGACCTTACCATAGCATTAGGTCATCAGAACATGTATTACACCGTAGCATTTCAGAATTTGTATCTAACGTTTCAATTTTTTGACAGTAGCGTTTCAGTTTCTGACACAAGCGTTTGTGTGTTTGACAGTAGCGTTTCAGTGTTTGACAGTAGCGTTTGTGTTTTTGACATTAGTGTTTCAGTGTTTACCCGTTAACACGTAATTCTCCATATAGTCCGTTTCAGTTTTTGACACTAGCGTTTCAGTTTCTGACACAAGCGTTTCAGTTTCTGACACAATCGTTTCAGTTTCTGACATAAGCGTTTCAGTTTCTGACACAAGCGTTTCAGTTTTTGTCATTGTTATTTCAGTTTTTGTCTCCGTTGTTTTGATATGTGACGCTACAATCGCATTTTTGTGTTGTTAATCTGATAAAAAAAAAATGGATGTGTCCCTTTAAAACAATCTACCTTTTCATTAATTCTAATGAGATGACATAGCTAATGTATGTACACAATTACCTCCCTTTACAAGGTTCTCATAATATCGTTATTTTATATCATTTCAGTGGTAAGCAATTCATGTCGGGACATATTCTCGTGACGTCATGGAAAACAGGATGGTCAAGGATTCATTCTATTTTTAGAATGTCATTATAATCTATTTATAGACTACCATAGTTAACAGAGTTTATAAGAGAGAGAGTTCTAACCACAACATATCATTCTATTTACAGAAGTTAACCAGTCAACATGGAAAATAGTCTATTTGAGACGATTGTGAATTCTTGTACTAATGAAGACGAACTGATGAACTTTGCTGCCACGTGAGGGGGCCCGGGGGTTAGGCTGTTTCAACTGCGAAACCCAGAGTACGGGGACGAATTTGTCACTGACCAGTTAGATGGAATACTCAGAAATATGGCCACCCCCGATGTACGTACATATAGTGAGATAGTGTGTATATCTTGTAGTAATGTACGTAGATATGGTGAGATACTGTGTATATCTTGTAGTAATGTATGTAAATATGGTGAGATAGTGGATATATCTTGTAGGAATGTACGTAGATATGGTGATATAGTGTGTATATCTTGTAGTAATGAATGTATATATGGTGAAATAGTGTGTAGATCTTGTAGTAATGAATGTAGATATAGTGAGATAGTGTGTATATCTTGTAGTAATGTACGTAGATATGGTGAGATAGTGTGTATATCTTGTAGTAATATATGTAGATATGGTGAGATAGTGTGTATATCTTGTAGTAATGTATGTATATATGGTGGGACAGTGTGTTTATCTTGTAGTAATGTATGTAGATATGGTGAACATACATAAATGTGAGACCTTCGTAAATTTATATATAGGATTTAGAAAGCAAACTATTAAAAGCAGTGCAATATTATAATATAGTACTGTGGATGAGGATATGCATACATCGTGTGCGGGAATACAATATTTCATTTTGTGTTCTTTATGTGTATTTATCTTCGCCAGCGGTTGCCCATATGAGCGACGCCTCCTGAAGAGATTAGTCATTTTGGAGGATAGTGCGATGATACAGACAGAGACCCAATCCAGAGTCTGATATGGTTCTTTTACGTGCAAAATAGCAATACCGGTTCTAACTAGTTTTCTAGTAACGTATATCATTGTTATTTATAGCAATACGTTCTGATTGGATGAATATAAACAGCCTGTTCCAACTAGTTTTCTATTTATAGTAACTTAGTTCATTTATAGGATAGGTCTATACGTGTCTATGCATAATTTCGTGACGTCAACGACTGACTGATGCAATATTCAGGAAACTATATACACGCTCAGTCCTTTGCGACTTAAGTATCGGATGCCAAAGTGTAAGGATATTTAGGTACTTTTACGTATTATATAATAGTATCGCGGCCATCAACATCTTACGATCGAAATGACGATAATAAATATAATCATTTTATCGGTATAATGAGAATGTGTAGAGGGAGGTAATTGTGTACGGACATTAGCTACGTAATTAGAATTAAGGGTAGATACGGACATAAATGGAGCTACACACCCCGAGTCGAATGGACCATTATTAAGAGAGATAGTGTTTTCCCGCCATTTTTATCCTCCATTTTGAAAATCGTAGGCGCGGAATGTATAATCGTTTAGTACGATTATCGAAACCCCCGGATAGATAGGACCTATAATATAGCTTATATAACGAATTTATATCGGTACTTACGGTTTTTCGGATCACTACTTCCGGTATGAGGTCGGACCATTAATTGAGTCGCGGATTCGTCATTGTCTCTTCGAGATCTTTCCGACGATACCAAACACGGCCAGTTTCCTCGAAAGTTCATTTTTCTTCAAACTTATTTACGATTAAAGGGAGATAATCAGTATTATAGATATATCGAATAATGATAGATCAAAATGAAGGGTAGCGTCGGACTCGTGACGACGATACGCGTATATTAGCACTAACGTATAGTAACGTTACTTACGTTTAAATATTTTTCATTTTCAACTATGGGACTTTAAGGATATTTCAAATCTTTAAATCTCTATATCTCGAAAACTACTCGCCGTATAAATAAAGGAAAGATATCGTCGGATCGGTCTCGCCGAGCTACGTCGAATTATACAGATTTCTACGCTCTAACGCCGAGTAGAAAAATTGATGACTTCAGATTTGTAGGCCAAGTCTTTTAGCTCCATTATAAACAGCATAGAGCGTGCTCATACGCAGCGCTACCCCTATATCTAATAATCGAATTATGGATATCCGTATAAATACTAAATAAATAGCGAAACGTCGCCACATAATTGTTGCTGTTTTTAGATTGATTTGAGTACCGCTGTAGGCCTACATACAGCATTTACATACATGTACATCTTATAATTCTGTTTCGCGCCTAATGTGACATATGTACGCTAAATGACCATTACATATCCATCAGCAAAGCCGTTGTTTTGGAGGATAGTGCACAAGGCAGAAGATGCTCCACTGACAGACAGACCGCCAGACGGACGGACGGACAGACAGACGGACGGACGGACGGACATACAGACAGACAGACAGACAGACAGACAGGCAGACGGACGGACGGACGGACGGACGGACGGACAGACATACAGACAGACAGACGGACGGACGGATGGACGGACGGACGAGCTACGCCAGTTTTAGTTCCAACCAGATATATTGATAAGGTGCGCATGATTTTTTAGAATAAAAGGTGCATACAGACAGACAGACAGACAGACAGACAGACAGACAGACAGACAGACAGACAGACAGACAGACAGACAGACAGACAGACAGACAGACAGACAGACAGACAGACAGACAGGCAGGCAGGCAGACAGACAGGCAGGGCAGGGCAGGGCAGACAGACAGCGGATCTGCTACCGCTATCAAGAACTTAATATTTTATGAACGCGTGGATTATTTTATTGAACCGGGGATGTAATTAGTTTATACAAATTTATGTTAGCTCGATCGCGAAACAAGTATTTGACATTTATTAGCTGCGGATGACCTCCTGCTTAAGGTATGTACGCACTCTGGGTTTATCAGTTAATCCGCTATGTTGTAGCTCAGAGAAATGTTGTTCGTTAATTATCTGTCTTACCTTTAGATTGTAACGGCTGGCATTGACAACCTTGGTATGTAAACGTATTAATTACTTCAACTTGTTTAGAATCATGAAACAATTTGACTTGAGCTATTTATAATTACCTGTGTCAGTTTGGGCTAGAAATTTCTCTCGCATATCAAGATAAATTGTTAAGATTATTTACTGCCAACCGACAAACATACAACCAGACAGGCATACCTCATACCGCTTGGATTCAGTTAATTATGTTAAAGGTCATGGAACACCACGTATTAACGATTAGACATTTATATTAATCGTTGTATCACTCTATACGATAAAATACGTGTACTTTATTCGTGTTTCATATACGCTATGGCTATGAGTTGGTCTAGTGACATGCCCCTCTAAAACGTACATTACGGATTATTAATAATTTATCGCGCTTTTATGGAATTATACTTAACGAGGTAAGATATATATTATTCATTTTCGCTAAAGTACATAGGTTAAGTTTGTATATAGCGTATAATTAGGATTTCTTACGCGATAAAAACGTACGCCGAGTTTGAATAATATAATGAACTTACCCGTTGACAGCATGGTTGAAGTTCGTGAAGCTTATGAAACGATTGAGGCCTAAGTCCGTTCTAATCGGTCTATATTTATAGAAGCGTTCGTAATCGTTATTTATGGATCGGTTCGTAGTCGATATTTATAGAATGGTACGCGGTCGCTATTTATAAAGCTATTATCAATAGGCTCTATAGTGACGCGTATACCAAAAAAAGCAAAGAGCTCGGTAGTTGCGCGATACGTCATCAATAGGCTCTATAGTGACGTGTATACGAAAAAAGCAAAGAGACGTCTTTACTACTAATATATATATTTGCAATTATGTTGGCCTTATTTAAACTTACACCCTGATACACCCTGACAGGAAGGCTGTCCTGTCCGAAGCTTTATGGTTAGCTTGGCATTTACCGCAGCAGTAGCAGCACGCAGTATCACAGAGGTAAAAAATAAAATTGCTAAGCATCCATTTTCAACATCGAGACGTATAACAATTCGCTATTATGGACATAACGCAGTCAAGTATTCAAATGTCTATTATGATAATATCTTACGAATTTCACTTGGGCCAAATTAGAGAACACGTGGCCACCCGCAAGTATTCACTGCCGCCGCCCCACATACACTAGTCCAAACACATAATTACACGATCTGCAAAAGGAAATATCCCTTCCAAGTCGTGTCAGAAATTCGTTACTTTCACTCAGTTGTGCGAGTTTGTAGATCGTATATACCTCGCTTAGTGATGAAAATGAATTATTCAAATAATGTCCAAATAATGTGTAGCATAGCACTTATTGTTTTGCAGTGCTATTTAAACGTGAGAGCTTGCATGTCTTTGCTTTTTTGCGTTATATATATTTTTTTTTTTTTCGAGTTTATGAAGGTCTGCCCGCCCGGAGGAACTGTAAGTGAGCGTACACAGTATGCTCACCTGTTGAGGCTTGACCCCGACGTGTATCCCTCACGTCTTAAAGATATATTTTGTAATATCAAAGGGATACATTTTCATAAAAACAGCTGATTTTGGCGCTGTGTATTTAATGCCTAAAGTTTGTATAATTTAATCTCAAAGTATGACGGTTGCACTGATGGTTAATGAAACCAGTGTAATGTGCTTCCGTTGGTCCTACTCTTGTTTCTTTATGTTTATAGACGTGTATCCTGGGTTTCGACAGCATTATTGTGTTCTGTAGTCTGGGATCGATTCACTTGTGTTAATTTTCGAATTTCGAATCTTTGATGTTCTAATAATCTAAAATTTACTTTTTTGTTACGTCTGAAAGTTTTATGTGCATTCGTACTGCCTGTTTTACTAAGAAATGGCCTTTAATGTATGAGCTAGATTATATGCCACAGAAAGAACTACAAGCCCATGCATTTCGGGTTCTTGGCGCGTGTTTTGTGTCATCCGATCAATATATGTTGAATATGCTTTCTTATCACATGTGTATTTGCATATGTGCAAACATGTCCTTCTTTATGTCAGGTGCTGTTAACAGTGGTACTTGCCATGTATAAGTTAGTGTTTATACCATGCGACTCGTTTTAAAATGGCTTCCTATGTGTGATCGTCCAGATCCCAGATTAGATTGAACAGGCGTTACATCTGTGCTGTGATATCTAGTACTGTGTATATTTTTATTGTATTATTTTATATATAATACTAGTATTTATGGTATTTTTGTTCTGTTTTTTGTTTGTTTTTCGTATTGTATATTGGTAGTATGTACATATATATATATATTGTAAGAACACTTACCCACTCACATTGATGCGTATGCACCTGTCTGTACATATATATACATACGCCTATATATGTTCTTAGATTTATATAATCATTTTTGGTGTTTTGTTTTTGTTTGTTTATTTATTCACCCGGTATATTGGTAGTATGTACATATATATACACAAATAATTCTTACTCCCCCCCCACACACACACGCACGCACGCACATATCTGTATTTATACATATGCATACATATGTGTGCATACATAACTACATACACATATAAATACACAAATATAGAATCACCCAAATACACATAGCATATGTCTATATAATTTATGACTACACCCATTCATCTATTCATACTGATATACACACGTGCATTGTAGTCGTGAGTGACTGGGGATTTATTAATGGCTAGTTTTTTTGTTTTTTTTGCGTTATAATGTCCGATTAAATAAAATAAATGTCCATTGTAGCGTATTGCCACGGTGGCTGGTGACGCTGTTATCGTTCGTTGGACTCTATTTATATTCCTGCACATGTTACAGCATTACTGATATAAGCTACCATGCTGCTTAGCTGTTTTCGAAAGAAGAATGTCGTATTATTTGAAATATCATACAGGAACAGATTGTCTATTATTTGCTGAATTATCAGCTATGAACATGACTTATTAGTAAAACGCGATAACTGTGGCCTTTATTAAATTTGATCAATACTGGATTAACCCATAACAATGAAATAGGGAATTGGGATGGACATGGTATACGATTTATATCTAATATCGCAAGTTTGAATCTAGTAGCTACGTGTCTAGTGGATAAAGCATGTGCTGTGTACTATTGCTGTCCAGGGATCGAATCCTGGACGATGCGTCATTTTTTATTGTTGACAACCAGATGTCTTCACCTGGAGAAGGAGTACACAAGTAAATATATTTGTAACATGATTTTCCCGTGCACTAATACCGAGTATATTTGAAATTGGCATTTCATAGTGTTTGGATTACACCGGGTACCGTTAGAATAAAATTATCCCGATATATGACTGAAATTAGTTGAATCATGTATCGTTTTAACAATGCTACAAGTGTTATAGACTGTACGACTGTTTTATTGTTAAAGGCCTGCAGTTTGACCCCGTCCAATTGTAAAGATTTATACTTTACTACCTGTTCAATGTGATTAGTGGCTTGTAACGGTTAATATGCACGATCACTCTGTGAGCTGAGAATTAGTCAAAATGAGGCCCTGACAATTTAAGTAAACGTATATTATTGATTGTAAAGAAAATTGATAGTTATGAGTATTCAAACTACATAATCCAGATCAGCCCAGGGACATAGATTACATGTTATGTAGGTGCCTGATCAGCCGTAGCGTAATCACTGAGACTGATAATGTGTATGCATGTATATAATATGTATGTATTTATATGAATAAACTATATGTGTTCGTTATATGGTAACCTTCATACTTCATTTAATTATATATCTACAGTATTATTCGCAAGTTTTCTGTTATATTTTAAATATTTCTCTGTGTCAGTGTGTGTTTACCGATATTGATGCTACATAATAATCACAGTGAATGCTATGAGTACATGTATAATATTATAATTATAATCTCTTGAACATACGAGTATTACACATATTCTGCCGATTTCTACAAGATGCCATTGAGTAAAATAACAATGTATGTAACTGATGAGCAGAGAAAAGAATTGCTGACTTTCTTGCAAAATAAGAACTGGGACGTAGAGATGGAAATAGAAGAAACAGCCACCGCCATGCCCGTTGCAGAGGCTGCTTACGTACCTCCCCCTATGCCTCAGCATGCTGAAGGTGTTGCTGAGTGTCCACTGTGCTTGTGTTCCCCTTGCATAATAAATGAACAGAACAAACAACTTTGGTGGCCTGCTAATAATCGTCCACCGCATAATCTAAATTCACATGAGAGAAAGCTTCTATACAGGAGGTTTTGGGCAATGCTATATAATTGTGGCGCATGGAAAGATGTCAGATATATAGAGAGAAAAGTAGCGGCTAGAAGAGGAGACTGTACATGGCATAAGAGGGAACTGATGCCTGAATGTGTGGTACAGCAATGCAGGAACTGGCTGCCTAACCCGCGCAACCAGCCTTATTTGGGCCATAAGTGGAGTTGAATTGTTTATACCAGTTGTAAGTACTATAAAAATACAGAACTTCAATTTCAGCAATTTATAACCTCTGATATGTACGTGGGTCATAATAGATATAAGTGGTGCTCATGTATTAGATGTATACCATGCAGGGCCTCGCATGTGGCAAATACGATGTGCGTCGACCGTCACATTTGTACCGCTATTCCTCGTGTGTTTAAGGTCAAATATAGGTCAACCTGCAGGCCTTTAACTGCATGGTATAAGCTTCATGCAGCCATGTGATGCGTGCATACTGTGATCTCCAATTAGCGTGTGTTAATCTGATTGAATCTTGCATTTCGTTTCGGTAAGATCCACTCAGGTTTATAGTGTGCGCTTATCACGGATATTAATACTGGTGCATCAGTATTATAAATGAATATGTGAGGTTTATGTACATGTACATATACATGTATGGGTATATTTATATTCATATACAAATATGTGTATGTTATACTAGAACTACTGTGTATGTACCAGTGTAATATCATTGTGAAGGCATGCACTTTATTTGCATCGTAAATTGTATGCCTTTCTCTGTAAAAATCATATGTATAGATATGTACTTGACGTGCATTGTACCTATGCGTTGTATAATTGTCAAGTATAATTGTAATTTGTATTAGATTGTGTTCTTTGTAAATTAGATGTTTATGTTTATATTGTATGTGGCTCTCCCTGCAGTGGAGGAAATAAAGTTATCTATCTATCTGTTTGTCAACAAGGCAACCCGCAATGTCAGTACCGCTTGCCATAAATACTCCACACATTACGACGAAATCATACTTACCTGGTATATACATAGCCATTTATCAGTGGCACACACATTATTATTTTTTTGGAGGCAGTGAAATAAGACGGTTTACTTGGTATGCCCACTTTCTATGTTCCCGAGTCGTACAGTTCAGAAAAATGGTGAACATTTCACATTTTGGACTTGATGATATGTTAGCATCAATAGCGATTAACACCCATCATGACAATCATTTGTATATAAAACCGCTGCACTTTATTTGCGCACATTCATTACTTTGCTCTTATGCTATGCTATGTATTTTCACAGTGCTCTATAATTAGTTGCTGTTTGCCATGTAATATAATCAATACGAAACTACATGACAAATTTGAACACTGTGTGGCTAGTGTTTACAACAAAAATTAAGTTTTTAAGAAGTGCATCTACGGCCAATCTAATGTTTTGTACATTTCTGCCCGTGAGTAATTTTGATCCCATGTTCCAAAATTCTTCATTTTTAACATTAATCTGGCCATTCTGCATTCTCACTATCAAAATTCTCTTTATAAACATTTTTAACATTGCATATATTTTGAAAACGATGGAAAATCGCGTATTTTTGGTGTTACAATCTGTTTGTTTCATTTTTGCCCTGACAATTTCGATGCGCTCTATAATTATCTGATGCCTGTTAAGTAATATTATCAATAACATACTACCATGACAAATTTGAGCCATATGCAAGCAGTATTTACAACACAAATTAAGTTATTATGGATTCACTAATATTGCCCCGGCCAACGTCAATTTTGGTACATTTTTAAAGCAAAGCCTGTATGCACGTAGGGTAAGATTAGCATTACTACATCAGCCATGACTATGCACTAGTCATGCATTGGGGTACTAATCGGCCATGATAGTCTAGAGAACACACGTTTCCTAACATCAAGAAAAAACTGTGGAACAGTGAACCGGCATAATTATATATTCAGTATTCCGAAATCGACAACATTCTCAAGAAATGCTCTTTACCGTACGCATGTCACTATAATTCTAAAGCTGTACTTGCTTCCTTCGAGCTCGGTGTTAAGGCAGCCGGAATACCCGTGTAACTCTGGCAACAGGCTGATCTTTTATTAGATGAGGACAAGGAGGTCTCAATGCTGAAGACTCAAGTTTAAAGAACATTTACCGCACACAAATGCTTCTCGGTATGATTCACGCCAGAGACTTCACAGTGTACACACAGATTTGCGCTACTCCAAGCAGCTGAAGTGATGATACACATAATGTTGTAGCAGTGTCACAGCTAAAGCATCGTGGATTCTGCTGAAAACATATATGCGCCTCAGCTAAACAGATGCTCAAGATAAACAATTTAACAATGCATACATTTATACAATGCCATACAGTTGGTCACAAGGAATGTGTTCATGCTCACATTTTGCAAAGTCATTTATTCATGCCCCATATCAGGTTGTACATATGTAAATATATGCTTTTACATATTGCTGAGTGCTCACATGCATACATGATCTAAATAAATATCAACAGAATAAGTATCAAGTTGTACAATCTGATGTAGTGAGGATCGGCATAGTATTCGGTTAAGCTCCGGAACAACCCGAATGGCTAATCGATTCTGGCCGAGCTTCCGGGAGGTGGCGCTATCTATCGGATGGTTGGCAATGAACACTTTGACTGCTTTCGTTGAACGGTAAACATCGAAGACACTATTGACTAAGTAGCGTTATACTAGCAAGACAACAGAAGTAAGTATCCATTCTGGTTATATACACTTTACTGAGTATCCGACTGCCTTTCGCCATTCGAGTATGTCCACTGCATTACTCGTACATGCCGCAGTCATTCATTGCGTACACGCTGTGCTCTAAATCCATAGTTACAACACAAGTTCTGAGATACATGAAGGTCTGACGGAGAATTGGTCATTTTTATCCACCTGCGAGATCAGCCGGTGCACATATTAATACTTGTCTGTGATTTTGGCAGATAAATTTGACATGGATATCTCACGTACCAAATAGTACACTGTGTTTCTAGTTTCACAAGCAACTTTTACAACCATTTTGGCCAATCGGTCTGTACTTTAGGCTCTATTCACTTTCTATAGGACCATTAAACTCCTGTATTTTCATTTTCAACAGACAGTTCTGCAGACGACACAATTTCAGTGACATGAACCATGACCCAGATTTCATTATAGATTGTAAAACAACAAATAAATTGTCTATTAAATACATAGTAAAATGTAAAAACATACAGTATGTTCATTTATATTTCCAATCTTTCATTTCTTCTGATAACACATCCACTGTGAAGAGGTATTCAAATCAGCCTGAAACACACCAAGAATATTTCAAATTTTATGTTTCAAATAGCCAGTGCTCACCTGTGAATAACGTCACTGTGTTTACACACTGTATTCCTCTGCCAAATAATACAGTATACCAACCGTCAGTTTGCAATGGCCTGAATTCTTATACCACATCGTTTATCTTCCTTTATGTCGAACCCCTCGCGGGGACGTATGCATGTTGTGCGTCAAAAACCGCAAAGAAGATACAAGTATGAGTAGCTAAAAGCATAATTTAAGACAGTAATGAAAATAATTTGTTGTAAAAGTTTAAAAGCAGCTGTGCAGAACAACTAGGGACTGGCATAATCAATATGGCAAACTGTCAGGAGGGAGATGGTTCCAATGGTAGATTGTTCTTGGAAAAAAGAAATACTTGTAGTAGTCTGTAGGTGCTGTAATTAACATATAGCTTAAGGAATGGCAATGGCGAGCAGGACGGGAGAGGGGAACTAGATACTTTTCAATTGAAATATCAACAAGATCATTATGAATTTTATACATAAAGGATAACCTATTGTCAATACGCCGTTGATCTAGTCTGTGTAGATTTAGTGAATGTAGCATTCTGTACCACTAGAGGTACGGTAGAAGTCAACCTTTATCCAACGGGCTGCTCTTCGTTGGACACCTTCAATTTGGTCTATCAATGTTTGAGTATGGGGCGACCAGATCTCGGAGCCATATTCAAGCTGGGGTCTCACTAGTGTATGGTAAGCCATGGACATAAGGGGTTCGGATTTGACCTGGAGGTTTCTACGTAGAAATCCTAATGCTTGGTTTGTTTTCTTAGTTGACGTTTTTATTTCAGTGTCCCACGACAGGTTATTTGAGATATCCACGCCAATGTATTTGGCTGAGGTGACTGACTCAAGTAGGACTCCATGGAGTTTATATTGACTGAGCATAGGATGTTTCCTTCTGGTGACGTGGATAACTTGACATTTGGAGGGGTTAAATTCCATGTCCCACTCCAACTCCCACTCTTCTAAACTCTTAAGGACGCTTTGTACCCGATTCATTTGCAGATGTCAGTGATAGATAGACTGCAGTATCATCTGCAAAGATATAACATAATTTCTCAAAAGCACAAAAACTATACATTACCTGTCATCAAAATGCATTTTTACCAAAAAGTAAAATTAACAATACTATTCGATGCACTTCTGCCTATTTACGTATATATATACAACCGGTTCCACAATTGCCAAAACATATATATCTTTCTTACAGAAACGTTTCTTTGGGTTCGTTATCATTACGTCACAGGACAGGAACAATCACACAGAGAGGAAAAGGCGTTGTTTATTTATACTAAGGTTTATTAAAACAACACACCATGTCAGAAAGGAAGGTTTTGAATGTAAGTGTTGAAAAGCATTCTCAGTGAACATTAATTTTAAATTCAGTCCAATATTTAGAAATACTAATCAACTGTTATGATAACCGGATAATAATTTTGCATTCATAATTTCGGATGAATGAGATTTATTCAGATAGGACAAATAGCTTAATAACTGATATGTAAGAAAGCTGATATCCGGATTCCCAATGAGTATAAAAGGAAATTAAAGTACCTTTTCCACATACATGTAGTTATGGTGGCTGTCGTTGTGTAGTGGTAGAGTGTCAGATTTGGAATAGAATTCCATAGATTTCTGGTTTCATTTGTACAGGGGCCACCCTGGAGCATTTTGAATGCAGGAGGTTTCGTCAACTGGATGTTTCGTCAACAAGGCAATATAGAGGGAAATTGTTAAGAGGTTTCGTCAACGATGTGATTATGTGAGAGGTTTCGTCAATTAGGCGATTAAGCAACAATAATTGAAGCTTGCAAGCGTACAATGTAAGCCCTTTTTTCAAGATGCATGTCACATGCCAAAGCCAAGTAAAGATATATATTCCACTGGAATCAGCGGATCTACCGGAAGATTTCTACACTGGGACTGTCGGCCATCTATAACAAATATACATAAAAATCACATAAAAATGAAAATAACACATAGATCTAGTTAAATCAATTAACAATTAATGTCCACAACTAAGTCCTTGCCAATTAATAACTTACAAAACATTTCACATCAAATGACATCGTTGACGAAACCTCCAGGGTTGACGAAACCTCTAGTTGACGAAACCTCCGACACCCGAGCATTTTCATACAAAGTAAATCTATTGTGGTGGAGAAGACCACCCACATTTCCGTGTGTAGAAACCAGTACTCAATTCTCCAAACTCCCCAGACGACTAACAACTTTCTCATTTATCGCCACTTTATCACTTGTCCTAGTCCTATATATAAGACCTCTACATAAAAAAAATTCTGTTATTTCGAGGTCTTATCGTTCTCATTTTCGCATAACATTTTCCAGCCTGATCCGATGGCGGGATTTCTGATCAATATTTTGAAGTTTTAAAGACATGAACGGTTATAAATGTGTGCATTGGTGTTAAAAATAATCATAAACCCTCGAGTTTCCAGTTTCCGTTATGATAAGAAATGATCGGCATTCAACACAACGAAATGTATGATGTAAATAAAGTAACGTTCCTCTTTTATTCAAAATAATTAGAAATGAATATGACTACGTAAATAACAATGGGCGACTCGGAACAGACATCTGTGGTGACTGGTACTGAATTTTCGTGACCTTTCAGAAAATCAATTTTGTGTAGCATAGAATGGGTGTAAATATAAAACTAACACGTTTTATGCAGTTTGATGATAATTTCTATTATTTTGATGAATATTTCTTTTCACAGTTATTACTTTCACAGTTTAACAAGCATTTTCACAATGTGGACACCTGTATTCATCATATAATCTTGTAAACCTGACTTTTGAACAGTAAATGAGGCGAGTCCAATGGTCACATAATTATATCACACTGTGCCCATTTAACAAAAACAAGAGAGTGACATATGAATATTGCCTATACTTTCGCTTTGTAGGTGGTGGACTGCCATAAACCTAAAACAAAATTAAAAACTATTCCTTTAAGTACACTACACTACAGGACACATCGTTTAGTTGACGATGACAGTAAACCATTGTATGGACCTCAAAACAATATAAGGTCCGCCTCCGTGGTCGAGTGGTTAAGGTCGCTGACTTGTATACCACTGTAACCTATCATCACTGATGGTCACGGGTTCGAGCCCCGCTCAGGCCGTGTCTCATTTATATGAAAAAGTTGGCAGTTTCTTACAGAGGTTGGTGCACCCAAGTACTGGTTAACCAGTGGAGCCTGCCCAGGAAAGGTGTTGTTAAGTAAACTGCCCGCCGGCGATATAGCCCAAAATGGTGCTGATGCAGGCGTAAAACCCGAACTATAACAAATATAACAAAACAATATAAGAGAAGTCTCCAAAACTATCGGCCCTTACACTAACTAAAATTGTAACCCAGTCTATTTTTACCTTCACATTAAATGACAGGTAAGTAAACAAATCAGACGACGCAAAACAAAACTGGAAAGGGTCAATATTTTGCAGTAAGTCCAACGGACAAATGGTGATGCAATATTGCATTATGAAAGATAACATGTTTATACCAATACAAGGATAATTACCGATTACTTACGCCTCCAAGGATTATACGGAGCATTTTTGTTGCCAATTATGTAAAATGACCTTTGACAGTCTCTATTCCTGATTGGTGACGTCAGAAAACACTGATTGTGTGCAGTATTGTAAATACTTCCGGGGTAAAGAAAACGAAGGTATCACGATTTGAGGAAACTAGAGGAAATATAGATATTAAGAACGTTTAAAATATAATGTCTTACCGTTGTGCATATCATTTAGCTGTTTGAAGTCGACAGGTGAGATTCTCCCACTTTTTCTGTGCAGTCTTCACAAAAGAAATCCGAATGAATTATTTGTTAGTACATTTCATGCGTATGAAAAATTGAATATTGAGCGAAATCTTATTTGGTTCACCGTAATGGCATGGGAGATAAATCTTGTAAACAATTTCGTCTGATGATTTCTATTCTTGGCTTTTTGTAATAACCAAAAATTCAAAATGGACGAAATGGAATGGTGAAACTCTCCCATGAATTTAAAGGTTAATTTCTTGTATAATATTGTGTCAGACATTATAGACTGTGCAGAATTCAAACAACGGTATGTGTGTTCATCTTGTTAGCAATTTTAATTTATAAAAACGACATTTTAGAATATTAAATATGCTACGCGTTTACGATGTTTAGCGTTTAGACTGAAAAATGTCTTGATAGTAAAATGTCACATTTTTCAAGTCTAAATATTTGGACTACACTTGTCCCTGACAAGTCCGAGGGAGCTGTGGCCCTGATGATAAAGGTGAAAGGTGAATTCTAAGAATTTTGTGTTTGACCTTGGAGGCTCTTACAAGTTTGATACTCGATGAGAACATTGCTTAGTACAGGGAGACTCTGGAATGTCTGTATCATTGCATTATTCTCCAAAAATCTGAAATGACTGATATCTTCAGGAGGCATCACTCATATGGGCATTTTGTAACGATGATAAATAAAATCAAAATCACACATGGTGTGGCACAGTTTGGTGGTTTTGTGAAAAAAATACACGATTAAGTTAAACTTGTGAAAATTATGATATCTCTCGGCAATCTCTACATTTCAGATTTCTTTGATGTGTGCAACTTTGGGACATAATTTATGACTTTACATATGGATAGACCTGACAATATGGAAATCATGCAATGGATTATTGCTTCTTTTTCAATATATTTCAATCAAAAGTTTACGTTATTTCATTTGTGTCAATAATAAGATTTCAATGTTCTGGAATTCTGTCTCTTGTATGATTATGTTTATGCATAATTATTGTAACAGGAATTAAAACATTTTTCAGAAATATTACCCAGCCGACTACGATCCGTCTAAAATCCCTAAAGGCAAGAGGAACAAAAATGCTACGTTCAATATCCGTATTATGGCACCTTTCAATATGAGGTAGGTAGACACACAAAGCAGAAATTTGCGCGTTCGAATTTGAGAGAGAATAAAATATTGTTGTACAAAGCTAATATTAATTTGTAAAAACTAAACATTGATTGGCTCGATCCTAAAACTTAATATTATTCACTCTTGCGACCTCATTCCTGATGGAATCCAGAGAAGAGGCAATATGGAATTTAAATGCCTTGCCTAAGAGCACAATCGTAATGGCTACAGCTGGGTGCAAACTCCGGGTCTTTTGCACCTGAAGCGAACGCGCAACTACTGCGCTATCACGACTTCCAGGTAAGTAGCATCACAGGCCGACACTATACTCCTATACGCTTTCAACAAACCAAATAACATATACTCAGGGTTCATTCTA
This sequence comes from Archivesica marissinica, assembly GCA_014843695.1. Classification (NCBI taxonomy): domain Eukaryota; kingdom Metazoa; phylum Mollusca; class Bivalvia; order Venerida; family Vesicomyidae; genus Archivesica; species Archivesica marissinica. The sequence continues at coordinate 61,611,346 of CM026387.1, forward strand.
GATCAGAATTTTTGGGAGAAGTGAGAAAGCGCGTGATCGCTTCCTTAAATGGTGTTCTTTAATATACTTCTTCAAAATAGGGTTAAAATGCACAGTACAACCATTAAATACAACATTTGAATAGAAGGAGTGCTTTATAATTGGCCAGTGTATCTTACTAGACAAAATTTGGTCGAAATTAGAGGGCGAAATCAGGGTCCCTAGTGCGACAATTTCAGGGCGACAATTTCGCCCACATCGCCCTCTAGAATGATCCCTGTATACTATTTCCCCGACTCATTTTTACTTGTGTTATATATCCACTGCAGGTGTAACATGTGTAAGGAGTACATCTACAAAGGGAAAAAGTTCAACTCGAGGAAGGAGGATGTGATGGATGAAACCTATCTAGGACTCCGGATCTTTCGATTCTACATAAAATGTCCACGATGTGTCTCGGAGATAGCCTTTAAGGTATTAGAACAGTGTTTGTCACAGACGAAGGAAATCGGAGGGAATGAGTAATATATGCATTTATAGACTGCAGTTAAAATCAGTAAATTGGAGTATTACTGCTGTTAAACTTATTTAAAGTCGCCACCGCATAAATGCATTTGGGCCACTAAGTTTATGCAATAGGGTGTTGTACCACTACATGTATATGCTGGGGGCCGGAGCTCCTCTATATGCAATAGGGTGTTGTACCACTACATGTATATGCTGGGGGCCGGAGCTCCTCTATATGCAATAGGGTGTTGTACCACTACATGTATATGCTGGGGGCCGGAGCTCCTCTATATGCAATAGGGTGTTGTACCACTACATGTATATGCTGGGGGCGGACTCCTCATATGCAATTGTACCACTACATGTATATGCTGGGGGCCGGAGCTCCTCTATATGCAATAGGGTGTTGTACCACTACATGTATATGCTGGGGGTCGGATCTCCTCCATATGTACAATAGGGTGTTGTACCACTACATGTATATGCTGGGGGTCGGATCTCCTCCATATGTACAATAGGGTGTTGTACCACTACATGTATATGCTGGGGGGGGTCGGAGCTCCTCCATATGCAATAGGGTGTTGTACCACTACATGTATATGCTGGGGGCCGGAGCTCCTCCATATACAATAGGGTGTTGTACCACTACATGTATATGCTGGGGGCCGGAGCTCCTCCATATACAATAGGGTGTTGTACCACTACATGTATATGCTGGGGGCCGGAGCTCATCCATATGCAATAGGGTGTTGTACCACTACATGTATATGCTGGGGGCCGGAGCTCCTCCATATACAATAGGGTGTTGTACCACTACATGTATATGCTGGGGGCCGGAGCTCCTCCATATACAATAGGGTGTTGTACCACTACATGTATATGTAAATAATAATATTCTATTTACAATTCGTGCATTGAATTAATTTTAATTATCTTATATATGTAGACAGACTTGGAGAACACAGACTACACGTTGGAGGCGGGGGCTAAGAGACTGTTTGAGGCGGAGAAGATTGCACAGAAGATGGCTGAAGATGAGAGAAAGGCAAAGGAAGAAGATGAGATGAATCCTATGAAGGTAAATTTGGTTGCATGAATAGGACTTGCATTAGATGTTAATAAAGAAAATAATATGGATACAAACACAATCATAAACAACATATATTAGGTAGATGGACATGATCCTGAAATGTTCATTTGTATAAAATTGTATTTGTTTATCACACATCAAATTATTGATGTTTTCTCATGTCCAAGCAATTGTACTTTCTGTTTAATTAATTGAGCACGGTATGTGATTAATTGGTATTTTAGCTTTAATTACATGCAAATTGTCAGTAATTGATTTGTACTTTGATTTGTTAGTTTTAACAAATTATTTTAGCTTGATTGCGAAACAAGTTCTTACAACTTATATTTATCACTCTCGAGACCTCATTCCTGATGGAATTCATCACCACGAGGGAGAGAGAAAAGGCAATGTGGAATTTAAATGCCTTAATTTATGGGCACAATCGTAGCGGCTCCAGCGAGCTTGGACTCCGGGCACTGTGCTATCATGACTTCCACTATGATTTGTTAACTAGTTATTGGAGAACAGAACAAAGGCGAGTAGAGCAGAGATGGATGAGATTGACACACTGGAGGAGCTGAGAGAGATGAACACGAGGAAGAATCAGGTGAACACGGATGCTATGCTGGAGAAGTACCGCAAGTATGAGGAGCTACTGGCCCAGCTACAGATGGAGAAAGAGGAGGCCGAACTCAAGTAAACACTCATTTCAAAAATATTTATTTGTATCTTGCAACTTAATGAACAAAGTTAATAATTAGCATACAGCTTAAAATTTATAAATATTAATCCTGTAGACAATCTACTCTCCCTTGTCACTCGATCGTAAACAATTCCAAGAGCACAGCTGAACTCGTCAAGTCAAGATTCCATGACTGATTGTTTTCATTTATCTTATAGTTGTTGTTGCAATTTGTGCTTATCTGTGAAGCCTTGTCGAACTCTCTCTTCTCGTTGTCTCCTCTTCCCTGCCCAAATAAATACCTGATCCCTCTATGTTTAGAAGACATGCTTTGTGCTGCACCAACTTCTGACACTTTCACGGTTAATGCAATATTATATATCGTACATTAGTTTAATTTAAGCTTATTTCCATTTATGCGGTTAGTACAAAAATAAATTCCGTTCAAAGATACTAAAAGTTATGTTAAAACTAAGCCAATCGCCATTTCTTATTTTTTACTACAGATAATATTTTGCTATTTGACTCTCTTGACTGGTACTTACCTAATCTTTTGTATATATAACGCAGGTTTATTCATCCAAAAGTCTGTCTAAAACATGTACTGTTCCACACTTTTTTCTGGATTTCGTCAAGTCTAGACGTAGTACATAAGTTTGGAAATCATGCAAGTTTGTGAAAATGTGATTTAAATACAATATACAATATTTAATTTAAGATATATAGGATCTTACATGATCTTAAATGAGTGGTGATTTCATATCATATTTTATGAAGCAAGTTTGGAATTTTGCTATTAAACCAGCCTTTTGAGGAGTTTAATTGCAAAATTCCAAAATGAGTTTCATAAAATATGGTATGAAATCATCACTAGTGTAAGATCCTTTTATCACATTACCATGCGTGTTTTACGTTTATTTATCAGTAATAATCTCGTGTTTGTTTGTTAACTTGTTGACATTATTGACTCGCCACTGTGCATGCAATGGTACTCAATGTGTGAACATGTTTGCATTATAATGGTTATTAACTTATTAATTTTTCAATTACTTCACAATGCAAATTTATTTAAACTTGTCAGAAGCACTGATTATATTTCTATCCCATAGTAGTACGAGTTATTGGTGTTCGTCTTGCCCAGTCGAGTGTGGGTTTAGATTTAGCGGGAAACACGAAATGCGCCAATTTAACCTAAACAAATCTAACGGGCGTTGCAGTTTTATTGTACTATATATTTGTATAGTACATGTCACATAAAGTCAGTCAGATTACTGTTTGCAGAGTTACTATTCATGACATCAAAATAGGAATGGAAAAGTGGATTTCAATTTGGAAATATATTTCATGATCTCAAATTTAGTTCACTTGAGTGCTATATACCTGTATTGGTTCTACGCTGTCTAATTCTTGTTCAATTACACGTAACAGGGACATATTTGGAGAGAAAGGTACAAAGGTGGTGAAGAGATTGAATGATTCAGACAGTGATGATGATGGTCCGCTGAAGAAGAAGCTAGCAGTATCAGCAGGCAGTAAACCAACAGATATACTGGCTGAGGTACTAGACTATGATTAGTTGATACAAATTTATTTTAGCTTGATGGCTAAACAAGTTCTTACAATTTATACTAATGACTCTCGAGACCTCATTCCTGGTGGAATCCATCACCATGAGGGAGAGAGAAAAGGTAATGTGGAATTGAAATACCTTGCCTAAGGGCACAATCATAATGGCTACAGCTGAGCGCGAACTATGTAGTCTATTATTGTAAAAGGTTTAATGTGTCTTTATGGGTTATCGAAGTTGTTACAGGTTTGTTTCTGAAGAATTTGTTGTCCGATTGCCTAGAATTTACATGGTAAAGGTGGATTTTGCTAATATAATGGTCCATTGTTGTCATTGTGGGTAACACTTGGTTAGAATTTTCCTGAGCTTCGAAGAATGAACTAATTATTGACAAGTTTAAGTTTGCTTAGCTTTGTTAATTGAATCGTAATTATTAGGATGAGCCATTTATCCAACAGGTATCATAACGGGCGTAGACTGTGCTTGAAAATGAATTATATTTTATCTCACTCGCCCACATAGTTCGCCGGCGGGGAGGGTAAATAAGCTCAATCATCATCACCTTGATTTCATGAAATTGTTCTTTCACAGAATATAAATAGTGATTTATAGCAATTGCATTTATCCTGTGTATTGCTGTAAATGGTTCAGTGTTAGAATGATTATTTTTCAAGTTATTCTAAATATTTTCAGGACTCTAAACCTGTAACTACTAAAAAACCAACAGCGTCATGGCAGAAAAGTGTGGGAAGCCTATCATCGAAGCAGAAACTGAAAGGACTCGTAGTGAGGAAGAAATCATCAGCTCTACTGCCAGTCTCTTTCACAGTTACAAGTTCATCAAATGACAGTGAACACTCTTCAAATAATGTTAATAAAACTGAGATAAAAGATGATGTAACATTAAGTGGTGGTGTTGGTAAAAGTTGCATGGGCGCAGTTGATGCAAAGACTGAAGTAATACATGGTTTAGAATCAGGTAATGAAGATAAAGTTAATGAAGCAAATGTGTTGGCGAATGATGCTACATGTTCAAATATCATGTCCAGTACAGTGTTGGAAAATGTAGCTGAAAAGTCAACAAATCTGGTTTCATCATCAAATGAAGCAGGAAAGAAATCTGCTTTGAGTTTAATAGGAGGTTATTATGATTCTGATACTGATTCCAGTAGCTGAGTTTAAACAGGACTTCATTAGTATGGATAATAATTGAAGATTGAGTGTAATTCTATGACACACCGCTATAAGGAGTGCGATGAATTGAGATGCAGTTTGCGCATGTGCAGTCTGTTTTTAAAGAATCAGAGATGCTATTTTTCCAGATTATTTTTATTTCCCTGAAGTGTAAATTATTTATTTTTATTTAGATATGATCCAAACTGTAGACAGATGCTTTTGATTTCTTTATAACACTGAATAGTCCTTACTAGTTACATGTATATACATACTATTTTATATTCATGTCATAGTATAGTAATGCACATGTAAAATAAGTTGTCAAAATGTAAAATGCCTTTAAATGGCCAGAATCAATCTCGGAGCATATACAACACCAGAGCTTCATAGGCGCCCCCCCTCTCCAACCTCAAATCTTTTTATCCTGGGACACTGTTTTCAGGATTTTTTACACCCACCAAATAGCATTTCTGAAGAATATTGGCGTGAATGCATTTGTATTAATAACGATTATTGTGACATGAGGCATACATTCTCTCCTCTCTTATCTTCTTATCACCTTCTTCTCACTACATTCTTTTCTCTCGCTCTCTCACTCATAATCCACTATATTATGATATTTATTAATGTTTAAAATGTAGTTATTTTCGCATGTTTTCATGTTAAACCTTTCCTAACTCTATAACACAATTGCAAAAGCCAACCGAAATACATACAATCTTTGTAGAGGAGAAGAATTATATAAGACTCTGTCTTCCATTCTAATCCTGTTTCTGTATTCTGATTATGCGTGATGTATGCATTGTTCAATATGTATTATATTGGGAAATAAAATATGTTTAAACTAATGCATTTGTATGTATGCTCCAGCTAATGTTTCAATAACTTGCCCCCAATCAGTTACCGTTCTATTTTGGTACCAAATATGTCATGAGGGAGGAATTTCATCTCCATATATCGTTGTCTCATAGAACTAAACTTCAACAAGTCTCGTTTAATGTTGAATTCGATTTTGAAATGAGACTTTACAGTCTGTACCATGCCTAATATGAGCACTTCAGCGCATAACAGAATGATGTATAAAAATGTTATACGTAATAAATTACCAACCATTCCATCCTTAACCTCATCCTGTATTGTGACTTCCTTGTCATAGAATCTGACAAAAGTGATCCTTGTTTGACCAGTCTGCCTTTTTCATTATATCTGAGACTGGTATTGCCATTAACTATGCTCAACCAACCTGGGTTCCAGTCTGTCGATTTTTCACTTCTGGCAAAATGACAGCCTGGGGAAACTGGATTTCCGATCATAGCGCCATCTACTTACACCCACTTTTATGAGGGTGTAGATTTGATGAACGACAACTCTTCTCTACAAGATAATATCGCTAAATATAGAAATGGAATACAATCGAAAATCGCCGAACAGGCACGATTATACACGATCATTTCTGAATATACACGAATGCTCCCGTAGGCTCATTTACATTGCAAACATATAATGTCCTGTTTCTGTGTTATATCAACGAGATGGCGGATTTTAAATATTAGATAAAAAATTCAGCGTAATTGAACTAAGGACTTCTTAAATATTGAGTAAATATGTTCAATCAGACGCACATTGTACTTTTAAAAACTATTTAACGTTCCGTTGACCCGTAAACAATGGTGGCCAATTATAACGTTTTATCAACATTGCAGTGCCTCGCTTTCGATTCAAGTACGTCATTAATTAAGTCATGTGCTATTATGCCTATTAGTAGGATTAATGTGAGTCAATAATTACACGGACAACCCCCGACTTTTCCCCAGGCGATCAGAAACTCAATACGGCCCAATTAATAGTCTCGTTAAAATATATTTATTTGACAGACCAGGCAAAATATATTGATGCCTGTTCCCAGGCTATGCTCAACCACAAGACCTTGAAATGCTATGCAGTGTTTCCTCTAAGCAGGAATAGGAGGGCGGCCCGCACTGCCCCTTTTTAGTGGCGCCTTGTGCCCGAAATTCTCAATAAAACTTGATGATAAGTATTGCAATATTGCCTGAAATCCCTCAACAATCACCATTCCTGTGTTAGACTGATGCTATAATCTGGAATACACAGGTTTATGATCAATATGCTGTGAAATGTCCACCTATGCACTGTGTATCTTAGGGCAACATTGACTTTGCTCTTTTAAATATAATTATATTCCCGTGTTTTAACTGACTGCGTCATATCTTCATATCCGCCACTGCAATGGGGCCTAGCAGGCATTTACGTTAATTGTCGTAGTGTTATATTGATCTAATAGAAATTCATTACGTAAATAAATCAAGTGACTAATGTGTTGTCTGCTGATTATGTATATACAGTCAAACCTGTGTTAGTGGTTACCTGTATTAAGCTAAGCTGCCACTTTCAGTGATTCCCTTGGCTGGCTGCGTAAGACAGGTTTGACTGTAGTTATTATTGAAGAGGCAATAAAATATGCTTAAGCCAATTTGACAGGTAATCATGATACATGCAAATCAGTCAATTTTTGTACACTAATCTTGTAGTACACAGTATTCTCAACCACAGGACCTTGAAATGTTATACATACAGTATATATTGTGGTACATAGTATGCTCAACCACAGGACCTTGAAATGTTATGCATACAGTATATATTGTGGTACACAGTATACTCAACCACAGGACCTTGAAATGTTATGCATACAGTATATATTGTGGTACACAGTATACTCAACCACAGGACCTTGAACTGTTATTCATACCGTATATCCTGTAGTACATAGTGTGCTCAACCACAGGACCTTGAACTGTTATTCATACCGTATATCCTGTAGTACATAGTATACTCAACCACAGGACCTTGAAATGTTATTCATACCGTATATCCTGTAGTACATAGTATATTCAACCACAGTACCTTGAAATGTTATTCAAAAGGTATATCTTGTAGTACATAGTATGCTCAACCACAGGACCTTGAAATGCTATGCATACAGTATATATTGTGGTACATAGTATACTCAACCACAGGACCTTGAAATGTTATGCATACAGTATATATTGTGGTACATAGTATACTCAACCACAGGACCTTGAAATGTTATGCATACAGTATATATTGTGGTACATAGTATACTCAACCACAGGACCTTGAAATGTTATTCATATGGTATATCTTGTAGTACATAGTATGCTCAACCACAGGACCTTGAAATGTTATGCATACAGTATATCTTGTAGTACATAGTATGCTCAACCACAGGACCTTGAAATGTTATGCATACAGATATCTTCTAGTAGGCCTACACAGGGTGGGTCAGAAAATGGGCAGGATGCAATTTTGAGTGCTGAAGGGCGTCGATGCTGGATATTGTATTTGGGGATTTCTCCATTGAATATTTTGCTGACTTACAGCGATTGGCACCTAATTATGCTTGATCAAAGAGGCAGTAGGGCAGAATAGAACGGGGAAAATGGGCGGACAAAGTTGCGCTTATAAAGGTCTGTCTGCCCAAAGGAACTCGCCAGTGAAGTTTTAAAACAAGGCAAAATGACGGACACATAGCCGGCTAAATAGGGGCACAAAATTGCGGACAAAAAGGGCCGGACTGTGTGGAGCGCCCCGTTATTCAGTTTAAGAAAAAAAAACTTTGACGTATCAATAACCCTTTCAACATCACAAACCTCTAAATAGGCTTACAAAAAGTATAGATTCAGATGTTTCATCAGGATCTGCACTTTTTGCCATATATCGCCGGTGGGCAGTTTACCTAACAACACCTTTGCCCAGGAAAGGTGTTGTTAGGTAAACTGTCCGCCGGTGATATAGCCCAAAATGGTGCTTATGCAGGCGTAAAACCCGAAATATAACATAATAATAACATAACTTTTCGCCAGTAATATTATTTTTAGACAAAATTATCCATTTTGATAAATGAACTGGTCCAAATGTAATTTTCTTATTAATTTATTGGTCTAAAAATATCATGGACCAGTTCATGTGATTTGTCACTTACTTGGTGTTGAATGAGTTAATGGTTCACAGGTTATGTGTGATCGGAAATATAATAAAACCAAAAATAGATTGGCTTTCACATGGAATGGTTGAAATGTGTATATCTAGTAGATCATCTGGTTCAAAATTCTAGTACACTCAAAACATTCACACAGACAGAATCACGATATCACGAAATATTACAAGACATTGTGTAAATAACATTGCTGTTCTTTATTATAGCAAACAGTAAAAACATAAAACACATGTTAATTAAATATATATATAACACATGAAAGATTATTACAAGATAAAAAACAAGTTAATTATACACATAATACATGGAACATTATTACAAAATTAATAACAAGTTAATGAAACACGTAATATATGAACAATTATTACAAGATTAATAACAAGTTAATTAAACTGTTACACATAATAGATATGTTCTGCGCATTTTTGGAATACGGACGATTCTGGAATCGCGCTGCGAGTTTTAGGAATTGCCATACTGTTGCGCTATTCTAGAATCGCCCTGCGCAATTCTGGAATCACGCAAGGCGTTATTTTATCAGATAAAACCTTTATAATGGTCTTGCACAGACGGATCTGTAGTCTTGTGGTAACACGCTGGACTGGTAATCCAGGGATCGCAGGTTCGATCCCCCGTCTGACCCTAATAAAATTAAGTCTTTCAGATGGGACGTTAAACCGAGGTCTTGTGTCCGTGCTTTACACCGTGCATGTAAAAGAACCAGAGGAGACACTGGAATGGGTCACTGTCTGTATCATTGCACTATCCTCCAAAAATCTAAAATGACTAATCTCTTCAGAATGCGTCGCTCATATGGGCAACCGGTAGTGATGATAAATAAATGACGGGGGATCGAACCTGCGATCCATGGATTAGCAGTCCAGCGTGTTACCACTGGACTACAGATCCGTCTGTAACACACACCAGATATACTTAGATACGTAATAAAATACATGGGAATTTAATTATGATAAATATAAACGTATTGAATCGTGAAGAGGCGGGATCTTTATGTAGTAAACAGCCAATGGCTATCGAGAGAGTTGATTCATATTTCTTGGCTAAAACATTAGATTCTATATTATAATATATGCAAAGAAATGCCATGATAAAAGAAACCACGACGTATAAGGCTAAACTTTGACAAAGTTGAATCAACTGAACAGTCCACATCAGATACATTACCAGCGGGCATATCTCAGTCAGTGCACACATCTCAGTCTGCGGACATATCTCACGCAGTGCACACATCTCAGTCAATGCACACATCTCAGTCAGCGGACATATCTCAGTCAATGCACACATCTCAGTCAGCGGACATATCTCAGTCAATGCACACATCTCAGTCAGCAGACATATCTCAGTCAATGCACACATCTCAGTAAACGGACATATCTCACGCAATGCACACATCTCAATCAGCGGACATATCTCAGTCAATGCACACATCTCAGTAAGCGGACATATCTCAGTCAATGCACACATCTAGTCAGCGGACATATCTCAGTCAGTGCATACATCTCAATCAGCGGACATATCCCAGTCAGCAGACATATCTCAGTCAATGCACACATCTCAGTCAGCGGACATATCTCAGTCAGTGCATACATCTCAGTCAGCGGATATATCTCAGTCAGTGCATACATCTCTGTTAGCGGACATATCTCATTCAGTGCATACATCTCAGTCAGCAGACATATCTGTCAGTGCATACATCTCAGTCAGCAGACATATCTGTCAGTGCATACATCTCAGTCAGCGGACATATCTCATTCAGTGCATACATCTCAGTCAGCAGACATAGCTGTCAGTGCATACATCTCAGTCAGCAGACATATCTGTCAGTGCATACATCTCAGTCAGCGGACATATCTCGATCAGTGCATACATCTCAGTCAGCGGACATATCTCAGTCAGTGCATACATCTCAGTCAGCGGACATATCTCAGTCAATGCACACATCTCAGTCAGCGGACATATCTCACGCAGTGCATACATCTCAGTCAGCGGACATATATCAGTCAGTGCATACATCTCAGACATCGGACATATCTCACGCAATGCACACATCTCAGTAAGCGGACCTATTTCACGCAGTGCACACATCTCAGCCAGCGGACATATCTCACACAGTGCACACATCTCAGCCAGCGGACATATCTCACGCAGTGCACATATCTCAGTTAGCCGACATATCTCACGCAGTGCACATATCTCAGTCAGCGGATTTATCTCATGCAGTGCACACATCTTAGTCAGCGGATATATCTCAGTCAATGCACACATCTCAGTCATCGGACATATTTCAGTCAATGCACACATCTCAGTCAGCGGACATATCTCAGTCAATGCACACATCTCAGTCAGCGGACATATCTCAGTCAATGTACACATCTCAGTCAGCGGACATACCTCACGCAATGCACACATCTCAGTCAGCGGACATACCTTACGCATTGCACACATCTCAGTCAGCGGACATATCTCACGCAGTGCACATATCTCAGTTAGCCGACATATCTCACGCAGTGCACATATATCAGTAAGAGGACATATCTCGTCAATGCTCACATCTCAGTCAGCGGACATATCTCGTCAATGCACACATCTCAGTCAGCGGACATATCTCAGTCAATCCACACATCTCAGTCTGTGGACATATCTCAGTCAGTGGACATATCTCACGCAGTGCACGCATCTCAGTAAGCGGACATATCTCACGCGGTGCACACAACTCAGTCAGCAGACATATCTCAGTCAATGCACACATCTCAAGTAAGCGGACATATCTCAGTCAATGCACACATCTCAAGTCAGCGGACATATCTCAGTCAATGCACACATCTCAGTCAGCGGACATACCTCACGCAATGCACACATCTCAGTCAGCGGACATATCTCAGTCAATGCACACATCTCAGTCAGCGGACATACCTCACGCATTGCACACATCTCAGGCAGCGGACATATCTCACGCAGTGCACATATCTGTCAGCGGATTTATCTCACGCAGTGCACACATCTTAGTCAGCGGATATATCTCAGTCAATGCACACATCTCAGTCAGCGGACATATCTCAGTCAATGCACACATCTCAGTCAGCGGACATATCTCAGTCAATGCACACATCTCAGTCATCGGACATATTTCAGTCAATGCACACATCTCAGTCAGCGGACATATCTCAGTCAATGCACACATCTCAGTCAGCGGACATATCTCAGTCAATGCACACATCTCAGTCATCGGACATATTTCAGTCAATGCACACATCTCAGTCAGCGGACATATCTCAGTCAATGCACACATCTCAGTCAGCGGACATATCTCAGTCAATGCACACATCTCAGTCATCGGACATATTTCAGTCAATGCACACATCTCAGTAAGCGGACAAATCTCACGCAGTGCACATATCTCAGTTATCGAACATATCTCAGCCGGCGGATTCATTTAAACCAGCTAACACAACTCAACTCAACACACACATCGAAAAGTCAGATTTGAAGCAGATGCTGCATACAAGCAAAATGCTGAAAATATGAGACTGAAGTATACAAAAAGAAAACGAACTACAACACTGACTTTCGAAATTGACGATGTGGTAACTATACGAGTTCCAAAAAAGTATCGGTCTGGCACTGATCACCCTAGAATGCAAGCAAAGGTCATTGAGCAAGCTAAGTTGTTCAAACTACAGTGTGAGTATGGGATTCTGGATGGGTGGTATAGAGCGAACGACATTATGGCCGACGAGCAGGCATATAACGTCGAGTGTTCATGTACCTTTATCATGACCGCCGTATAGCTTACAATATACGACTTTATTTACATGAAGTCAATGTTGATTACAAACAAAACGCAATGAAAACATGTATGTTTATTTGTACAGAAGTTTCATACATCTAGTAGATAAATGAGAATATTGTCAATCATTTTGTTGTAGACTACATACATTGTTACTGTGTTAATATTATGTTCAAGAAGCAGATGCATTTCCCTAGAATATATGAAGACTTCACCAAAAAAACAACCAATTGTTACATTTAATGACTTGATATATCGACACAGTTTAGAAATTATGCAGCAGGTGAAACATGTGGATCTCATTTGTTGTAATATTAGACTCAAAGAACAATCAAAACCAATTTATGTTTTGTTTCATTTCATAATAATATGTCAGGCCCGTCGCTGGGCATACGCAAGTACGCATGTGCGTATCATTGGTCTCAGAAAATGAAAACTCCAAAAAAATGCAATAAAACCCCAGGGGGGTAGTAGGGATACATAGGCGCCGTGGTGTGTGGAATGGTGGAATAATATAGCCCATTGCAAATATGGTGCATCTCGAAATTTAGTTTGTGCTATTTTACGTGCTTGTTTAATTGATAAGGGCGATAGATCATGTATATTATACATCTAGCCTTAATTTATACCTTTATACGGATTGTCGTAAGAACTTTAGTCCTGCAAGTGTATGTTACAAAATGCATTGAAATGCAGGAAATTGGTTCCTCATTTCAAAAAATCTCCGGGAGGGCATGCCCCCGGAGCCCCCTAGCTTACTCGCTCACTATCATCACTCGACAAACAAGCATATTTGGCCGTGCGTATCATAAAAATAGCTTCAGCGACGGCCCTGTATGTGCAGCTGTCACTAGATTCGGGGTTTAGAAGCATACCGATCACCATTTTCTTGACAGTATGACATTCCAAAATGTCATCAGTGTTTACACTTGCTAGCACGGTGAACACATTCTGACAAAAAGCTGCTTCATATTGGGAACATGAACAGTCACATGCCAGGGTACATGTTTGTTTATTGCGAGCAAACACAATCAAGATTACATTCATCTTGGCATAGACATATTAAATCACCCAGAATCCTCGAGTTTCCGGTTTCCGTTATGATAAGAACTGATCGGCATTCAACAAAACGAATCTTAATAAGAAAAGCTATGACAACAATTGTTGCCATAGCAATACTCATCTGCTATAAATAACAATGTAGTGGTTAGTGAATGGAGGTATATATTAGCAAGACATCTCAACCCCCCATATTTAAAAATCGCCATCGCATTTGGGCGACTAAGTTTTCTAAAACGTTTAAAATAAACATCATCTAAAAGTGATGAGCCTGACCCTCTCAATATCAAATCTTTCTCCGACCCATTTGCCATTATCGATGTTGTTGTTTGTGGTGTATTATATTATTGTATGTGTACTTGTATTGGCAATAAAATATGTTTAAACCATCAAATCTTTCAGATGGGACTATAAACGAGAGACTCGTCTCGTTGCTATACAACAGGCATATAAAACAACCAACGTGTGGACACCATTTAGGTGGATCTGTAGTCCAGTGGTAACACGCTCGACTGGTAATCCAGGGATCACAGGTTCGATCCCCCCGTCTGACCATAATAAAATTAACAGTCTTTCAGATGGGACGTTAAACCGAGGTCTCGTGTCGGTGCTTTACACTGTGCACGTAAAAGAACCAGAGGATACTCTGGAATGGGTCTCTGTCTGTATCATTGCACTATACTCCAAAATCTAAAATGACTAATCTCTTCAGGAGGCGTCGCTCATATGGGAAACCGGTAACGACGATAAATAAACGTAAAACACACACTATTTATACTAAGAATAACTATGCATGGATTACTATTAAGCACAAGAAACGACAATATAGCAAACATGTCGACAGTGTTTTAGAAAAGGGTTGTTGCACTGACTACATGCATATAAACCAATTTAGCTAAAGAATGCCTTTAAATCTTAATGTATATTCAATATGCTAGGTCACTTGCATAAGTGGTGAAGGGTGGTAGGGGAAACCTACATTTGTATATTCGACCTGTAATTAGGGGTGAAAATGTTAGACAAGAAAGTAGCAGTTAATGGAAATTAAAAATTAGGAAGCAGTGGTTAGGTAAAATACATTAAGACATAAAAACATATATACTGAGTCAAAAAAGAAACGATACCAAACTAAAAATGACGTAAAACGGATAAAACCATAGAAAGGTTTACTATATTATTACGTATCAGTACCGGGTATCTTATTGCAACGTCAGCCAACCATAAACACAGGTAAATACACACCCGATAATCCTGGAACACCGAATTTCCGATTTGCACGTGCTCCTCAACAAAGACATCTTCCTACACATGTACACATCGGAAAACCGGTTTATTGTACTGGTATTGCATTATCATCGAGGAAAAAAACCTTATATACCCATTGTTACCTCTAACAAAATGCCTAGGCTAAACCGCAATCAGAGAATGCGTGCCATTGGCATGATTGACGGCGGTTTACGTCAGCGTGACATCGCAAATCGACTCGGGGGGTTACGCGGATCACGATAACACGTCTACTTCGACGTTATCGAACACATGGATCGGTGGACGACCGTCCAAGATCTTGTCGACCACGTGTGACGACGCGTGAACAGGACCGTCACATTCGGACATCACATTTACGTGACCGGATCCTACCTGCTACGCACACAGCTGTCGTTACTCCTGGGATAACCAACAATTGCATCAGTGCACACACAGTCAGGAACCGGCTCGGTGAACGTGGCATTCGTGCCTATCGGCCATACGTTGGACCCATCCTGACACGACGTCACCGTGACGTACGGCGGGAATGGACGACGGAACGTGCTCGCTGGACTCGGTTACAGTGGAATTCGGTGATGTTTAGCGATGAAACGCGGTTCTGTTTGCGTCGAGCGGATGGCAGAGAGCGGGTATATCGCAGACGCGGTGAACGTTACGCCGACGCATGTGTACGTCAGGTCGATCTGTTCGGGGGCGGAAGCGTTATGGCGTGGGGCGGTATCACCTTCGGCAGTCGCACTGAAATGTTAGTGGTGGACGGGAACCTAAACGCCCAGCGGTACTGTGATGAGATCCTTGCGCCAGTTGTTGTGCCGTTCTTTAACGCCAACAGAAACGTCACACTGTTCCAACAGGACAACGCCAGGTGTCATACTGCTCGGATTTCCACCACATTATTGGAACAGAACAATATTGAAACCCTGCCGTGGCCTGCTTTGTCACCAGACTTGTCACCCATAGAACATTTGTGGGATACGTTAGACCACCGCGTCAGACGACGTCAGCCGGTAACGTTAAACCAACTGAGGGATGTTTTGCGTCAGGAGTGGACAAATATTGACCAGCAAGAGATTCAGACACTCTTCCGTTCGATGCGACGGCGGTGCTTTGCAGTGAGAGACGCAAATGGTGACCATACTCGGTATTGGCGTCTGAGTGAAAACTCCATTGGACCCCTGTCCGACGAATTACGTCATCACGCAGCAGACAGTTTCGGAGACTCATTATGCTTTATGTGCTCCTCTTTCAAACATGTTGGACTATCATCTTATGAATTTTCAAAGATTTTCTTAATAAATGTTGAAATTATAGACACATAAACACCAGGTATCGTTTCTTTTTTGACTCAGTATATATATATTGACAAAATGTTGCTACCAAGTCATTTTGTCCTTGTTTATAAATACATGTAGGCCTACAGTCTGGTGGGAAAAAACAAGGAATTTCTATAGTCAACAGTTGTGTTATCATCTGTGACCTGGGTTAGGGATTTGCGTCAGGGAATCACTTAATAACAATATTAAGAAATAAACATGTTTAATGCAAGTAAGATACTACACATATCATCATAGTATATGACAGCAATGTTTCTACACAGATATTCAAAAAGATGCAAATCATAAAACATTGATGAACATTATTTATATACATGTAGTCTAAATACAACAACTTGAGCAAATATTTATGATGTTTTAGTTTATTAACAATAAAGACGACCACGATGGCCCTTATATCGCTCACCTGACTCCATTGTTCACACAAGGGTGTCATGCAACAACTATGAATATCATACATTGATCAATCTTACTAAATGTTGGTGGTAGATTTTCCGAAGAATTTGTAATATTTTGAGATGGAAGAATTTGTACCATGATGACAAGTAAATACTAAATCATAAATGGTGACTATAGACCCCATGGTTGCTGAGGAGAAGACGCTTGAACATGTTCATTGTGACGACGTCGGACGAGCGATAACCATATACATTGTATGTAGTTTCTTCAACACTTGCTAAAGTTTTTCAAGATTTACACATCTATAAACTACATGAGGGGATGCTATATTGTGATGTCCACTTTAAACATCGAAAAAGGTTATTAACGGAAATAAACTAATGATCGAAAATGGATAAGCTATTTTGAACATTGTGCGTAATTTCCACTTGTCTTCCATAGAAACTACCGCCAATCTGTAGGAGTAAACAGGTCAAGTGGTTGGGAAATATTTCTCCATAATTTAAATATGTAATTAATTGATGGCTGTTTGGGTCAGGCAGTCAGTGATTAAGCTTGGCTGAAATCTTGGGAAGAAGTCACTTATTCCTAACTTATTCTCACTATTCATACAGTTAGAAATTTGAAAATTTACAGAGAAGTATAACTTCAACTACTGTGTTCAAGAATGTATGTTTAAATGTTAAACCAAATTGACCTGCATAGCCTACAGTAAATAAATATGATATTGCTCTCTATCGTGACATGTATTTCACTAATATTCCAACACATTCAAGACACTATATTGAGTGTTTTCCATAAATCACAATAAATGGTACAATGATCATCTTATTATTTTGCTATGTCTCATCACAGACAACCACTATGACACATTTGACTGTTCACACACGGAACGATACAGTACAACTGAACATCTGTGACCATCTGCAGCAAATATGTATTCCTGTAAAAGACAATATATAAATTCTTGGTATTGTATATACAGGCTCACCAGCTGTAGATTGCTGTAATTGACATTGGCTTGCTGGCATTAGTGTCAAAATCATTGGAATTCAAAAATAAATGCAGGAACAAAAATATAAGTTTTGGTATTATAATTTTTAGTGGCTTTACTGCGAGTACATGTGTGCACTACAATAACGTGGGTTCTTGGAAACATGATCTGATCGGACAAATCTATAATGTGGACCAATCTCTGAGTTTGTTGAATGCTAGACTGCATGTGTATTTCTAGGATCCTATCTACATGTTCCTGGTACTTGCAAAAATAATCCACCATATTGGAAATCTTAAAATCATCAAAAATTATGGAAATTATAATAGAAATAGTAATTGAATTTAAAATGGTAGACATATTGAATGGCAATTGGCAATTTCGTGGAATCAAGTATAAGTTTTGAGAAGCGATTAAGAAAAAACGGCAGACAATACTGGCAAAGAACATGGTATCAATTGTGAGAACAAGTTGTCAATAAATCACAAAGTTGTGATAAACTTCAGCCAAACATGGAGACGACTATTTCGTAATTGCTACAATCACCATGACCTATCCCACACCATGGCCGAGTGTGGGGCCGTTACCTTTCAGGATGATCATTACCTTGTGGACCATACCACACTGATCAGTCAATTGTAACCCCCAACTCTCCTCCCCATCATATACAATTGTAAATGCTACGACATGTTCCAAAATGATAAAACATTCTCAAGTCTCAAGATGAATATCAAGCATTTTTGATTGACTGATTCTGGGTATCAACCTAACACTATGGTACAGAATTTGAAAATAGTTTTATAATCCTGGACGTACTATTTTTATGTTTGAATCTACATAATTTTATGCAGCAGTGCTTATTCGAAAGTGGTGACAACGGCAGGAACTTCAGGTTTATTGTTTGTCGCTCCATTTGTGAATTCGAATTATCTTCCTCGCATACTAACTTTTGTGATTTCAAAAATCTCAGACATTGGCACAATTCAATTATGGCAGGCTTGTATATACAAGGATTGAAACTAAATGTTATGTCGATCCGTTGCATATTAATGACAATTTCTTCATATTATCATCAACATATGTAATCTGAGTTTCACTACAAACTGTTTTGGCACCATAGAAACCATAGGCACCAATTACAGGCCATGATATTGTGATATTAATAGTTTGACACTGGTCAGACAAATGATTAAAATGCATACAAAATCTGATGTGTCCGACATGAGGAGTATTTCTCACTAGGGTTTTCACGGTTACACGTGTAAACGGAGCCGTGTCGTGTAATAGCAATACAAGTGTACTAATTGAGTAACCGTTTACACTATCTTAATTGATGACATCGTATAATGAAGCTTAGTGACGTAATAAAATCATAGCATCGACCGTTTCACTGAATTTTGTGAGACCTAGTACATGTCAGGGTTGGCCGGGAAATACTGGGGGCAGGAAATAATCATGGAGAATAAACAAAGTGTAAATGATGTCATGCCGTGTACAAAGGATCAAAGGATCGTGTACACGTTTACAAAAATCTGTACAGGTGGCAGCCCTATTTTTCACACATACATGTATCAACATTACCCGACATGCCTGAAACATATGCTCTGCACATCATCTCGAGCAACATACATTCCTCCAGCGGTTCAAGAGATTTGAGAGGACACACATTTGTGACGGGCAGACGGAGACCATTAAGTAATGCGTGTTAAATATACAGAGATGCTACTAACAAAGGGTATTAAATAATGAAAATAAAATTACAGAGAATGTAGAAGTGGAATTCGCAGTTACAATTGCAAGGCAATGCACTTAAATTTCACATACTTATTGTCTTATCTGCCTTGTGGCGATGGATTAACCCTTTCCTTCATAGAGATTTAGGTTAGTATACTATAGTATTATATCTCCATACAAACGACAGCCATTTAGTTATAGTGCAGTGGATAAGTAGTCACCATATCTATCCCAACTCCATAGATATTACTGGGAAAACATGAGATTCTGGCTTGCATTATGAACATTGGTCTGGCTACTACATTGTCAATGTATGTCGTATTGGTAATGGCATCAAGAGGTGCTTCTACGGGGGAAAGGGTTAATATAAGTTGTAGGAACTTGTTTCGCAATCAAGTTAAACTAAATTTGTATAAACTAAATGTGGATTGTTTTGGCAAATACTTACACCATGATGAAATCCAAGGAATGTCATTGAGCTTGAATCTGTAACTTAACATCCTAGGTTGGAATGTCCTAAAAATAATAAAACATGTACACCAGTGAGTTGTTTTAACAGGAGCAGGGTAATACATATGTCGATGAAAACCACGCCCAGTTGAAAGTGTTGTCACCCTTTTTTAATATTTACTCATTGAAAAACAAATTAGTATTAGTTTGTCTTGCTGAGAAATTGAATTTTCCATTTGGAAACTGATAGCATGTTGAGCAAAGAAAACACAGATAAAACAGAAGAAACAACTTAAGATGTATATACTTTTTGGGAGTATTCAGGAATAGTAACACTGGGATATGAAGTGTTTGGAGGTACTAATTTATAAATGGTAGTTCAGGGATTCTATTCAGTAGGACGTCAGATTTCGCACTGATCAATAAAGTGGCCCTATATGCAACAATTGTAAAGAAATCTGTTCCGATTATAGCGCCTATCCAGAGTCTTTATATATATAATAAGTGTTCTTCAAATAAATCACAATTTAAAAAAAAAACATGCATGTATATATGTATGTTATATAATAATTTCACAAAACGTTTGCCGCATCCAGCCAGATTTCACTCAAAAGACGCAGGTTTATTCATCAAAAAATATAATTTTCGACGAGGTGCTTCAGTAGTGTAGATTAATAATGACACAATACTAATGAAAATCTCTTGACTATTTCCTGAATACCCCCCTAAACTACAAACAAGAAAAACCCATTAATAAATTGTTGACTGCTAAAATTATAAAATTATTGAGCTGAGTTAAATGCAGATATAATTATTACTAGTCTGCACAGTAATTTACCCTTTTTTGATAATGATGGGTTTTCAGTCATCACATCTATACAGTCTGGTGGACAGTTCCGGCTTGACAGGTTCCCAGCCGCTCCCTCGTCTAAGTCAACACAACCAAGGTGGAACCCATCCATTACAAATTGATAAATTGCGCTGCATCATCATCTTTGTATCATAATTGTGTTAGCGACAGAGGCAATGTAGCATGTTGTCTGGAACCGAGTCTACCACGCTGTGTTTCCACTTCCTCGACATTGTGATGTCAACCTAGTAGAATAAAAGGTGTGTTTTGCATATAAATCGACAGTTATGAAATGCTAAACTGTCTAATCTTATCAGTGATTATTATGACATTGCAATTACTTTAGTTGGTGTCGGTTCTTCAGACTGCCCAGTTAATTGGTTAATCCAGTTGGAAGTGTGGAAGGCTTGCAAGACGACAGCCATGTGTTCAAGCCCCCAGAACACAGATTTTCAGGGAGTTAAACATGTTTGCTACACTCCTTGTTGTGAAAGGCATATATTATGTGGATTTGCTAAATTTTGCTAAAATATTGGTGTTGTTGTAAAATTAGAAGTCATTGCAGATATAGCGTGTGACTGACATTTTCTGCTTAAAACATAGGAAAGAAACGTTTGCCTTGCCAGGGGTATTTACAATGTAGTGGCATCGGTTATCTTTAGTGTTGTTGATGGTGTAAAGGACAATGAGTAGCTTTATTTTGCGAGTAATTCTCAGCACCTCATACTTGTCTGTACATTTACAAAGAACAGGAGGGAGAAGTGTAGCGATTCGGCACAGTCTATACATCAGACTGCACATGCCCACTTAAGAGAGCCAACTTGCAAGCGGGTGGTCGTGGGTTCAATCCCTGCACCATTTTACTTTTTTGTATGTATGTATGTTCCATTAATATCAAACCCCTTGCACGGACCTAGCCATGTTTTCATGGGCAGGGTTAGCCGACAAATACTAAGCAATGTGTGTTAGGTGCCTTGCAACAATGACACTACATATGTGACCTGACCGATCATACAACCCGGGACAGTTCCATACCAAATCCGACGCTCTACCAATGGTCCAAAGGACGCTAGTCCTATATATGTAACTGATATATAATTATACAATATATATATAAGATCTCTACATAAAATATTTAATTGAGGTTTAGCATTTAGAATTTGAAAAATGCCTGGATTAGTGATACACAGGCACAAGACACAAACAACATTGTTTGGCCTATGGTCATATATTAATGTTACTTACTGTATGACCATAGGGCCGAAAAAGTGTGTCTTGTGCCTGTGCCTGGATAGTAAAAGGTCACATTTTTCAAGTCTAAATATTACTACAAGGACGCCACCCATTTTTCTTCAACAATTCAATGGGAAATCCAGGACACAGGTGTACATAATTGTAAAGTTTTTAAAAGATCCCAACATACCCAAACTCATTAAATGCATTAAACAATGCAAAAACACATAAAAATATAAATACACAAACACAACATAATAATAGTATATTAACATACTGATACCGTAATGTAATGATGTATCACGGGAACACAATTTTAATATGTTTTAACAAAATACCCCACCCACCACAGTTCAAGTCTATGATAAATAATGTCTTTTCTTTTCGCTACGCCGTGTAGTTGTGCACGCGGTGCACGAGGTTTAGGCGCTATAGCGTGATATACGCTCGGAAGAATTTGGGGTAAAATATGGTCTGATTCTCATTCGAAGGTCGGCTACCGTAGAGCTAGGAGAACTTTGGTGCAATTAATTCCACGTGATAGTGTGAATTAAGTCTACACTTTAACAATGTACGGGGTTCTGTAAAATTACACGTTAAATTAACGTCATCTTAATGTCTTTAGACATTATTCTAGGGAAATAGGCATACAGTACGAGACATATAATATAGCGGGATAATATAGCAACAGTACATACAGACTTTGTATCAGTTGAAAAAGCTAAGTCACAATATTTATTAGTAGATATATAATATTGATGTATTTCAAATAATTATATTTAGCTGATGAAAATATTATGCATACATTGAATCATAATATGATTCGCCATTACATTTGTTAACATGCTAGCATGTACACATTAAATGAACGGTAACGACCCGCATTCTAATTTAAAGCGTGTTTGTGTTTTAATCTAGACGGGGTTCAGGAAAGAAAATATTTATTTTCGGACGAACCCAGAGAGGGAGACAATAATACGCATTAAATTGTTAATGCCGTTATGTAACAGGACCTGGTGGAAACTAATATAGTCGCACTTGTTGCAATATTTATATGTTGCGACCTTCAAAATAAATGGGTTTATCTCTGATAAATGACAAATATATATCGGGATCTGATTGACTGGTCGAGAAAAAGATTGTACGTACAAAGCAGTTCAATGTAACTGAATCAAGTGAATGCTATGATTTCTGGAAAGTAGGTCAACATTGAAAAACAGGTTCTAATAATTACACCAGACAGACTACATCTATCTTCCAGTATCATAAAGAAATATTTCTAAATCAAAACGATATTACTTACTTGTTATTATTATTAGACAAATAACGTTGGTAACATTATATCACAGGCTGCAAAACATCGGTCTTTTCTGTTCGCCGTAAAATGGTGCTATTTTTTTAATTGTACATACATGTATACAATTACTGTGTAGTGATTTGTTTTGCCAACAACGCCCAACACCAAACATATTTTCCCAATAACAACTCACTAACATTTCACCCCATGGATTGATGTTCCTAAACTTAACGGACTATTATAAATAAACAAATATAACAAAAGTATATGGAACTATTTTAAATTTGTTTAATATTGTTGGGTTCGTCTGTGAGGTCGGTCGATTCTATTACATGATGGGGGAGATGGGTTTTTATTTGCATTTACAGACATTGATATTATACATAAATAAAGTTATATCATTTTAATAACATATTAATACTAGAGGAACGACTTACTAAGTTAATAATATGACAAGAAATGGCATAAATAGAACATGTTTGACATATATACAACATTGTTATACTTTATTACATCCCTAATTGCTGGGTAAATCCATTTTTACCCCAATTCCAATTATACAAAAGAATAGTTATACAGAATTGTTATTCGTATGAAAATACATAGTTTCTAAATGTATGATGTAAATAAAGTAACATTCCTCTTTTAAGAAATAGAAATGAATATGACTACGTAAATAACAACGGGCGCTGTCAGTTTTAACATGACCCGAAAACGACATCTGTGGTGACTGGTACCGGAGTTTTCGTGACCTTTCAGAAAATTTTACGTAACATCGAATGGGTGTAAATATAAAACGAACACGTTTTATGCAGCATAATGAAAATTTCTATTATTTAGATGAATATTTCTTTTCACAGTGAACACTTTCACAGCTTAACAAGCATTTTCACATGTGGACACCTGAATTCATCACCTAATCTTGTAAACCTGACTTTTGAACAGTACATGAGGTGGGCCCAATGGTCACACTGTGCCCATTTGTAAGGGCTGTTGATGAATAGTGCCTGTACTTTCGCTTTGTAGGTGGTGGACAGCCATAAACCTAAAACAAAATTAAAAACTATTCCTTTTAAGTACACTACACTACAGGACACATCGTTTAGTTGACGATGACAGTAAACCACTGTATGTACCTCAAAACAATATAAGAGAAGTCTCCAAAACTATCTCCCCTTACACTAATTAAAATTGTAAACCAGTCTATATTGACCTTCACATTAAATGACAGGTAGTTAAACATATCAGACGACGCAAAACAAAACTGGAAATGGTCAATATTTTGCAGTAAATCAAATGGACAAATGGTGATGCAATATTGCATTATGAAAGATAGCATGTTTTATACCAATGCAAGGAAAATACCCGATTACTTACGCCTACAAGGATTATACGGTGCATTGTTGTTGCCAAATATGGAAAATGACCTTTGACACTATCTATTCCTGATTGGTGACGTCAGAAAACACCGATCGCGCGCAGTATTGTAAATACTTACGTGGTAACGAAAACGAAGGCATCACGATTTGAGGACACTAGAGGATAGGTGCAACAGACTGGGTCATCATATGAGGAGTAAACAGACCAGTTTGAGGGTAAGAAATATATCCAAACTCTGTTGGGTCAGGCAAGGCCAACTTTGCTTCTAAAGCGCGTCTCCAAATCAACATCGGGTAAATATAACACAGGCTATCGTCTGTCAGTGGCAGCTTTATTGGGTTTCAATTGAGCCTTGTCGAGTATTCACTATTTTCCCGTAAGGCGTTCAAAGACGAGCAGTTGTTAGAACCATATAGCAACCATATAAAGTCAACAGCAGAAGACTTTGCTTGAGGTGACACACATGGTATTTTACCAAGATCTGAGAGACCAGAAAGTTACTCAGCATGGTTGGACAATACCATAAATGTCCTTTTCTTCCCGATTCCGAAGAAGGTGGAACACGTGTCGCAGCCTGTTACAGGGAGCACAATCCGTCTCAGGCAATGCATTAGCAACCACTGAATGAACAGGAATGTATCTAGATAAATCAGAATGTATGCTTTGTCTGCCTGTTTTAAAGTACAACTCCTCAACACCAAGTTGACTGAAGTGGTGTACACGCAAGTTGCAAGCAAGACCAAGACGTCAGTGGTGACAGGGCTAACAACAACTTTTCGAACACAAGGATATGTTGCATGTGCTAGATGTAGAATAATCTGAGTGTCCGCTTCTTCGTGATTGGACTAAATGGCATCAATGAACGATACAGCATCTCAATATACTCTCATCGCTTTGTCTTCCATGAGACATAAACTTCTTTACCAGCGTCAAGCATTTCACGACAGTTTTCTGTCAAGTAATTTGTGTATAACATTTGCTTATGCTGTTAGTTAGTATCCTTTTCCATCCATTCTGGAATGGCCATATTGTATTGCATGGAGACTAGCGTATTGTTAGAAATATCATCACCTCGTATTCGATGTGTTTGAGACTTAAGACTATTTGCTATGTATCTGTCAAAGACAATGTGTATATTAGCAACACCCTTACAACTCTGAAGTATGTAGCTCCAGAAACAAGCTGCCATCTGTATATACGTTGGTTTAACATTGTGTGGTCTTTGAATTGTAGCCATAACATCAACCATGATACACTATGGCTCATGTATGCTCTGCAGAACATCAAGCTGTTCCAATGTCTCAAGAAAATCATATTTTGTTTGTTTGACATCATTTTGCCATCATCAGAAAACAAACTAAGTAAAATTGGTGCATTTTCAAATGACATGATCGGGTGCAGTGGAACCGTTTTAAAGGCGCTGATGGCTTAAACAGCCTCAAGTACATCGCATCGCCATTTATTTGCAAACCTTTAGATTTAGTCCTAAAGGTTGACTTAGGATTTTTCATGGTTTTGATCATTAGTCTTGGCAAAGGATCAAAGAATTCCGTTGAAGTTTCTTGATCCTGTTCACATATTAATCGTTCTAAAAAGGAATGTAACATTCTCGTACCTGTATCATGCCAACCCAACGTACTACGTTCCACCTATTGTAATGCCTCAATACTAGTTGCAAAGTTCATCAACCTAGTTTGAGGACGGATTAGAGAGAATGGATCTATCAACATGTCTTAAGTTTTTGGCTTCCATAGAAATGGTGTAAATATACTGTTAACTCCAGAGGCTTCGGAGTAATTATTGTTTTAGCAGGTACAGTGATATCTGAACATATAGCAACAGTTTTCGTACATATATCAGTTTCATGTATGTCCATTGCATCATCTAAATGTGACTTACACAATAGCCAGCTAATGAATTGAGGGAGAAGTGGGTCTAAAAAAAACATCTGAACCTCAAGGTTAATTTCACTGGAAGATAAATTCTCTTTCTTCTAAGAATATTTCCCACTTGATGAAGAATAGACACATCGTTTGTTTCAATATAACTGTCTACCAACGAAGTTTCACAATATTCCTGTTCTGCAATAGCCTCAAGAGACTTTTCTAAATTCACTGACTTTGATAAAGCCTCTTGAATTGTAATCGCACGTGTATACACTAAATCTGTTAAAACCATCCCTCGGAATGAACATGAGTTCTGGCCATACCCGTTTAAGTGTCTTTTGTAAGGCTTTAGCACACAGTTTGCCATCTGTATAAGGTTATTTGATTCACAACTTTTCAACACCTGTACTGTCAAATACGAGAATTCATATACTCATGTGTTCACTTTAGCTCATCTTTCAACATATCAATGGTCCTTTCAAGTTCACTAGTCTTCTCTGGATGCTTCTGGTTTTGTCCTCTGTCCAAACCATATAGCCAGCCACACATTATTTCTTTCTATGATAACGAGCCTCAACTGTCACCAGATCACCATTTGAACTCATGATGTGTGTATGCAGTTCACTGTCCCCTTTTAACGTAGACAATTCTAACAACTGGGAATAAAGCTTTGAAGTTTCATCTATTGACCTCTCAACATTTTAGCCATTTCGACCTATGTAAATGACTACAATTTACTGCACAAATAAAGCATTGTTCCTTCCAATCAAACGTATCATTTTCAATTGTGATCTAGAAAATTTAGTTTCCATTTCATCAATGTTAAATGCAGTGTCGTCATGCTGATTTTTGTTGTAGAAATGGTGGACATACTTTGAGCGACAGGATTTGTGATAACACACCTTAACGTCACCGGTGTGGATTTTATTTTCATTTTCCACAATCAAGAACACTCTTATTTTTTATCAAATCCCTTTAGACAAAAGCAGCATGTATCAGAAGGAATTAACATAGTTGCGCATAATTATTGAGATTTCACCAACCTAGTTATCTGGCCTAGTTGCGCATATTGAGATTTCACCAACCTAGTTATCTGGCCTAGTTGCGCATATTGAGATTGCACCAACGTAGTTATCTGGCCTAGTTGCGCATATTGAGATTTCACCAACCTAGTTATATGGCCTAGTTGCGCATATTGAGATTTCACCAACCTAGTTATCTGGTCTAGTTGCGCATATTTAGATTGCATCAACCTAGTTATCTGGCCTAGTTGCGCATATTGAGATTTCACCAACCTAGTTATCTGGCCTAGTTGCGCATATTGAGATTTCATCAACCTAGTTATCTGGCCTAGTTGCGCATATTGAGATTTCACCAACCTAGTTAGCTGGCCTAGTTGCGCATATTGAGATTGCACCAACCTAGTTATCTGGCCTAGTTGCGCATATTGAGATTTCACCAACCTAGTTATCTGGCCTAGTTGCCCATATTTAGATTGCACCAACCTAGTTATCTGGCCTAGTTGCGCATATTGAGATTGCATCAACCTAGTTATCTGGCCTAGTTGTGCATTATTGATATTTCACCAACCTAGTTAAGTGGCCTAGTTGCGCATATTTAGATTGCACCAACCTAGTTATCTGGCCTAGTTAAGCATATTGAGATTGCACCAACCTAGTTATCTGGACTAGTTGTGCATATTTAGATTACAACAACCTAGTTATCTGGCCTATTTGCGTATATTGAGATTGCACAAACGTAGTTATCTGACCTAGTTGCGCATATTGAGATTGCACCAACCTAGTTATCTGGCCCAGTTGCGCATATTTAGATTGCACCAACCTAGTTATCTGGCCCAGTTGCGCATATTTAGATTGCACCAACCTAGTTATCTGGCCTAGTTGCGCATATTTAGATTGCACCAACCTAGTTATATGACCTAGTTGCGCATATTGAGATTGCAGCAACCTAGTTATCTGGCATAGTTGCGCATATTGATATTTCACCAACCTAGTTATCTGGCCTAGTTGCGCATATTTAGATT
This sequence comes from Archivesica marissinica, assembly GCA_014843695.1. Classification (NCBI taxonomy): domain Eukaryota; kingdom Metazoa; phylum Mollusca; class Bivalvia; order Venerida; family Vesicomyidae; genus Archivesica; species Archivesica marissinica. The sequence goes on from CM026387.1 coordinate 61,640,099, forward strand.
GCACCAACCTACTTATCTGGCCTAGTTGCGCATATTGAGATTGCACCAACCTAGTTATCTGGCCTAGTTGCGCGTATTTAGATTGCACCAACCTAGTTATCTGGCCTGGTTGCGCATATTGAGATTTCATATTGTTTGTTACATTTAACATGTGTGCCATCAGATCCAAACAAAGCAACTATAAGTTTATGTAGAATATTCTTTAATAATGTCATAAAAGCATAACATATCAAATAACATACGTCTCACAGTTCGAGAAGGCATATTTATTCTCATGCACTATAATATTGGTTATGCAAAGCATACATTTCTTGCATACTTACAATGTAACGTGAATCTTGTTATTAGTTGTAATAATGATATGTTACACAGATACAATGTTATTGGTTGTATGAACGATATATTACATAGCTACAATGTTATTGGTTGTATGAACGATATATTACATAGCTACACTGTTATTGGTTGTATGAACGATATATTATATAACTACACTGTTATTGGTTGTATGAACGATATATTACATAACTACAATGTTATTGGTTGTTTAAACGATATATTACATAGTTACACTGTTATTGGCTGTATGAATGATATATTACATAGTTACACTGTTATTGGCTGTATGAATGATATATTACATAGCTACAATGTTATTGGTTGCATGGATGATATATTACATAGTTACACTGTTATTGGCTGTATGAATGATATATTACATAGCTACAATGTTATTGGTTGCATGGATGATATATTACATAGTTACACTGTTATTGGCTGTATGAACGATATATTACATAGCTACAATGTTATTGGTTGCATGGATGATATATTACATAGCTACAATGTTATTGGTTGTATGAACGATATATCACAGAGCTACAATGTTACTGGTTGAATGTATGAATGCTATATTACATAGCTACACTGTTATTGGTTGCATGGATGATATATTACATAGCTACAATGTTATTGGTTGAATGTATGAATGCCATATTACATAGCTACAATGTTATTGGTTGAATGTATGAACGATATATTACACAGCTACAATGTTATTGGTTGTATGAACGATATATCACATAGTACAATGTTACTGGTTGAATGTATGAATGCTATATTACATAGCTACAATGTTATTGGTTGAGTGTAGGAATGATATATTACATAACTATACTGTTATTGGTTGCATGTATGATATATTACATAGCTACAATGTTATTGGTTGAATGTAGGAATGCTATATTACATAACTACAATGTTATTGGTTGCATGGATGATATATTACATAGCTACAATGCTATTGGTTGAATGTATGAATGCTATATTACATAACTACAATGTTATTGGTTGTATGAACGATATATTACATAGCTACAATGTTATTGGTTGAATGTATGAATGCTATATTACATAGCTACACTGTTATTGGTTGAATGTATGAATGATATATTACATAGCTACAATGTTATTGGTTGAATGTATGAATGCTATATTACATAACTACAATGTTATTGGTTGTATGTATGAATGATATATTACATAGTTACAATGTTATTGGTTGCATGGATGATATATTACATAGCTACAATGTTATTGGTTGTATGAACGATATATTACATAACTACAATGTTATTGGTTGTATGAATGCTATATTACATAACTACAATGTTATTGGTTGTATGTATGAATGATATATTACATAGCTACACTGTTATTGGTTGAATGTATGAATGCTATATTACAGAGCTACAATGTTATTGGTTGAATGTATGAATGCTATATTACATAGCTACACTGTTATTGGTTGAATGTATGAATGATATATTACATAGCTACACTGTTATTGGTTGAATGTATGAATGCTATATTACATAGCTACAATGTTATTGGTTGAATGTATGAATGATATATTACATAGCTACAATGTTATTGGTTGAATGTATGAATGATATATTACATAGCTACACTGTTATTGGTTGAATGTATGAATGCTATATTACATAGCTACACTGTTATTGGTTGAATGTAGGAATGCTATATTACATAACTACAATGTTATTGGTTGTATGGATGATATATTACATAACTACAATGTTATTGGTTGAATGTATCAATGATATATTACATAGCTACAATGCTATTGGTTGAATGTATGAATGCTATATTACATAACTACAATGTTATTGGTTGAATGTATGATATATTACATAACTACAATGTTATTGGTTGAATGTATGAATGCTATATTACATAACTACAATGTTATTGGTTGAATGTATGAACGATATGTTACATACCTACACTGTTATTGGTTGCATGGATGATATATTACATAGCTACAATGTTATTGGTTGAATGTATGAACGATATGTTACATACCTACACTGTTATTGGTTGCATGGATGATATATTACATAGCTACAATGTTATTGGTTGAATGTATGAATGCCATATTACATAGCTACAATGTTATTGGTTGAATGTATGAACGATATATTACATAGCTACAATGTTATTGGTTGTATGTATGAATGATATATTACATAACTACACTGTTATTGGTTGTATGAACGATATATCACATAGTACAATGTTACTGGTTGAATGTATGAATGCTATATTACATAGCTACAGTGTTATTGGTTGAGTGTAGGAATGCTATATTACATAACTACACTGTTATTGGTTGCATGGATGATATATTACATAGCTACAATGTTATTGGTTGAATGTATGAATGCTATATTACATAGCTACAATGTTATTGGTTGAATGTATGAATGATATATTACATAGCTACACTGTTATTGGTTGAATGTATGAATGATATATTACATAGCTACACTGTTATTGGTTGAATGTATGAATGCTATATTACATAGCTACAATGTTATTGGTTGAATGTAGGAATGCTATATTACATAACTACAATGTTATTGGTTGTATATATGAATGATATATTACATAGCTACAATGTTATTGGTTGAATGTATGAATGCTATATTACATAACTACAATGTTATTGGTTGTATGTATGAATGATATATTACATAGCTACAATGTTATTGGTTGTATGAACGATATTTACATAGCTACATGTTATTGGTTGTATGAACGATATATTACATAGCTACATTGTTATTGGTTGTATGAACGATATATTACATAGCTACAATGTTATTGGTTGTATGAACGATATATTACATAGCTACACTGTTATTGGTTGTATGAACGATATATTACATAGCTACAATGTTATTGGTTGTATGAACGATATATTACATAGCTACACTGTTATTGGTTGTATGAACGATATATTACATAGCTACAATGTTATTGGTTGTATGAACGATATATTACATAGCTACAATGTTATTGGTTGTATGAACGATATATTACATAGCTACAATGTTATTGGTTGTATGAACGATATATTACATAGCTACAATGTTATTGGTTGTATGAACGATATATTACATAGCTACACTGTTATTGGTTGTATGAACGATATATTACATAGCTACACTGTTATTGGTTGTATGAACGATATATTACATAGCTACATTGTTATTGGTTGTATGAACGATATATTACATAGCTACATGTTATTGGTTGTAAAAAACAACACAAATGAACGATATATACATAGCTACATGTTATTGTTGTATGAACGATATATTACATACTACACTGTATTGGTTGTATGAACGATATATACATATACACTGTATTGGTTGTAGAACGATATATACATACTACACTGTTATTGGTTGTAGAAGATATATTACATAGCTACAATGTTATGGTTGTATGAAATATATTCAAGCTACAATGTTATTGGTTGTATGAACGATATATTACATAGCTACAATGTTATTGGTTGTATGAACGATATATTACATAGCTACACTGTTATTGGTTGTATGAACGATATATTACATAACTACACTGTTATTGGTTGTATGAACGATATATTACATAGCTACACTGTTATTGGTTGTATGAACGATATATTACATAGCTACAATGTTATTGGTTGTATGAACGATATATTACATAGCTACAATGTTATTGGTTGTATGAACGATATATTACATAACTACACTGTTATTGGTTGTATGAACGATATATTACATAGCTACACTGTTGTTTCCATTTTTGGGGCCCCTATCGGGTAACCTCATTTATTTTTCATACATACATGACACACATACATTTTATATGCATAGTATACATATATTTACACATGCATAAAGTGATGTTTAAAGTAAAACAAATACATGTAGATATGTTGTCAATGTAATGAATTTCATGTACGTATGAAAATAATTTTGGGCGAGAATAATTTTACCCAGACAAAAATGACCAAAAATGCTTTAAGATAAGGGTTATAGGATGAAAGAAAAAGAGTAAAAGTGTAAAAAGGAAGAGCATGTAATACATTTTTATGATCGTTTCCATGTTATCATACTAAATGTATTTGTTGGTTATTTCGGGGATAATATATTATTAAAGAAAATATGACCATTTCATATTATGTTGTTCCAATTTGTTTCTTTCTAGTGCTATTGCCTTTTCCAGTGTGATCCGTATATCAAGGTAGTTTATAAAATGCTAAAAACGTGGAATCGCTTTCCTATATTTCATTTTAACAATATATACTATTTGCACAAAATAATTAAGTAATTTATACATCTATTCGATTTAGAATTTTCAGTTCTACCAAAACATATGTCCGCTAGATTAAACACATTATCTACATTTTTGGATTTTAGGAATTGGGACAGATTATTCCATAATTCTTGGATGTATGAACATTCCCAAAAAAGATGTTCGATACGTTCTACATTCATACAACAAAAATCACATATATTGGTTGACGCTAGTTTACATCTATACAAGTATGTATTTGTTGGGAGAAGCCGCATCAGAAAACGGTATTGAAAACTTCTTAATGTAGTATCTATAGTAGCTCCGAATGTTAGGGAGTAAATCCGCTTCCAATTAAGGGTGTGATTTGGAAACATAATAGTCCACTTAGTTTCTTATGCTATATATTCTTTACTTGCTGCGTTGATTTGTAATTGATACATAAGTTGATTTGGGTTCTTCGATTTTTATAATTTGTCTAATAATGTCTCTTTCCTGACTCGTGTTATAATGTCAAGATTTAAAAAAGTTATATAATTCATCATTATACTTTTAATCACTTTCAAGTAATTTAGAAACTGATCTGCATTCATATCAAATAATATTTTAGCTTCATTAAATGTAAAGAATTTGTTATTACATCAAAATCAGAGCTTACTTTCAACCATGCATACAAAAAGTCTCTCAAAAACTCATTTTACTGCGCTTTTTTATTAATATCTACTGATGACATGTTACATTGAATGATAAAATCTCCTCCAAATTTTTGAAGATGTGTTTCAAAGAAACAGTTCCATAACCCTTTATTGTCTTTATCTAGAAATCTCTTCATCCAACATGCTTTAATTGATTAAAGAAACGCTTGGATATCAGTTAGCTTGAAACCCCCTTTTTCATACTGTTGTTTCAACACATTTCGTTTAATTTTGTCCGGTTTGCATTCCCATAGAAAAGGATTTATTAATGTCTTTTATTATAGTTTCAGATGGGTTAGGTAAAACAGTAAATCGATATACTAATTTTGGTATAATGTAAAGGTCTTGAGTACAGTAACCTTACCTAGAAGTGTTAATTTGCAGCGTTGCCATTGTTTTAAACAGTTTTTAAATTCTTGTAGTTTTGGTTCTAAATTTAATTTAATGTTAAGTTCTTTAGTTGTGCTGAAGACCATTCCCAGAGCTTTTGCATTTTGATTTGTCCAAACAAATGTTTTATTTTCGCTATTCCTTATGTTTGAATTTTTTAATGAACCAATTCTGAGAACTGATGATTTAGAAGTGTTAAGATTTAGGCCTGAGGCCGTTCCAAATTCATTTATGACCTCTATTAAACGTTCAAATGATTCTTATTCACCATTATTGACGTGTGTAGCATCATCTGCGAAAAGCGTTTGTTTTATTTCTTTATTTTTTATTGTAATGCCTTTAATACCACTATCATTTGCAATTACGTTGGATAATACTTCCATACAGATAATAATAAGCGACGATAATAAAGGACAACCGTGTCTTACTCCTCTTTCAAACTGAAAGGATTCTGACATATGGCCGTTATTGATTATTACACTATTTACATTATTGTAGAATAATTTTACCCACTTCATTATTTTATCTCCAAAGTTAAAATGATGTAGGCATTTAATTATGAAGTCGTAGCTGAGACTATAAAATGCCTTTTCGTAATCTGAGAAGAATAGGATGTCAGGAAGGTTTTTATCTTCAAGACATTCTATAATGTCAAATATTAAAGGAACATTTTCACCAATATAACGGCCTTTGATGAAACCTGTTTGTTCTGGACTTATAATTTGTGGTAAAACATTTTTCATTCTATTAGCTATTGTTTTTGAGGCAATTTTATAATATATGTTAAGGAGACTAATTGGACGCCAGTTTGATAGTAAAGTATGGTCTTTTATTGCTTTTGGTAATAATGTTATAATACTTTGTTTTTGGAGGGCCGTTAACTCCCCAGTACAGAATGAATAATTAATTGATTTAATATAATATTGTTTTAAATCATTCCAGAATATTTGATAGAATTCAGTAGTCAACCCGTCCGAACCAGGACTTGTATTATTTTTCATTTCCAGTAATGATTTTGAACACTCGTATTCATTTAATGAACCCTCGCAATTTAGACTATCATTCTGTGGCAACTTATTTGCTGACTGAGTAAAGAAATTTATATTTGATGATGCTATATCGCGTTTTTTGTAAAGATTCTTGTAAAATTCCACTTCTTCATTTAAGATGATTTTGGGATCCACAATTTCATTTTCATCTACAAACAATTTTATAATATTTTTCTTTTCCGCATATTTTTTCTCCAAGTTAGCAAATTATTTTGTATTTTTTTCATTTCGTTCAATATGTAAAGCTTTTGATCTTGATTTTGTTCCATATTTGTGTTTGAAGTTTTTAGTATATTTTCATTTTCATCTATTTCATTAATTAAGTTGTATTCCTCTTTTGTGCCTAGTTATTTCTTACGATTATCATATTTTATAGTGACATTTCGTATATTACCTTTAATCAATTCCCATAACACATTTGGATTAGCTCCGTGATTGAATTGAACTGCTTCCATTATACTAGTCTTTATAATATTCTGGTATTCATTGATAAGCAACACACTATTGTTAACCTTAAATTATCCTGGTCCTCTTTCTTGATTTATGAAGCTGGTGGTAAATATAACTATCGAATGATCAGTCTTATATCCGGGTTTTATATTACATCCCTTTATAATGTTGCAAAAATGTTCCGACACTAAAAAGTAATTGAGTCTGCTAAATATCGGAGGTTTAGTACTCGAGTGCCATGTATATTATAAGGACGATTGATTGTAATATCTCCAGATATCTGTTAAATTAAAATGCTGAATTATATTGCTTAATTTATTTCTACATTTAGTATGTGTGTCCTGTCGGCCATTCTTTTTGTCCAAACTTATATTTAACACTGTATTATAGTCGCCTCTTATTATATAAATGTTATCGTTGTTTGTATGTAAAAAACCTTCTAGTTCTAAAAGACATTGATATCATCATTGTTCGGACCATATATATTTATTATAGTAAATTCTTGTTCATTTATCTTAAGTTCTAATGCAATTAATCGGCCTTTTATTATTTCAGTAAAATTTAAAACTGATGAGAGCCCAGATAAGTTAAGAAGTATCGCAACGCCTTCACTATTAGATTTTGTACCACTACAGTAAGCATCACCTTTCCAGTCTGACTTCCATTTGTTAATAATATCATTAGTTGAGTGGGTCTCTTGCAAAAGGCATATTGAAAATACTTCTAGTCTTTTTCGCATATTTCTAAGTCCCCTAACATTAAGTGTGCATATTAAGGACTCCATATTATGTTATAAGAGAAAGATCTAAGTAACACAAATGAAACGATCAAACTAAGTAAATTATAAGATTTCATTTGAAATTCGTAAATCTATTCATAAAAGGTCGTGAAACGAATATCTTGTAATACAATGGATCAGAAAATGTATATGCAGAATATACGGTAAATCACCTATTTGAACAGTAAAAGTTGAGAAAACAACAAAATAGTCAACGCTTGTATACAACATCTTTACAGCTAGCTGTAGCTGTATATGCATATACATATGCACACACATACACACACGCACGCACGCACACACGCACGCACGCATACACACACATACATACATATATACATACACCACACGTACATATGCACACACATACACACGCACGCATGCACACATATATACATATATTAATACATATACATATATACATACATACATACATACATACATACATACATACATACACACGCACATATTGTATACATATACGTCATATACTAACATGAAAACACACGCATACACCCGCACGCACAAATGCGGGCATACGTACGCAAACATGCACACAAAATGGGTACACAATAATTGTCTGACCGCAACTATGATATATTGTATACAGACGTATTCTTACATGTATACACAAAATGCATGCATACTGTTCTCTTACGTGTACATACTTTTTATATTTACAATCAATATTTTAATATCGGCGGTCCTACAAATTAAATCGATCGGAAAACTCAATATCTGCACTTATAAGGCGGTTATACATTTACCCGAAACACACACGTGTGTATTACTTATGCATAAAATGTCATTGTTTCAAAAACAGTAACAGCATAAAACAAAAACATGATGCTTAAAGTTATAATTATATAGAGGAAAAGAATGTTCATCCGTGATAGTTGAGCAGAAAAGTCTAGTATTGAATGAGGGATTCGACAAACAACACTCACTCGTGCATACACATACAAATAGACCTACTGTCAAAAAGATAGCCTGCTTCCTCACTAAGGTATAATTATACTCCTCTACAATTTACCACTATTTTTCGAAGTGAGGCAAGTACATGTTTATTTCTTTAATGATGTGCTTAGCAAAATCGCAGTACTGTTCAATTTGTGCACGTGAGTGAATATTGTCTATCAAAAAAGCATAATGTATGCCTGTGCATGGCTTAGTTATTAAGAAAAACAACATGTAGCAAGCCGAAAGTAAAATCTATAGTTGTTCACAAACTCGTATATGTCATGTGCGGATAAAAGGGAGAAAGGCAAGCCACCATTTACAAAGTTATTACTGATTTTGTAAAATAGTATTCATAAAGAGAGGTAATTTTTAAAATTAATAATATTTAATAACTAGTTCAGTTTTGGCAAGCTCTTAAATTTGTATTAAAATGATGTATACGTTATTATCGAAAAATGGATTTATATGACATTTATCGTAAATCACAATTTCCCGCTCCTTAGAACATCTCGATGTTCAGCATTTTCTAACTAAAATCATAGGGGGGCTTTAATAATTATGATGTTATAGATGCTAAGACTTCATATGCGCACGTACACGTAGGCCCGTAGAAAACGCACACAGTACAGACCGCTAACGGGAATCTGTGGAATAGCCCAACCAACACATCTGTATTAGACTTCAAATACCTGTATATATTACTAGTCAAAACTTGAATCGTGCATTGTCACACTAATCTACTTCAGTATTAATATGTTCAGTTGCTATGAATATGCGAACCCTTGGGCAATTTCTTCGAATTAAGAGAGAGCATCTGGGATCTGTATTCATTGGTGACTTTTTACAAGTATCTGTTGTCAATTGCTTGTTGAAAACGAAAGATAAGCAATATAGTAAACTAGAAACTTAGAAAGATAGTTGGATATTCGAAAGCGCGCAATGACTGTCGCAGACTAATCTTCTTAATATATAATCAAGAACGCGTTGTGCTAGTCAAGCCCAACCAGCCAGTCTCAGTGGGCTCCTCCCCACATACTGCACACGGATCCACATAACAAGCGTACACGTGCTCATATGAAGTCCATACATCTCCATAAATAATCTGTTTTAATTAGTATAGTATGTTCCAGGATTACAGCATGCACATGAACACTTCAATTCAATATTGCATCAAAATAACGATTCAAACACATTTTACTTCTGGTAGAAGAGGATGCTCTGTGCGTATAATAACGATTTAAAGAATTTATTTAACGATTCCATCAGATGGAAGCAATTTGCAACTAAGATAATCAATTTACAAAACAAAATCAAATGGTTTGCAATTATTTGAATTTCACCAGGTACCGTTAAAATAAAATTATCCCGATCCATTAATACGTATTGATGTGGCTTATTCCAAACCTATTTATATTAATGCTTGTAAATAACACTTTATCGTTGGGCCATAGTAGCGTATAGCAATACGTTAATAACTGTTATAATCATGCAACCAATCCACAGTTCGCAATCCACAGTTGTGTATTGTGCAAAACCCCAATTTGCACGAAATGTTTATTATTGTTATATATAAATAGTAATGTATTATATAAATACATTAAACTGTTTCCAAATGTTTACCATGTAATATATATATATTTGTTTTATGCATAATCGTCTGCTATTATTTTCGCGCCTAAAATTATCAATCTCGCTTCGCGCGGGAAATGACTTAAGATGTTAGGCCTAATCTCAGTTTATCAAGGCCGTGGTTGCAGGTGTCCAGTTATGTAATACAAAGGCACCGAACTGGTTTGATGGTGTAATATTAGATAACATAACAGATGTTTAGGAATAACAGATGTTTTAGGAATTGTTATATCATATATACACTGATTCAATCATGTATATAAGAAATGGATTTTATTAACATAAATCAGACACACTAGAGCCTAACTCCAGGAGCGAGAAAGGTCGTGATCTCAATCTAGTATATAGAACATATAAACTGTATTTATGATACTTAGATATTATGGACATTATAAGAAATATAACTTATAAAGATTTGTCGAATAATTAAATTGTTCAGCCATAGAAGAAACATAGAGTTTCGGCGAACCATATAGAAGGTGATTAAAAGTTAATTTAATCAGAAACAGTGATTAGATTATAGTGATATTGAGTAATGACGGATTAGAAAGATTGGATGTTAAATATACTGTGTAAGCGCATAGTCGGCTCACACAAATGGATTGTTAAATAAGCTTTTAATGATACGATGTATATATATATAGATCACTGATTATATATATATGGATATTTCTGATGCCAATTTAAACAAGATATTATATAGAAGAAATGTAATACTGTGTTGAGTTATCATTAATACATATAATAACGAAGAAACCCCCTAGACAACTCCAGCGAGTCTACAATAGGATAGACCCTGGTAAGAGCCGTAGCAACCGAGACATATTATTACGAGAAGAAAAAGGAGAGTTTGCGACAGTATGCGTATCATTCGCATATAATCTATAATTTACCTGACTATGGAAGTCCTACTATTCCATAACATTATTCTGACAGTATAATAAAGCTGCCTATTTGTGTATGATTTCTTTACTATATATAGGCCTACATATTAACAGTAAATAAAAGTAGTTGTCACGTTTCAGTACTTGTTTTATATTCATGTAAGCACACAATGTCCCATCTTTCATTCTCACAAACATGTAGATACCTGTGTGGCTTGAGCCTTCTAAAAATATATAAACATAATTATACAATACAACAATAGGCGGACTATATTTACGTCCACTCACTTGGCTACTGTACTATGTGGGGTATATTCACTATCATCATTAACCCATTCAACTCCAAGTAACTGGCATGGACTGGTGCATGATAATTTTAGAATATTTAGACCAATACATTAATCAGAAAATTACATTTGAGTCAGTTCATTTATCAAAATGGGTTATTTGGTCTAACAATAGTAATATTACTGGCAAAATGTGCAGATCCTGATGAGACGGCTCGTCATTATCGAGTATTTTCGTACACAGCCAGTGTATTATAGTGGAGAAGACAATCCACATTTCCTGGGTCGAAACCAGTACACTAACCTCCATAAATGATTGACAACTATCTCACATATCATCAACTATCATTTGTCAGGGAGCGAACCTGCGGCTCTGCTGATATCAATGAAAGGCGAGTTCTAGCAACAATGTGTTCTACTACACGACCACATATGTTTATAGTGGTGATATTTGTGACCAACAATAGAATACATGCACATAAACGTGTTACACCTAGCAAGTTTCTGAATGACAGTCATAACCTACACACATTTGCCAACCACAGAGGCAGTGGCTACCACTAAATGGTGTATTCATTACGACATATTATTTAATACCTTAGTTCGAGATGGAAAGCAGTTATTTGTGCTGAATTTGGACATGTATACAAGTATAAGTCATACCGTGTTAAGGCTTTGAGGTTCAACTTGTGTCGACTGCCATTTGGATCTATGCTTTCGGAATGCGTCTTTAATCTGAAAGTATAATTATTAATCTAATGACGAGCAATTCGGGAGTAACTCAATCTGATAAGAGTTCTTCCTTGAAGAGATGTAATTTACAGCGCAGTAACGGTTTCTGAAACGGAAATAATTTGGGAAACATCTTCTGAAACGGATTTAATTTGGGAAACAGGTAAATCATATACTCTAGGTGAGCAGGATGTCTCGACAAAAACAGCTACCACCTCACATGTAACACTTTGCGTTCTTTGTTATTGAATAAGAGTGTATATATAGTGAGGTAGAGATACGCCGTGTTCTGATCGGGGGCGGGGAAGGGGGGGGCGGGGGCGGCAGACGTCGCGCCTATTTAATGTTTCTGATATTTATCGAATTTTATTCTGGAACACTTTAATAACCAGTGCAACTAAACTGGCAAACATACACGAGCGACCGTTCATTGCTGGAATAACGCAGCTTAAATGGGTTGTTTCCGGTTATTCAAGCGACCCTAAACATATTAGAACACATATACATATTACACAGTATAATTCGAAATAAATGTGTATTACAAAAATATACAATAACAGCATTATTAACTCAACAAAAAACGTTCTCACCAAAACGCGCCTTTTATCACCCATAACCACTAATCTGAATGATGAGCCATTCAGGAAATTCAAGAACTAGTTTGAATGCATGTTTATAAAAGGCTAGTAGTAAAAGGTTAATATAATTATCTATCCAGGCCGAATTAAGACATTATTTAGTAAGTAAAAGCAAACAGTATGCGACATACCTTTCTGTTCATAACACAGTGAAATATAAAGATGAACAAACCCTGAAAAGAAGATAGACATAATTAGGATTACTTTGTGGCAGGGTTTAACATCAGCAAAGTTCAAGCAATTGGGTACAGGGTTAACAGAACAGAAGATAAGTTTATTCATGACGCAAGCATAAGTACATAGTCATAACATATACATATACATATTTCTCACCTATCGACAGGCTTTTTGCGCCGTGTTGAATGTGTGAGCTCGATATGTCTACCCGGTGTCACACTACGACACGTGATACCCAAACACGTGACACCCATACCACGTGACACCAGGGGCTCATGAACTCGTATAGTGGCCATCTCAATAATCAGTCAGTACTTCACGTTGCGTTTATATAATTATAGTTGTATTAACAATATCAATACGCGTACAGTCCAATGCCACTCCGGATACATGCACACTCTTTTTTTAAGCTTTATTTCTTTTACAATGATTGATCGAAGCAAATTTTAGCAACGTATATTAATCACTCTCGTTGGCTCGGATGAAAGCGTAAATGTGGTCATTCGTGTGGGAGGAAACCCGAGTACACGGAGAAAACCCAGCTGTCAGATATCGTGCCATCTCACATACTTCCCGGTCTGAGGATCGAACCCATGCACTATCTAATATGATATATAAAACCCAATATCTATCCTATTAGTTCAAGGAATCCGCCGTTGCACAAATAAACCCTGTTATTGCACCATTCTCGCCCATCACCGGCTCGCATATATATGACACGTGACATAATGTCACATTGAATAAATTGCATAGGTTCCACTTATCTGCATTCACCCGTTCCTTAGCCCGTACCTGTAATCACGGTTATCAATGCCCATTAATTAGCTCCGTCACGAAGCTTTGTTAAGCAAACACTTATCCCAAGGAATCACTGTTTATGCTTAATATAACTAATATGTCCTCGGTTTGACAGCTCTATCCAAATTACACTTTCCTATGCACGTGATATGTTCAGTACACGATATCTACTCTTCCGATAACCCCAGTTCACGCTTATCCAAGGGCAATACCCCCTAAAATAGCTGTAGCATGTCCCCCCGCACACTGCTCTGCAACAACCCCAGCCATATCCTTCACCCCGCACGACCTGTGTGTGTATTTACGTTTATTTATCGTCGCTACCGGTTGCCCATATGAGCGACGCCTCCTGAAGAGATTAGTTATTTTAGATTTTGGAGGATAATGCATGATACAGACATAGGCCCATTCCTGAATCTCATCTGGTTCTTTTACGTGCACGGTGTAAATCACCGACACGAGACCTCGGTTTAACGTCCCATCTGAAAGACTGTTACTTTTATTAGGGTCAGACGGGGGATCGAACCTGCGATTCCTGGATTACCAGTTCAGCGTGTTGCAACTGGACTACATATCCGCCTGTCACCCCGCACGACCGTTTTCAAATTCAAGATATCATTAGCCATTTATTGGAAAAACCCACTATTAATGAATCACACACCATGCTACATTGGAAAATACTACTGGAACGTATTCATGGGAAAAGATAGTACAACCCAACACAATACACACCAATATAAATGGAGCTGTCGCCTATAGTGCACTATAACTCGCATTATAACCCATTTTATTAAATCATTTATTTAACCTATTAGACAATGGAACTACTTTATTATAATTTTATATCACGAACACGTTCGTTAGAACCTCGTTCTTTGCACGCATCTTCAGCCCCCGGGTGGGATTTCCTTATCTGCAACTCTAGTATGTGTTAGATTCACTTTATACATTCAAATAAACAAGTGATCAATAAGGATATCGTATTGCTACTGATTTCTAATTTAGTACAGAGGATGAACATTCAAGTTGGTCATTTGTGTAATTAACCAATTTCATTCAGGATATATTTAATGGCTTTTGCAAACAACATAGATCCAGATCAGCCACATCGCGACGCTTCGTGCTGATCAGGATCTATGTTGTTTGCTACATAGCCAAATGTATTGGCAAGCTCATCTGAATAGCAAACAGCATAGAGCCTGATCAGAAGGCAATTTCCATGGCGACTGATCTGGCTCTATGTTCTTTGTAAATACTGTTTGAACGGTATCCAGAATGAAATGGGTTATGAAGATACAGCATTCAGTATGGAGTTTCTATGGTTTAAAGCATTCTGAAGAAATCGAACCACGCTTATTAACACCTTTCTATTATCACTGTTCATTAAAATAAAAAATGTATACATGCCTGGTCTCATCTAGAATTATTTATTAATGAATGAATGTTTTCCTCCAAAATCTGAGTAACAAGGACAAATTAAAATAAAATTATACTAATCATCAATATCTCTAACATTGCAACATTGACAACAACGTAATTTCTCTGTACTGTACTATTGGTGAATCTACCCTATACGGTGTATGTATTCTAAGCTAATTGGCAGAAGTTCTCATTCGAGTTAGATAACATCTTAAGCTAGACGGTATTATATAAGTTTGGTTTTTAAACACAGGTTTGTGAGTTTTGTAGTTTGCATCACGTATGTCAGAACACTATTATTATTCGCACTTTATTCCGAGCAATGCAGATTCTCAGAAATGTCTTGTAGGTTATAATATGTACCTGCAAACTGTTGAAGATGGCGAACAAATACTGGAAAACGACTGTGTGTTCATTGACGGAGAATATTCCAAATACCCAAGTGACTCCCATAATAGGCATTAAAACAAACATACTTCGAACACCGCTCCTAAAAATAATTAACTTAGATCTATAACATATACATTACATTTTGTGAAAATGGTAGTTTACAGTTTTATCTAACAGAAAATAAAACACTACAGTTTAAAACAAAGTGCCAGTCTATCAGATGGGACTTAAACCGATGTATCGTGCACCATGCACTTAAACAAACCAGACGAGATTCTGGAATGGGTCTCTATCTATATCATTGCACTATCCTCCACAAATCTAAAATGACTAATCTCTCCAGAAGGCGTCGATCGTATGGGAAATGATAAAGAAACGGGAGAAAGTCAAAGTGCATAAAGTGTTGCACAGACGAGAGGTGGAAATTTGTGAACATTTAAAGCTCGATTTTTGTATGGATTTAAACACACGCACGCAAGCACATCACTAAATTACATGACATAATATCATTAAGTTCATAAAATCTACCTAGCCTTTTCTGTGTCTGTTTTCTTTGACATAGCAATTGTTCCGCACATTTTTCGGATCACCAAACCTATGATGGTACAATTTATCTGAAAGTGTAAGTGTAAATACTAAATTCTTGATAGCCAGTTCCTTTCACTCATCTCATGACATACTGAGGTAACAATACAACATTTTTACACAAATGAACAACGAGGCAATACGTATACATATATCTCTTAAGTTCATGTAACTATCGTGGCGTCCGCCTCCGTGTTCGAGTGGTAATGGTCGCTGACACTGTAACCTATCATCACTGATGGTCATGGGTTCGAGCCCCGCTCAGACCGTGTTTCATTTATATGAAAAAGTTGGCAGTTTCTTACGGAGGTTGGTGCACCCAAGTACTGGTTAACCGCTGGAGCCTGCCCAGGAAAGGTGTTGTTAGGTAAACTGCCCGCCGGCGATATAGCCCGAAATGGTGCTGATGCAGGAGTAAAACCTGAAATATAACTATAACTATCGTGGCGTCCGTGGTCCAGTGGTATAGCGTCGGATTTGGAATCGAACGGTCCCGGTTTGGTTATTGGTCAGGCCACGTATGTAGTGTCATTGAGCAAGGCACTTCACACACATTGCTTAGTACTGGTTAACCACTTAGGTCGTCTAAGCCTGCCCAGGAATATATTTCTAGGTTCCCGTAAGGGGTTTGACATTAATGGAATATACATACACCATATTTAAACCAGTTCATACGAGAGAGCCACATTGCTATCAAATTACAATTGTCATTATAATAACAACCAGTTATTAGTACAATAAGCATACTCATAATTGTAGTCAGTAATATTATTACAGTATAACATAGACCAGTGCTAAATATAAAGTTAACGGGAGGTCAATCTATCAGTTTGTTTGTGTCTACGTTTATTTATCGTCGCTACCGGTTGCCCATATGACCGATGCCTTCTGAAGAGATTAGTCATTTTAGATTGTTTGAGGATAGTGCAATGATACAGATAGTGACCCATTCCAGAGTCTCCTCTGGTTCATTTACATGCATGGTGTAAAGCACCGACACGAAACCTCAGCTTAAAGTCCCATCTGAAAGACTGTTAATTTTATTAGGGTCAGACGGTGGATCGAGTCTATCAGTATATAATACACTCATATTTATAACAAAGTGCATGAAGCAAATTTCGAAAAACGTGTAGCACACATGAGTGGTGAAAACGACGTGATGTAAGTGGTCAATTACACTTAAGACTACCAAATTAACGGAACTGATATAAAACATATTCATGTACGCACCACCTCACGAACCACAGTTCATAGGAAAAACTATTTTGTAATGGAAAAATATATTACCAGAATGATGACGAACACAGGAGCAATAAATGTCCATATTAACCCGGTGTCAATAGAAAGCCAGCAACTGAAAATACGAATGCAAAACATTCAATCACACGAAGATAAGGTTTGTAAGGTTATATTGGCGATCGTTTATTCCACTCTTTCTAGTTTATCAGAAGTGAGCAGGCAATCAATGCACACATTAATTTTGAAATATTACCTAATCTTATTTAGGTGTTTTGGAGCAATTCCAATGTAGTTCAGGCTATGACCATTAACATATCGCAATATCAGGAATAGTGCTTTATTTGTTTAACCTTTAACCTGCCAATCACAACAACAATCGCTTTTACCAACAGCATAGAACCAGATCAGACTACACAGACCGAGTCACGTGCCGTCTGACCAGGCTATATGATGTTTGGTATGTAGATTTATCTATGAACTATAATACATGCGTTAAATGTTACATTGATTGGGACTGTTGGTTTATCTATGGATTATAAGATAATATTATGCGCTAAGCGTTACAATGATTCGGACGGTAGATCTATCTATGGAACATAGAGACATGCGTTAAGCGTTACAATGATTCGGACTGTAGATCTATCTATGGAACATAGAGACATGCGTTAAGCGTTACAATGATTCGGAC
>CM026387.1:61659539-61694164 GCA_014843695.1 Archivesica marissinica
TGAAAATGCAGGGAGAATATTTGAAATCGTCAGAAATGGAAAAGGTATCCAACGTTTTGAAATTGTTAGCTGATAGTGGTGTGAATAATTGAGTCTGTGTTCAGAAGACAGTAGAGACAACAGGGGTAAGTCTGTCTACGGTGCAAACAATAGAAAAGGAGAAGAACAGTGGTAGGTTGGCTTCACCAACACGCAAGAAGAGGGGTCCGTACAAACCGATAGATGGGTTTGAAGAAGATTTATAAGGAATAAGCTCCGTGCATGCTACACTATTCATCGTCAGCTACTCGTTGTGAGGAAACTACACACTGTACTGAGAGCTGAAATCAACTATCCAGGAAGTTGCTCCTTTTACCGAAAACACTGGATGTCTTGGGATTTTCAGGGAAGAAAACCCGCAACAACAGGAAACAGATTATTGAAATGCCTAAGGTATTCAAGCTGAGACTTAAAGTTTACCAGAAGAAGGAGTTGGAATGAAACGTGTACAACTTGGTGTACACTGATGAGACCTGGATCGACAGCTGCTACACCAAGAACAGTTGTTGGCAACGTCCTTGTGTTGATGGCGTTCGAGCTCCTTTGAACCGTGGACAACGCCATATCGTTGTCCATGCTGGGCCCCGGTCTGGTTTTGTACCAGGCACCAAGCTGATTTACACAGCTTCTTTACCAGCGGAGACTACTATGTAGAGATGAACGGGAATCTGTTCACTAAGTGGTTGAAAGAACACATTCTGCCTAACCTAACCGGGAAATGTGCGATAGGTCTCGACAACGCTAATTAGCATTGGATGCATGAAGATAGATGCCCTACAAGTGCAACAAAATTGCTGTCATCAAGGTAAAAATAGAAACAAGTACCAACACGCTCTGAATAAAAATCGAGGAAACGATTTTCATTAAAAGCATTATTACTAATTACTACATGTAGTTCTTGAAATCGTAGGGATGATGATGATGATAATTATTAGGAATAGCTCATACTTTCTTAATACGTATTTTACGTTTTACATGTATATTTGTTTCAAGCATGGTTACATCAGCATGACATCCAGTTTGTCGAAAGCCTTACTCGACCGAAACTTTACGAGTTGTCTAAAATGTAGAAGCCGACGACACATACCTTCACCATTGACTCCATTATCAGGAATCACGGTCACGAGGTTCTACGACTGTCTCCATATTATCCAGATTTCAATGCTATTGAGTTGATCTGGGGTCAACTGAAGAATAGTGTGCACCAACGAAATGTATTCTTCAGGTATTCTTCAGGTATTTCAGCTTAAAACATGCATTGTTATTTGAAAATAATATTTCATTATTTCGAAAGATGTTAACGATAATTATGTTTTAATTTCCTCCTTTCTTTTGCATTTCAGATTTGATGACTTGAAGCAAATAACAGACGAGGCGTTGACTGAGACTGGGGGCGACAGTTGGAGCACTGCCGTTGACCATGTGGATAGACTGGGGGCGACAGTTTGAGCCATGCTTTTGACCTTGTGGAGAGACTGGGGCGACAGTTGGAGCCGTGCTGTTGACCATGTGGAACGACTGATCCTAGATATGTAACGCGCAGATCACTACTCCGGAGAACAGCCGATTGAGGTAGTCGTCACCATACATGGCTCCGATTATGAGGATACCGACTCGGATGAGTGCGGCAGCTCAACGGATACTGCCAGTGAAGACGGAATGGAGATTTGAATTGTTAAACATTGAAATGAAATGTAATAGTATTACATGTATAGACTGCATAAAATGAAATAAAACTCATGAAATAAACAATAAAGTAAATAAAAATAAATAAATATAAAACTTTTAACAAGCCCAAATTTGGAAAATATCTTTTATTATAATATAATAATAATATCATTTTAAATGACAAAAATGTTTTGTACCTAATAAAATGAACATTATAGTTAACTAAATGTAGACTCGTGATTTTCTTCATTGTACAATGTTTCGAACTCACACGGAACTGTTGTATTATATTTCAGTGTGAAATATTAGCACCTTAGACAGCTGGGCTATCACCACCTTGAATTGTTAAATACATTTTATTCAATTGATCTGCAAAAATCCATTGCAAATGAAGCTTGTAATTATGATAATGTCTCTAGTAAATTTACGCTTGCTGTAACAGTGTAGCATTCCTCACGTATGTGTTACCCGTACGTTTGTGTTTGCTATGAATTTACACAACTACTGACAACAATCTGACACTGGTGAAGTGTCCGGTAAGTTTAATATGAATGTTAGACCATATTATCACATTCCCGGTAATATTACGATGACTATTGAGAATGGAGTAGGTTTACGTGATGAATCATGATCTGCAATTTAAGAAATATTCTCGCAAAATCTCGGTTTAAGTTATTTCAACTTTTATGCTGTCGGAACAAGACATAATATCGCATGCAGACTGAATTTCCCCACATATTGAGACATCATTCCCAGCGGACATCTCAGATGCTCAAAATAGTTCGTCACTAAAATGGAAAGTTTCTTTCTCTATATTTTGTGTCGGTATTACTAAAGGAGTGACAGTCTGAAAAGCACCAAGTCATTACTTTCTCTTGGGGCATTTTTGCAGACACATTCTTCTGAAAACCCATTAATGGACGAAACTTGTTTGCAACCAGCTACAGGTGTTAATGATCATGGAGGTAATTTTAATTATAAACATAAATTATAATTTAGATTTCATATGACCAATTCTTAATCAGTGTGCAATTATAGTATTTTGTATTTCAGTGTTATATATTTGTTTTAGTCTTTAATATCCGATTAACAGGGGTATTGCAGCTTTACCCCTAACATACTCTGATACATGAGTATGTATAATTTTGTTCATCTCTTATAACTCCATGCTGGAGTGGCATTATACTTTTATTATGTAAACTATACATGTGATATTATTGTAAATAGTGTACGTACACTGATGATATGTAAATAGAGATTACTACTACTAAATGATGAGTGTATGTACATGTATATGGCTTTTAATGAACGATGGCATTGACATGTATTGTAGTCCTGACCAATTAGAGACCACCAGTATATTATTTGTTTATACAAATTTATCTTAGCTCGATTACGAAACAAGTTCTTACTACTTATATTAATGAACGGAAAGCAAAGCAAAGGAACTGAGATTTTAGGAACTCAACTTTCATCAATAGAAAAAGGAAACATATTGACATGGATCTTCATTAATTACTTTTCTATGGAACTTTGTTCTAGTATATTTGGAATTGTTAAATGATGTAAATATTTACCTATTCCAAGTAGTAGTATCCCTACACAAATTATCAACACATAAATTGGTTGAACAGAAGTCATGTTACTATGTCACCAAGGTTAGTAGTAAACCAAATTTATCTTCCTTAAACATATCATAGTCAAGCGGATATGTAATTATGTATACTAGAGGACATAGAAAACGCACACTTCGGAAAAGTGTTTTTTACATGAAAAACAATAACTATATAAATACATAGAATATGTATAGTTGTTCAGTTTGTGTTTTGTAATAAAGATGTGATATATCTTTGATAGAATCCTTCGTATTTCGTTTTAGTTTATACAAATTAATTTTAGCTCGATTGCGAAACAAGTCCTTTCAACTTATATTAATCACTCTCCAGACCTCATTCCTGATGGAATCCATCGCCATGAAGGAGAGAGAAGAGGCAGTGTGGAATTTAAATGCCTTGCCTAAGGGCACAATCGTAACGGCTCCAGCGGGGCTCGAACCCCGGACCTTTCGTACCTGAAGCGTACGCACATCCACTGTATTTTCATGTTATACTAATCATATAATATAGGTGTGCGTTTTCTATGTTCTCTAGTATACACGAGTATGATTTGTTAACGGATATTCACAATTTCCTGTCCAGTAAGGAACGTCAATTGTTATAATTGAGTTCATTTCAAGTACACGGACGTAGTTAATTATTATTAAACTGTTCTGAACGTCTGAAATAATACAAATACTAACATGACTTGAGATTTAGTCTAAAACTTTGAACTTTATTTATTTTACAAAGATTGCGAAACAAGTTCTAACAACTTATATTAATCACTGTTGTTGGCGCGGATGAACGCGTTTACGTAGTCCTTCGTGTGGGAGGAAACCGGAGTACCCGTAGAAAACACACATGTCCTATTTGGCGACCACCGTACCATCTCACATACTTCCCGGTCAGAGGATCGAACCCGGGTTGCTTTGGTAAGAAGCGAGCGCCAATCGGACAGTTCCTACAAGTATAACAAAAACACATCTACCGTTGTTTATTCTGCAATAAACCACGGCTTCGACTATTGAATGTTGCTCCCTTCACTTATTTATGTACGTACATATGCATAACGTTTAACAATTTCACTATTGAATTTAATGCAGAGATTTGACAGGGTAGTAGTGTTAATAATCAGTCATTCAGCAAAGATAGTGTTGGTAGCTGGATGCTGATTGTCTTTGCCATTGGAACACATCATGTGTTATACAGAGAGGTATTTTGTAAAGCAACCAACCACATAACAGACAAGGAAGCAAACTACGACACATATGTATTCGTTAATAGGATTATATTGAGCCATGTTAGAATAGAAGTAATAGTTGGCTTACCGGGCTTAATCTGCGAATAAACAACGGGTTGGAGTTCTGATAGAACGACAAACAACGACAAGACAAATAGTATGTTATGCTCATTAATGTGAAGATTACGCTTGAACTTGAGCACACATACAATAGTGTGCTACATTTTCTTACAATTAACATGTGCAGAAACAAACTGAATGAATGATCGTGTTGGAACATTATATTATTTCTAGGTACCATACATTATTATGACACTGTTATATTTGTGCAATTAGAACATTGCTTAATTAATGCACAGAGTAGTGTAGTTTCTTCAAATTTGTGTGTAGCCTTGTTGTTTTCTTCTTGTCATTTTAGGTCTAGAGCCAAGATCAGCAACTGCACCGTGCTGTTTATTATATGTGATGGTAAATATGATTGTCTAGTAATGAACCAAATTTAATTTATTTTTTGTTAAATATAGATACCGTTTTTACTTCTGTTGACTTTACAGTTCTTTGCATAGCCGATTGAAAAGCTCATACATGTGGCTATTCTAGAAATGATTTCATATTACTCATTATCTTATCTCATATTATCTTATCTAAATGAAGGCCACTAAATACACACATATATACACATGCGATGCTTGGTTATACAATACATGTATGTTAATTGCGAATGATATATTAATTGTGAATGATACATTGCCACGTTGTGTTATATTGAAGTTTGAGTGTTCAAGTGTGAAGTTTATTTATTTCTTTGTTGTTAATCTTTCCATTCAGTCTTGAGTAACCTCCATTTGTGTAGAGTAGAAAACGCTGCCACAACCACTAGATCTTTATGTATTCACGCACTATGCATATATAGAGGCCACCATAGTTACAAAATGGATGGTAATCCAGGGATTGCAGGTGATCCCCCGTCTGATCCTAATAAAATAAATAAAACAGTCATTCAGATGGGACTTTAAACAGAGGTCTCGTGTCGGTGCTGTACACCGTTCACATAAAAGAACCAGAGGAGACTCTGTAATATTTGCTCATATGGGCAAAATGGTATGCAGATGCTACAGAAATGTTGAATATAGTATTATTTATAATAATGATCGTGTAGTAAATTTAGTAGTTTGTTTATTATACTTTTCAAAGTATTTCGTCTTCTATATTGCATAATGTACATCGCTAACTTATTGCTTAAATGTTGCTCTACTTGTGTGCAGGATGTATGTACCGACAGCCATTTTGATATTTACCGATACTAATCTAACATCCCTGACAAATTACGTTACAATAGGATGAAGTTTTCCGGATTCAAAGTAGCGTTATGCCCTTTGATGGCAAAACACTCGCGTACACGCACTGCTAATATCGATCCAATTCGAATTCCTAGATGGTCGACAAGGTGAATTTGGAATCGTGTCGGCGTTAGCATTTATCTGTTACATAGCATGCTGGGCAGTGTATTGTCGTCTTATGCTTGTATCACAATTATCATAGCAAAGACGTCAATATGAGTTAATCCGTTAACACGCAACATGATTTATTAAAAGTGCTCTTTCTAAAGTATTACGTCAGAGATATGTATGTATGTTCCATTAATGTCAAACCTCAAACCCCTCGCGGGGATATAGACATGTTTTGCCTGGGTATGCTTAACCGACCTAAGCGGTTAACCAGTACTAAGCAATGTGTGTGAGGTGCCTTGCTCAATGCCACTACATACGTGGCCTGACCGAGTATCGAACCCGGGACCGTTAAATTCCAAATCCGACCTCTACCATTGGACCACGGAGGCCACACAATCATTATTGTCAAGCATATACTGTATTTGTTTTATTAATTTATTATACAACGATTTAGTTTATACAAATTTATTTTAGCTCGATTGCGAAACAAATTCTTTCAACCTATATTAATCACTCTCGAAACCTCATTCCTGATGGAATCCATCGCCATGAAGGAGGGAGAAGAGGCAATGTGGAATTTAAATGCCTTGCCTAAGGGCACACTCGTAACTGCTCCATTAGGGCTCGAACTCCGCTTATACAACGATTGCGAAACAACTTATATCAATATGTTCATTTAACGCATATTATAGCAGGTTATTATACAACAATTCAGTACATAGCGATCTGGAAAACCATGTATCGAATAAGATAATATGAATATTGATATTATATGGTTATTAGTTTTCTCCATTTACTATACACCAACTACATTTATTAAAGTCAAGTTACATATTTCAGCAAGAACATTACTGAATTTCATATTTAGAATGTGGGTAATGTGGGTACAGCAATATCTGCAAAGAAACACATGTAAATCAATGCATAGCAATGCCAACAACAACAACAACAACAACAACAACAACAACAACAACAACAACAACAACAACAACAACAACAACAACAACAACAATAACAACAACAACAACACCACCACCACCACCACCACCACCAACAACACCAACAACACCACCAACAACACCAACAACACCAACAACAACAACACCAACACCAACAACACCAACAGCAACACCAACACCAACACCAACAACACCAACAACACCAACACCAACACCAACAACACCAACAACACCAACAACACCAACAACACCAACAACAGCAACACCAACACCAACACCAACACCAACAACAACAGCAACAGCAATAGCAACAACAACAGCAACAACAACAACAACATGTGCACATATGCTTGTTTGTATGAACGGGGGGGGGTATGGAGGTGAAGGTAACATTTTAAAACTTATACTAATTATGTGAGATGATATGTTTGGAAATACAATATATGAAAATTGTAGTGGCCAATACGACATACATTGACAATGTAAGCCAAACCCATGATCATAATAAAGGCCAGAATCTCATGTAGTCCCAGTAATATCTATGGAGCTGGGATATATATGGCGACTTATCCACTGCATGATAGCTAAATTGTTGTTGTTTGTATGGAGATATAATAGTATATTAACCTAAATTTATCTGAAGAAAAGGGTTAAAAGGCTAGGCTAAACATGCAGCGAAAGTTAGTATATATACACACAGAACATAGATTGAATAATTATGGAGATACGTGTATGTTAAATAATAGTCGATGAATGTGGTCACAAATAACAATATGCATATCTCGTTCCGCTACAAGCGAACATGAAGAATAAACATAAATCACCAGCTGACAAATTAGAAATGTTGTTGAGTGTATATTCCAAGTCCATGAAAAGTGTCTTAATGTGGATTTCTTTAATGGCATATTTGTGTAATATTAATTTTGTGACGAGTATAATTATATAGTATCAACCAGAGGTAACCATACACGCTGACAGTGACTTTAGATAAAAGCCAGTATATACATGCATCTTTACTGTATATATAGTGTACTGTACGCTGAGCTATTCTTTGATCATTGCCTTCACATCACTCGCCCATCAGTGCTGATCGAATCCCAGTGTCGAATTATTTCATTTGAGTATGCTATAGAGCTGGCTTGCAGAAGGTCAATGCTTCTATCCGCGTGCCCGTTCGTGTCTGAATGACGGCTCGGGGGCACCCGGGTTCACCCTTCACCAATACGTAAGCAACTTTAAACCCCAAACACAAACAAATAACAACAAGTGGCGCCCTAGTATCTGCCCGAGTACCAAGACGTTTCACTCCCTCAAGCATTTTCTGTACTAAAAAAGACTGGAACAGACTGTTTAAATTTGCTAGCTTTTGATAAAATGACAAGCCATTCATGTATGTCATGATTGTTTGGGCTGAATAGTCCTTTTCCGATCAGTAGGAAATGTGCATGATTATATTATGTAAGGAAAGTGCCGGTTCCTTAGACAAGGAATACATTGTGCATAATTTATTAAAAGAATTCAGCGCAGTCCTGTAAGCCAGTCGCGAATTACGGGACAGACTCTCCTTCAGTAGTTTCCGGGCTCGAGATTGAATATGTCCCATAGATGGCTTGGTATAACCCCCGGGTCTGGATCGGCCTGTGGCGCCAAGTGCCAGAATTTCTCTATCTGCAACCGAGAAAGAGCATCGGTCAGACCATTTTTGGAGCCACTGATATGTATTGCCTTGCCAAACACATTAAGCTTCAGACATTTAAGTGTGAACGCTCTAAGCAAGACCATCACACCTTCGGACTTGGAAGACATTGTATTGATAATATGTACAACCGCCTGATTATCACATCGGAATGTTATTTTCATGTTTCTGATATGATCACCCCAAAGGTACAAGGATACCAACAATGGAACGAACTCTAGAATTGTGATGTCCTCCATCCAGCCGAGCGCATGCCAACTATCGGGCCAGGTGCCATATAATAATTGTTGGATTGTGATGACTGCTCCGGCCAGGCTGCGGTCCTGCAATTCCATGCCCCATGGGAGGCATGACCACATTTTGAGCATTGGTGCTCGAATTTGCATTGTTGCCAATGGCAATAACCCCTATTGAAATCAAGACATGGGGGAGAACGCTTCGTGACCGTCTGTGTTGCGGATGGCAGAGCTTGCTGGACCGACATTACTCTAATCCACAATTCCGCGTTAATTCTGGACCATGGTGTAAGAAACACAGCCTGACGCATGCGGAACTGCTAGTCATACACCCTCCATGCAAAGTCCCCATGTTTATATTGGACTGATTAATGTACCATCGGCAGACAGTTGCAGTGAACCACCAGAGCACATACATTCAACTCGGCACTACCCCTGAGTAGAACAGCAAGATTTACATATTGGCGTGCCCAAATGTTCTCCTTAATAGAGTTGGGTATATGGATAGAGACCTCGTCTGCGCCCAGCTTCACCATGTCCAACTCTGTGTTTGTATTTATTTGACTAAACACGTGAGCCACCGTCACACGTTCAGGACTACCCGGACGTACGGATGCTTGGTCAGTCCTATTGTCAGTATTAATAATGTGTGCTTCATTGAGCAATGCTTCAAAATCAACAAAACTATTTGTTGGATCATGCGTACCCGCTGCCGGAGACGAATCCACTTATTCATCGTCGGCCATTTGCAAATTTACGCGATCCTCGAAAGGGGGTGCCGATCTGTTCGCCCTGGGCCGTTTCCTGGAAGACCCCGGTTGCTGCACCGTCGTCTGTGCCACCCGCCTTCCTTTTCCTCGTCCTTTGCGTCTTGGAGGCATGTCGATGTTGTGAAGGAAGTTAAGTTGAGGCGGATTTATTATGGAGAAATGAAAAAACGTTTTTGCAATTTTTTGAACCGTAAGTGAAGGGATTATCGGTACGAAATTTCGTCCCCAATTAGTTACGACCCCAAATACCGTTTCGTCCTCAATCCTTTCCGACCCCGTAAAAAAGCATAATAATATGTGGCTATTGTACAGTACAATATCCATGATTATATGCGAATACACACATGAACGATTCTTGTACCTTACATAAAACGTATACTTTCAAGAAGCATCATGCTAAACTGGACGTATTGCCGTTTCCTGGAAATGATGTGATTTTATAACAATAGTCTGAGTCGCCATTGATATTATGTTGATATTATTTAATATGTGCTATAGTATATTATGAATTTGTAGTTCATTATATGTATGAACCTAAGTTGTTGAATAAAGTTAAAAGTTGAAAAGAATAATAAAGTCGATATTAGTTATTAATAGCCATTTCTGACAATAACTATCTAAAACATTCAATTTCTGATGATACACACATTCTGTTCTCTTAGACTATAATTAGATTGAACCTGATTATCATATTGAATTGGTATTGCCCAACGTATGAAAGCTCGCACTAGTTCAGTCAAATTGTAATATGCTACGCCCCATTGCAAGCAATTCTACCAACCGCATACTTTACCATGTAATAATAATGAGTGTTCATTGGTTTAAACAAAACATATTTATTGTCTAGCATGTACCTGGTTATTTACAACAATTGAAATAAGGAATTGGACAGAAAGCTATACAGATTATGTGAGTGTTCATTGTTAGTTAAGCAGTTTTAACCAACATTTTATTAAACCGATAATCATGGCATAGCGCCACTGAAGGCAAATACATACATAGCTTATTGTGCAACTATAGGTTGTATATAGTATACTTACTTACTTACTTACTTACTTACTATTGCAACGGCACCTGTTTCCATGGGGAACTAGATACTTTAGGGCACATACGCACGGCGTGCATGGATGCACGGCGTGCATGTGTGCTTTTATTTATGCATGGGTAAATGCTGAATATATTATTTTGACTTAGTAACATCAATGACTAACACATTTTTCAATATTACAACTCATTAGAAATTTTGTTCTGGTTATTTGTACATTTTCCGCCCAATTCGGTTAGCTACCTGAAATGCTCATAAACAGCATCATTTCGGTGGAAAAGAATTCTCAACAAGTTGTCTGTTTATATTCGGCTACTGAACCAGTCAGGTGACAGTTGCATTAGGCTACTGGTATGCACAACGGAATGCTATTGAACCATGCTTCACCTCTGTCAGCGAACATAGGATAAAACTATTGAAATATTTTAAATACGGATGTAAATGGGAAAAAATACGCCGAGCATAGGAATACGCCGAGCATAGGTTCCACCATTCTAATGACCAGTATAAAATGTTAATTGCACTTGCCGTATATTATTATTTTCTTAAGTCGTGATAACAACTTTCAAAACTATCGCAACGGTGTCGGTCGGCACTTGTTTATATGGGGAACTGAATACTTCAGGGCACCTATGCACGGCGTACTTGTTATTTTTTATTTACCCACCATAACTTGTTGAATATCTTATTTTGATATAGTACAGCATTGAATAAAACACGTATTGGTCTTAATCAGAAATGGTATAGAAACTATTTTTCGTGTTAGGTGTAGATTTTTAAAATTCGGATAGCTACCTGAATTGGTCATACATCATTTCGGTGGAAATATTCTCCCAATGATTTGCTTGTTTATATTCGTCTGCTGGACCAGTCACGTGACAGTGACAGCAGGCTACCGATACACGCAACGGAATGCTATTGAACCATGCTTCAGCTCTGTCAGCGAAATTAGAACTATATAAATATTTTAAATGCGGATGGAAAAAAATAGGAAAATACGCCGAGCATAGGATTACGCCGAGCATAGGTTCCAACACTCTATCATCTATGTAACTTGTGGTTTTGGGTCTGGTTATATATGACACCGAAAATCTCTCTTTTAAGTTTTAATTTTAACACAGTGGCCAGTAATGGTAGAAGAAACCTGCAAGTGCACAAAGTACTATATAGATACTAAATACATATCCTATACAACTGTTATGCACCAAACGATATTTATTCTAGTGGACCATCTTTTGAGCATTTCAAAAGATGATTTTCCAACGTATGATAGCCATCGGAGGCCACATAAGTGTACGTTGACGGAGGATGGGCTTCAAGATGCTCTAAGTTGCCCCATGATGGTACCATCTTAGACACGATTGTACGCTCTGTGGGACCATAGCTTTAGCTGATAAATTAGTTTGTATTGGTATATTATATCTTATTGTAGAGTGGTGGAACCTATGCTCGGCGCATTTGTCCATTTGTACATCCGTATTTAAAATACTGTCGTGACGTCATACCTTTGTACTTGCAGTCCATTATTATTAATATTGGACAGGTGTCAAAAGACCAGAGTATTATATTAACCCTTTCCCTCATAGAAGCACCTCTTGACGCCATTATCAATACCCCCATGTAATTCGTCAGTACCGCATGTGGCATCCCTGACTTGCTATCACTGCATGCAGTCACCGTCTCACGGACCCACACAGATTACGTAGGAGCTAGCATGGAATGCGAGCCAACTCGTCACGAAGAGCATTGTCAATTCTTGGACGTTTTGCGGCTGTGTGTTACGTCGACGTCCAAGGACGTCCCACATGTGTTCAATTGGGTTACAATCGGGAGAGTTAGCAGGCTATGGCCCAAACCATTGCACTACCCCCACCAAAACGGTTGTGCTCCAGCACACAATTGCGTAGGTCATACGCAACTATAATCATCATTGGGCAAGTGTAGTTACTCTGTAAAATACTGCAAAGTCAACCAATTCACAATTGAGTTAATCCCCTTAGTAGATAATACTTCGCCAAATATCTTGATTATCATTAATGGTCAGTCGTCACGCGTCAGTTGGCACCCACTTTTACGCTTCGTTTATCACAAATATCGCTGTTGTTGAGGGTAATTTTGAATCAGAGCTATTATCTCATGGGTTATCTCTTGTATTGTATATACCGGGTATGATTGGTGATATTTTTATATTTGGGAATAATAGAATAGAACAGAAGTTTATTTCGAAGTATTAAGAAGATTTTATTTCACCAAATACACAGTATCTTATCTGAAATATGTCAAAACTGACAGTTGATTAAACATGGATGAAATAGTACAATGTATTTCGGCGGTGGTCTTAATAGCTAAAATGTCTAAAGGTTAATAATAATAAATATGGACGCTAACATATATAACCATAACATTACAGTGCTTAATTCAAGAATGTTGAACTGAATAGACATTTATACATAAGTACATTTCATAGAAACATACATGCATACATATACTCCAACAACATTTGTAAACGGTCACCTTGTGTTTTATAATATTTGGAGCAAACTAATAACTATAATATAAATAGTTTCATATCGTCATTAAATCATTTTATTCCAGATTATTATTCAGCGATTCATCGCATAAAGATCTGTAATAAAATGCATCAAATAAGATCATATGAATACTGATATGTTATGGTTATTAGTTTGCTTCAAATAATATAAAACACCACGATTAGGATTTTTTGTGGAGTGTATAATGTAAATAAAATTGTGTACATAATCATATCTAGCAATCAATCAATTGAATAACATATTATTATATACAAGTGCTACGAGCACAGAGGACAAGCTCTAATATAATATTTCATTTAATTTTCTTTTAAGAAGTCAGGTATTTAGTATATGTCAACATTATGTTATACACATCTACATTGCGTATATTCTTTATTTTTTTATTTATTTAAGTCTCATCAACATACAAGCATATATATACAACTTTATACAGTTCACAATAAAATCAGTATATTGCTGCTCATAACTGAACTATAAGAGACTATCATAATTATTCAAATAACCTTTCAATATTTCTGTTACGGAGATATGTATATTCAGACATAGTGACAGTCTCCAGATTTGTTATTACAAGCAGTGTGAAACAGTCGAATGAGTGATATGCCAAGGACACCAGTAGTTTCAAAATTGACACAATACCACAACACCTTGTTAATTATGGCCCTGTTTCCGGTGGAATTGGGGCCAGCTAGGGACCTTTCAATGGCTTCAAAGTCGTGTTCTACAGGAAATTGGTCGACAGTGATAATTGAACACATTGTTATAAGATTTTATAAGATGAAAAATGGACTGTCACCCGCTTACCTCTCAAATACGTTTAAACTAACACATTGTTATTATTGCAGTTTTTGTTTTGTCGAAAAATACTGTTAATTATTATTGAACCATGACTACTATCAAAGGGGACACGTTTTTATATGCTTAATGTTTTTTCCCGTTATATACATATGTACAGAGATGAGATTTTCCCGTTATATACATATGTACAGAAATGAGATTTTCCCGTTATATACATATGTACAGAGATGAAATTTTCCCGTTATATACATATGTACAGAGATGAGATTTTCCCGTTATATACATATGTACAGAGATGAGATTTTCCCGTTATATACATATGTACAGAGATGAGATTTTCCCGTTATATACATATGTACAGAGATGAGATTTTCCCGTTATATACATATGTACAGAGATGAGATTTTCCCGTTATATACATATGTACAGAGATGAGATTTTCCCGTTATATACATATGTACAGAGATTAGATTTTCCCGTTATATACATATGCACAGAGATGAGATTTTCCCGTTATATACATATGTACAGAGATGAGATTTTCCCGTTATATACATATGTACAGAGATTAGATTTTCCCGTTATATACATATGTACAGAGATGAGATTTTCCCGTTATATACATATGTACAGAGATGAGATTTTCCCGTTATATACATATGTACAGAGATGAGATTTTCCCGTTATATACATATGTACAGAGATGAGATTTTCCCGTTATATACATATGTACAGAGATGAGATTTTCCCGTTATATACATATGTACAGAGATGAGATTTTCCCGTTATATACATATGTACAGAGATGAGATTTTCCCGTTATATACATATGTACAGAGATGAGATTTTCCCGTTATATACATATGTACAGAGATGAGATTTTCCCGTTATATACATATGTACAGAGATGAGATTTTCCCGTTATATACATATGTACAGAGATGAGATTTTCCCGTTATATACATATGTACAGAGATGAGATTTTAATAAAGATGAAAACTAGTAAGACAAATTAAATAATGCCTAAAACGAAAATATTTGAAATACTGAAATGGAAATAAAGCGCCAATGCGCAATTAAGAAATATTTTAAGAAATCAGTTATATGAATGCACATTAATGAGACAGAAATAAAGAATATATACATACAGAAAAAACTAAATCTGTAGATTTTATTTTCCGTAATTGTAGTCACATTGGAATTTAATTACATTGTCGAAAAAAGGTAAAACACACAAAATCCCCAATTATATTATGATATTCATTAATAGGTGTACAACATTTTCATTACATTGTATATTATTTGGTATTTCCGATTCCCTATGTCCATATATGCTCAAACATAAAAGCCGATAAATGTGTTGCTGACTTAGAATATTTCAGGGCAAATCGACACGGCCGTTAAAATAATTGTCATATTCAAACGCAATTGGAAGCAACTGAACATTGTTCAAATATACATTATTTGGTATCTCTGTAAAGAGGAAGAAATATGGCTCACCATTATAACAGGAATCATTTTGTGCTGTACTTAACCCCTATTCAATCAATCATCAAATATGGATGAACACAATGTTTCCACATAATCTATATCATTTATATAGAGGCCTAAGTGTATCACATTTAAGGCAAAATGGAAGCAATTTCCCAAATACTTATTTTGTCAGAATTTATACCAAATAAAAGACAATTGAACGATGAATACGGCAATAACAGGAATAATTTGATAATTTTAACAACGAAGACGTTATTTAGAGATTACAATCAGTTTGCTATGTAATTTAATGTACACTTATCAGCTGTTGCGTACAGGTGAGGTAGTGATCAGTCATGGATATCGGGTATCGATAAGCTACGGATATGGACGCCTATGACGAAAATTGTTCTACATGTATCGTTCATTACGTCGACTGTAAACGCGAACACGTCCGTCGGCAAAGGAAACATTAAAGCGAGATTCGTCACTAAAGACAAAATCACGTCAAAGTCTTCCGATGTTGTTTTGAGCCCATTGCCGACGTTCCCGAAGGTGACGGTCCGTCATCACTACACCACGGTACGACCGCCTGCACGATATTCCACGCTCCCGGAGATGTCTCCTTACTGTATTCCGACTAACAATCCTTCCGCGATTTCCTATGACCACCGACGTTGTGGATTGTGCCGTTACGAAACGGTTTCGCAGGTGACGTTGACGTATGAAATTATCATGTCGTACAGACGTCACACGGGACGCACCGGGTCGGGGCCTATCAAACAGGCTCACTGTTGCGTTTACCCGTCGAACAAGATGCACTATTGTCGATCTTGCAACGTTAAAGCGTCTTACCACGTGACTTTGAGAAAGTCTGCTTTCAAGCATGCCCACATATCTTGCTTTTTCTTCGTTATTTAGCCTTGACATTTGAAAATTGAATTTTTCCATATATTGCGTTGACTACTTGGTTGTAAATGAATTACTGTATACACATGTGTAATATTGACCGATATAACCACGTGGTGAAAGCGCACGGGATGTACGGGCAAAAGGTGTGAGTCATGGCTTTAGCCAACAGGACGAACTGAGGTGAAATGTCCTGCATCGGTAGATTAGAGAAGAAGAAACACTACGGTAGGCAAATAGTGACATACATATCGTGGGCATGTACAAATTTATCGCACTTTTTCTGTGAGGCGTTTTTAGTGGACGTCAGTATATATTTGCTGATATGCAGTGTTATGACGGTACCGTACTGGCTTTGGTGTTTTGATATTTAACATTTCCATAAAATTGGAGTTTTTACATTTATAAAATTGACAATAAATGTAACTATATTATAATGCATGTAAAAAGTTACGGGGGCCGTGGCGGTGAGGCACCGAGTCTGCTTTCTCTCCTT
Organism: Archivesica marissinica; assembly: GCA_014843695.1. Taxonomy (NCBI): domain Eukaryota; kingdom Metazoa; phylum Mollusca; class Bivalvia; order Venerida; family Vesicomyidae; genus Archivesica; species Archivesica marissinica. The sequence continues at coordinate 61,676,470 of CM026387.1, forward strand.
GTTTCAGGGTGGTTGGCCGGGTGCTTCGCTCACCATGGAACACCTAAGACATGTACCATAAATGTGGCATTTTGGCTTGCGCGAGTGGGCCCATTTACCCATGATGACGGATTTTACCCGGTCCAAAATTACGGGGAGGCGCGATGGTTATGCGTACGCCTGGTGTTATTATACCGTAAAATGTCTTCGTAAAAATCTTGTTTTTCAAAAGAATTATTAATAAAATCTGAACCAAATCTCTAGCTTCATGTATTACTAACAAAATATTGTAAACCCGACTATTCCTTTTAACATTGTATTATGTATACTCGCCTTACACTTATAGTATTACCACAATAGAAATGAAAATTCGATACATATGTTAAGGACATTCAACGTGCATTCATTTTGTGTTAAGTATATTCCTTTGTACGTGTTAATACAATTCCAAGGTGTTCAATTACGTTCGTCGAATCTGTGACAATTGAGACATTTAAACTAGATAGTGTACATACCAAGTGACAATTAGTGTGAATACCAGGGACAAATGTTGTTACAAATTATATATGTGTGCTTAAGGGCAGTATGTGCACGTGAGTATCCGCCAGAAATTCACCAGTAGGTGCAACAGTCTGGGTCATCATATGAGGAGTAAACAGACTAGTTTGAGGGTAAGAGATATATCCAAAATCTGTTGGGTCAGGCAAGGCCAACTTTGCTTCTAAATCGCGTCTCCAAATCAACATCTGATAGGTACATCGGGGTAAATATAACACAAAGCTATCATCTGTTGGTGGCAGCTGTATTGGATTTCAATCGAGCCTTGTCGAGTATGCACTATTTTACCGTAAGGTGTTCAAAGACGAGCAGTGGTTAGTACCTTATAGCAACCATATAAAGTCAACAGCAGAAGACTTTGCTTGAGGTGACAAACATGGTGTTTACCAAGATCTGAGAGACCAGAAAGTTGCTCAGCATGGTTGGTGCAAGCAAGACCAAGACGTAAGTGGTGTCAGGGCTAACAACAGCAACTTTTCGAACACCACAATATACTCTCATCGCTTTGTCTTCCATGAGACATAAACTTCTTTACCAGCGTCAAGCATTTCACGACAGTTTTCTGTCAAGTAATTTGTGTATAACTTTTGCTTATGCTGTTAGTTAGTATCATTTTCCATCCATTCTGGAATGGCAATATTATAGTGCATGGAGACTAGCGTATTGTTAGAAATATCATCACCTCGATTTCGATGTGTTTGAGACTCAAGACTATTTGCTATGTATCTGTCAAAGACAATGTATATATTAGCAACACCCTTACAACTCTGAAGTATGTAGCTCCAGAAACCAGCTGCCATATGTATATACGTTGGTTTAACATTTTGTGGTGGTTGAATTGTAGCCATAACATCAACAATAATACACTATTATTCTGCAGAACGGAATCAGACACATCAAGCTGTTTCAATTTCTCAAGAAAATCATATTTTGTTTGTTTGACATCATTTTGCCATCATCAGAAAACAAACTAAGTAAAATTGGTGCATTTTCAAATGACATGATCGGGTGCAGTGGAACCTTTTTAAAGGCGATGATGGCTTAAACAGCGTCAAGTACATCGCATCGCCATTTATTTGCAAACCTTTAGATTTAGTCCTAAAGGTTGACTTAGGATTTTTCATGGTTTTGATCATTAGTCTTGGCAAAGGATCAAAGAATTCCGTTGAAGTTTCTTGATCCTGTTCGCATATTAATCGTTCTACAAAGGAATGTAACATTCTCTTACCTGTATCATGCCAATCCAACATACTACGTTCCACCTATTGTAATGCCTCAACACCAGTTGCAAAGTTCATCAACCTAGTTGGAGGACTGATTAGTGAGAATGGATCTATAAAACTGTCTTAAGATTTTTGCTTCCATAGAAATGGTGTAAATATACTTTTAACCCCAGATGCTTCGGAGTAATTATTGTTTTAGCAGGTACAGTGATATCTGAACATATAGCAACAGTTTTCGTACATATATCAGTTTCATGTATGTCCATTGCATCATCTAAATTTGACTTAAACGATAGCCAGCTAATGAATTGAGGGAGAAGTGGCTCTTTCTTCATAACTTCAGTTTTTAAAATTCTATTTCTAAGAATATTTCCCACTTGATGAAGAATATACACATCGTTTGTTTCAATACAACTGTCTACCAACGAAGTTTCACAATCCTCCTGTTCTGCAATAACCTCAAGAGACTTTTCTAAATTCACTGACTTTGACAAAGCCTCTTGAATTGTAATCGCACGTGTATACACACAATCTGTTAAACCATCCCTCGGAATGAACATGAGTTCTGGCCATACTCGTTTAAGTGTCTTTTGTAAGGTTTTAGCACACAGTTTACCATCTGTATAAGGTTATTTGATTCACAACTTTTCAATACCTGTACTGTCAAATACGAGAATTCATATACTCATGTGTTCACTTTAGCTCATCTTTCAAAATATCAATGGTCCTTTCAATTTCACTAGTCTTCTCTGGATGCTTCTGGTGTTTGTCCTCTGTCCAAACCATATAGCCAGCCACACATGATTTCTTTCTATGATAATGAGCCTCAACTGTCACAAGATCACCATTTGAACTCAAGATGTGTGTATGCAGTTCACTGTCCCCTTTTAACGTAGACAATTCTAACAACCGGGAATAAAGATTTGAAGTTTCATCTATTGATCTCTCAACATTTTAGCCATTTCGACCTATGTAAATGACTACAATTTACTGCACAAATAAAGCATTGTTCCTTCCAATCAAACGTATCATTTTTCAATTGTGATCTAGTAAATTTAGTTTCCGTTTCATCAATGTTAAATGCAGTGTTGTCATGCTCATTTTTGTTGTAGAAACAGTGGACATATTTTGAGCGACAGGATTTGTGATAGCACACCTTAACGTCACCGGTGTGGATTTTATTTTCATTTTCCACAATCAAGAACACTCTTATTTTTTATCAACTCCCTTTAGACAAAAGCAGCATGTATCAGAATGAATTAACATAGTTGCGCATAATTATTGAGATTGCACCAACCTAGTTATCTGACCTAGTTGCGCATATTGAGATTGCATCAACCAAGTTATCTGGCCTAGTTGCTCATATTGATATTTCACCAACCTAGTTATCTGGCCTAGTTGCGCATATTTAGATTGCACCAACCTAGTTATCTGGCCTAGTTGCGCATATTGAGATTGCACCAACCTAGTTATCTGGCCTAGTTGCGCGTATTTAGATTGCACCAACCTAGATATCTGGCCTAGTTGCGCATATTGAGATTTCATATTGTTTGTTACATAACTTATTTAACCTGTGTGCCATCAGATCCAAACAAAGCAACTATAAGTTTATGTAGAATATTCTTTAATAATGTCATAAAAGCATAACATATATATCAATTACCATACGTCTCACAGTTCGAGTAAGCATATTTATTCTTACCCACTATACTATTGGTTATGCAAAGCATACATTTCTTGCATAATTACAATGTAACGTGAATCTTGTTATTAGTTGTAATAATGATATGTTACACAGATACAATGTTATTGGTTGTATGAACGATATATTACATAGCTACAATGTTATTGGTTGTATGAACGATATATTACATAGCTACAATGTTATTGGTTGTATGAACGATATGTTACATAGCTACAATGTTATTGGTTGTATGAATGATATTTTACATAACTACAATGTTATTGGTTGTATGAATGATATTTTACATAGCTACAATGTTATTGGATGGATGAACGATATATTACATAGCTACACTGTTATTGGTTGTATGAACGATATATTACATAGCTACAGTGTTATTGGTTATATGAACGATATATTACATAGCTACACTGTTATTGGTTGTATGAACGATATATTACATAGCTACAATGTTATTGGATGTATGAACGATATATTACATAGCTACACTGTTATTGGTTGTATTAACGATATATTACATAGCTACAATGTTATTGGTTGTATGAACGATATATTACATAACTACAATGTTATTGGTTGTATGAACGATATATTACATAGCAACAATGTTATTGTATGTATGAACGATATATTACTTAGCTACAATGTTATTAGATGTATGAACGATATATTACTTAGCTACAATGTTATTGGATGTATGAACGATATATTACTTAGCTACAATGTTATTGGATGTATGAACGATATATTACTTAGCTACAATGTTATTGGATGTATGAACAATATATTAATTAGCTACAATGTTATTGGATGTATGAACGATATATTACTTAGCTACAATGTTATTGTATGTATGAACGATATATTACTTAGCTACAATGTTATTGGTTGTATGAACGATATATTACATAGTTACACTGATATTGGCTGTATGAATGATATATTACATAGCTACACTGTTATTGGTTGCATGGATGATATATTACATAGCTACAATGTTATTGGTTGCATGGATGATATATTATATAGCTACAATGTTATTGGTTGTATGTATGAACGATATATTACATAACTACACTGTTATTGGTTGTATGTATGAATGATATATTACATAGTTACACTGTTATTGGCTGTATGAATGATAAATTACATAGCTACACTGTTATTGGTTGCATGGATGATATATTACATAGCTACAATGTTATTGGTTGCATGGATGATATATTATATAGCTACAATGTTATTGGTTGTATGAATGATATATTACATAGCTACAATGTTATTGGTTGTATGTATGAATGATATATTACATAGTTACACTGTTATTGGCTGTATGAATGATATATTACATAGCTACACTGTTATTGGTTGTATGAACGATATGTTACATAACTACACTGTTATTGGTTGTATGAACGATATATTACATAACTACACTGTTATTGGTTGTATGAACGATATGTTAAATAGCTACAATGTTATTGGTTATATGTACGATATATTACATAGCTACAATGTTATTGGTTGTATGAACGATATATTACATAGCTACAATGTTATTGGTTGTATGAACGATATATTACATAACTACACTGTTATTGGTTGTATGAACGATATATTACATAGCTACAATGTTATTGGCTGTATGAACGATATATTACATAGCTACATTGTTATTGGTTGTATGAACGATATATTACATAGCTACAATGTTATTGGTTGTATGAACGATATATTACATAGCTACATTGTTATTGGATGTATTAACGATATATTACATAGCTACACTGTTATTGGTTGTATGAACGATATATTACATAGCTACAATGTTATTGGTTGTATGAACGATATGTTACATAGCTACATTGGTATTGGTTGTATGAACGATATGTTACATAGCTATAATGTTATTGGGTGAATGTACGATATATTACATAGCTACACTGTTATTGGTTGTATGAACGATATATTACATAGCTACATTGTTATTGGTTGTATATATGAACGATATGTTACATAGCAACAATGTTATTGGTTGCATGGATGATATATTACATAGCTACACTGTTATTGGATGTATGAACGATATGTTACATACCTACACTGTTATTGGTTGCATGGATGATATATTACATAGCTACACTGTTATTGGTTGCATGGATGATATATTACATAGCTACAATGTTATTGGTTGAATGTATGAATGATATATTACATAGCTACAATGTTATTGGATGTATGAACGATATGTTACATACCTACATGTTATTGGTTGTATGAACGATATATTACATAGCTACACTGTTATTGGTTCTATGAACGATATATTACATAGCTACATTGTTATTGGTTGTATGAACGATATATTACATAGCTACAATATTAATGGTTGTATGAACGATATGTTTCATAGCTATAATGTTATTGGTTGTATGAACGATATATTACATAGCTACACTGTTATTGGTTGTATGAACGATATATTACATAGCTACAATGTTATTGGTTGTATGAACGATATGTTACATAGCTACAATGTTATTGGTTGTATGAACGATATATTACATAGCTACATTGTTATTGGTTGTATGAACGATATATTACATAGCTACACTGTTATTGGTTGTATGAATGATATATTACATAGCTACAATGTTATTGGTTGTATGAATGATATATTACATAGCTACAATGTTTTTGGTTGTATGAACGATATATTACATAGCTACATTGTTATTGGTTGTATGAACGATAATTACTTAGCTACAATGTTATTGGTTGTATGAATGATATATTACTTAGCTACAATGTTATTGGTTGTATGAATGATATATTACATAGCTACACTGTTATTGGCTGTATGAATGATATATTACATAGCTACAATGTTATTGGTTGTATGAATGATATATTACATAGCTACACTGTTATTGGTTGTATGAACGATATATTACATAGCTACACTGTTTTTTCCATTTTTGGGGCCCCTATCGGGTAACCTCATTTATTTTTCATACATACATGACATACGTACATTTTTATATGCATAGTATACATATATTTACACATGCATACAGTGATGTTTAAAGTAAAACAAATACATGTAGATCTGTTGTCAATGTAATGAATTTCATGTACGTATGAAAATAATTTTGGGCGAGAATAATTTTACCCAGACAAAAATGACCAAAAATGCTTTAAGATAAGGGTTATAGGATGAAAGAAAAAGAGTAAAAGTGTAAAAAGGAAGAGCATGTAATACATTTTTATGATCGTTTCCGTGATATCATACTAAATGTATTTGTTGGTTATTTCGGGGATAATAAATTATATTATTAAAGAAAATTTGACCATTTCATATTATGTTGTTCCAATTTGTTTCTTTCTAGTGCTATTGCCTTTTCCAGTGTGATCCGTATATCAAGGTAGTCTATAAAATGCTAAAAAAATGGGATCGCTTTCCTATATTTCATTTTAACAATATATACTATTTGCACAAAATAATTAAGTAATTTATACATCTATTCGATTTAGAATTTTCAGTTCTACCAAAACATATGTCCACTAGATTAAACACATTATCTACATTTTTGGATTTTAGGAATTGGGACAGATTATTCCATAATTCACGGATGTATGAACATTCCCAAAAAAGATGTTCGATACGTTCTACATTCATGCAACAAAAATCACATATATTGGTTGACGCTAGTTTACATCTATACAAGTATGTATTTGTTGGGAGAAGCCGCATCAGAAAACGGTATTGAAAACTTCTTAATGTAGTATCTATAGTAGCTCCGAATGTTAGGGAGTAAATCCACTTCCAATTAAGGGTGTGATTTGGAAACATAATAGTCCACTTAGTTTCTAATGCTATATATTCTTTACTTGCTGCGTTGATTTGTAATTGATACATAAGTTGATTTGGGTTCTTCGATTTTCATAATTTGTCTAATAATGTCTCTTTCCTGACTCGTGTTATAATGTCAAGATTTAAAAAAGTTATATAATTCATCATTATACTTTTAATCACTTTCAAGTAATTTAGAAACTGATCTGCATTCATATCAAATAATATTTTAGCTTCATTAAATGTAAAGAATTTATTATTTCGAAAGTCGTATAATTGATCTATGTATTTTATTCCTCGATCATACCATTGTTTCATATATAACGTATTTCCCTCCATTTTTATATCCGAGTTATTCCATATTATATGCTTCCTTATAGAGTCGTTGTTTTTATCAAAATCAGAGCTTACTTTCAACTAGTGATGTGCATCGGTTTCAAAATCCATAATCGATTAATCGGAATAATCGGACGGGTAAACCGATTAGATAATCGATTATTAATCTGGCAATTGATATAGTTATAAATCAAAATCATTCCATCTAATTTGTGAGTTTAACAATCTATTTAGTACTAATAAATTACTTACAAGTTACTAGTTTCGACAAATTAGTTACTCAGTTACATCTGAGTACTAGACTCTAAGTTACTGGACTGCCACCAGATATAAAATTAGTTTTTAAGTTAATAGAGGACAGAACACTTAGTGACATACTAGTGAAAAGTCTAGTACTAGATACAGTTAGAATTGTTGTTGACGTGCAATGCTAATAAAATACAGCCAGTAGTAAATCGTAGTTTTATTTGAGGTATAAACAAACATAAAAGTAAGAGACAAAAATAAAGACATAAAACCATCCGTTCAACATCTGATGTGTCGATTAATACAGAACAATTTATTTGAATTTGACGAAATATGGAAGCAATATGCTAAAAAGTTTTAATTTAAAATTATATTGAAAATAATTGTCATCAATCACTTGGTAGAATGTAGGCTGCAGACCACTTTTCTCTTTTCTTTTTTTTTCTAAGTGTAACTGAACATTTTTTCACCACTTTAAGGCCAACATGATAATGACTTGATATATTTATATACACTATTATTCATGCTGTTTGTTTATTCTACTCGTTAAAAAATGTACATTATTGTAAGGTGCTTATGGGATGCCCTCGACCCAAAAAAAAAATAAAGACTCGTTGATTATAATCGATTACACATTTTCACAATCGATTATCGCCGATGTCCATGCCGGCGAACGATTGTCTGCGACATAGCGATAATCGATTTATCACTACTTTCAACCATACATACAAAAAGTCTCTCAAAAACTCATTTTACTGGGCTTTTTTATTAATATCTACTGATGACATGTTACATTGAATGATAAAATCTCCTCCAAATTTTTGAAGATGTGTTTCAAAGAAACATTTCCATAACCCTTTATTGTCTTTATCTAAAAATCTCTTCATCCAACATGCTTTAATTGATTAAAGAAACGCTTGGATATCAGTTAGCTTTAAACCCCCTTTTTCATACTGTTGTTTCAACACATTTCGTTTAATTTTTTCCGGTTTGCATTCCCATAGAAAAGGATTTATTAATGTCTTTTATTATAGTTTCAGATGGGTTAGGTAAAACAGTAAATCGATATACTAATTTTGGTAATGCAAAGGTCTTGAGTACAGTAACCTTACCTAGAAGTGTTAATTTGCAGCGTTGCCATTGTTTTAAACAGTTTTTAAATTCTTGTAGTTTTGCTTCTAAATTTAATTTAATGTTAAGTTCTTTATTTGAGCTGAAGACCATTCCCAGAGCATTTGCATTTTGATTTGTCCAGACAAATGTTTTATTTTCGCTATTCCTTATGTTTGAATTTTTTAATGAACCAATTCTGAGAACTGATGATTTAGAAGTGTTCAGATTTAGGCCTGAGGCCGTTCCAAATTCATTTATGACCTCTATTAAACGTTCAAATGATTCTTTTTCACCATTATTGACGTGTGTAGCATCATCTGCGAAAAGCGTTTGTTTTATTTCTTTATTTTTTATTGTAATGCCTTTAATACCACTATCATTTGCAATTACGTTGGATAATACTTCCATACAGATAATAAAAAGCGACGATAATAAAGGACAACCGTGTCTTACTCCTCTTTCAAACTGAAAGGATTCTGACATATGGCCGTTATTGATTATTATACTATTTACATTATTGTAGAATAATTTTACCCACTTGATTATTTTATCTCCAAAGTTAAAATGATGTAGGCATTTAATTATGAAGTCGTGGCTGAGACTATCAAATGTCTTTTCGTAATCTGAGAAGAATAGGATGTCAGGAAGGTTTTTATCTTCAAGATATTCTATAATGTCAAATATTAAACGAACATGTTCACCAATATAACGGCCTTTCATGAAACCTGTTTGTTCTGGACTTATAATTTGTGGTAAAACATTTTTCATTCTATTAGCTATTGTTTTTGAGGCAATTTTATAATCTATGTTAAGGAGACTAATTGGACGCCAGTTTGATAGTAAAGTATGGTCATTTCCTGCTTTTGGTAATAATGTTATAATACTTTGTTTTTGGAGGGCCGTTAACTACCCAGTACAGAATGAATAATTAATTGATTTAATATAATAAATTTTGTTTTAAATCATTCCAGAATATTTGATAGAATTCAGTAGTCAACCCGTCCGAACCAGGACTTGTATTATTTTTCATTTCCAGTAATGATTTTGAACACTCGTATTCATTTAATGAACCCTCGCAATTTAGACTATCATTCTGTGGCAACTTATTTGCTGACTGAGTAAAGAAATTTATATTTGATGATGCTATATCGCGTAAAGATTCTTGTAAAATGCCACTTCTTCATTTAAGATGATTTTGGGATCCACAATTTCATTTTCATCTACAAACAATTTTATAATATTTTTCTTTTCCGCATATTTTTTCTCCAAGTTAGCAAATTATTTTGTATTTTTTTCATTTCGTTCAATATGTAAAGCTTTTGATCTTGATTTTGTTCCATATTTGTGTTTGAAGTTTTTAGTATATTTTCATTTTCATCTATTTCATTAATTAAGTTGTATTCCTCTTTTGTGCCTAGTTTTTTCTTATGAGTATCATATTTTATAGTGAGTGTGTTTTACGTTTATTTATCGTCGCTACCGGTTGCCCATATGAGCGACGCCTCCTGAAGAGATTAGTTATTTTAGATTTTGGAGGATAGTACATGATACAGACAGCGACCCATTCCAGAATCTCCTCTGGTTCTTTTACGTGCACGATGTAAAGCACCGACACGAGACCTCGGTTTAACGTCCCATCTGAAAGACTGTTAATTTTATTATGGTCAGACGGGGGATCGAACCTGCGATCCCTGGATTACCAGTCCAGCGTGTTACCACTGGACTACAGATCCGTCTGCATTTTATAGTGACATTTCGTATATTACCTTTAATCAATTCCCATAACACATTTGAACTGCTTCCATTATACTAGTCTTTATAATATTCTGGTATTCATTGATAAGCAACACACTATTGTTAACTTTAAATTACCCTGGTCCTCTTTCTTGATTTATGAAGCTGGTGGTAAATAAAACTATCGAATGATCAGTCTTATATCCGGGTTTTATATTACATCCCTTTATAATGTTGCAAAAATGTTCAGACACTAAAAAGTAATTGAGTCTGCTAAATATCGGAGGTTTAGTACTCGAGTGCCATGTATATTGTAAGGACGATTGATTGTAATATCTCCAGATATCTGTTAAATTAAAATGCTGAATTATATTGCTTAATTTACTTATACATTTAGTATGTGTGTCCTGTCGGCCATTCTTTTTGTCCAAACTTATATTTAGCACTGTATTATAGTCGCCTCCTATTATATAATATTTAGCGTTGTTTGTATGTAAAAAACCTTCTAGTTCTAAAAGACATTGATATCATCATTGTTCGGACCATATATATTTATTATAGTAAATTCTTGTTCATTTATCTTTATTATTTCAGTAAAATTTAAAACTGATGAGAGCCCAGATAGGTTAAGAAGCCTTCACTATTAGATTTTGTACCACTAAAATAAGCATCACCTTTCCAGTCTGACTTCCATTTGTTAATAATATCATTAGTTGAGTGAGTCTCTTGCAAAAGGCATATTGAAAACATTTTGCTCTTTAACCATTGGAAAGTCTTTTTCGCATATTTCTCAGTCCCCTACCATTAAGTGTGCATATTAAGGACTCCATATTATGTTATAAGAGAAATATCTAAGTAATAAAAATGAAACGATCAAACTAAGTAAATTATGAGATTTCATTTGAAATTCGTAAATATGTTCATAAAAGGTCGTGGGCATTTATAAAATGCTTTAGTCTGAAATGAATATCTTGTAATAAAATGGATCAGAAAATGTATATGCAGAATATACGGTAAATCACCTATTTGAACAGTAAAAGTTGAGAAAACAACAAAATAGTCAATGCTTGTATACAACATCTTTACAGCTAGCTGTAGCTGTGTATGCATATACATATACACACACACGCACGTACACACACACACATATACATACATATATACATACACCACATACGCATACACGCACGCACGCATACACGCACGCACGCATACACGCACGCACGCATACACGCACGCATACACGCATACACGCACGCACGCACGCATACACACATACACGCACGCATACACGCATACACGCATACACGCACGCACGCATGCATACACGCATACACGCACGCATACACGCACGCATACACGCACGCATACACGCACACACACACGCACGCATACACACACACACGCACGCATACACACATACACATGCACGCATACACACACAAATACATACCTATATACATACACGCATACACGAACGCATACACACAAATACATACATATATACATACACGCATACACGCATACACGCATACACGCAAGCATACACGCACGCATGCACACACGCATGCACGCACGCATACACGCACGCATACACGCACGCATACACGCACACATACACGCACGCATACACACACACACACGCACGCATACACACACACGCACACGCACGCATACACACACACGCACGCATACACACAAATACATACATATATACATACACAAATACATACATATATACATACACGCATACACGCACACGCATACACACAAATACATACAAATACATACATATATACATACACGCATACACGCATACACACAAATACATACATATATACATACACGCATACACGCATACACACACGCACGCATACACACAAATACATACATATATACATACACAACACACATATATATACATACACTTACATACGCATATATAATACATACACTTACATACGCATATATAATACATATACATATATACATACATACATACATACGCACATGTTGTATACATATATATACGTCATATACTAACATATATACATACTAACACACGCATACATCCGCACGCACAAATGCGGGCATACATACGCAAACATGCACACAAATGCGTACACAATAATTGTCTGACCGCAACTATGATATATTGTATACAGACGTATACTTACATGTATACACAAAAGGCATGCATATACTGTTCTCTTACGTGTACTCTTTATATTAACAATCAATATTTTAATATCGGCGGTCCTACAAATAAAATCGATCGGCAAACTCAATATCTGCACTTAAAAGGCGGTTATACATTTACCAGAAAACACACACGTGTATATGTGTGTATTGCTTACACAAGCGTATACGTATACATAAAAAGTCATTGTTTCAAAAAAAGTAACAGCACAAAACAAAAACATGATGCTTAAAGTGATAATTATATAGACGAAAAGAATGGTCATCCATGATAGTTGAGTAGAAAAGTCTAGCATTGAATGAGCGATTCGACAAACAACATTCACTCGTGCATACACATACAAATAGACCTGCTGCCAAAACGATAGCCTGCTTCCTCACTACGGTATAATTATACTCCTCTACAATTTACCACTATTTTTCGAAGTGAGGCAAGTACATGTTTATTTCTTTAATGATGTGCGTAGCAAAATCGCAGTACTGTTCAATTTGTGCACGTGAGTGAATATTGTCTATCAAAAAAGGATAATGTATGCCTGTGCATGGCTTAGTTATTAAGAAAAACAACATGTAACAAGCCGAAAGTAAAATCTATAGTTGTTCACAAACTCGTATATGTCATTTGCGGATAAAAGGGAGAAAGGCAAGCCACCATTTACAAAGTTATTACTGATTTTGTAAAATAGTATTCATAAAGGGAGGTAATTTTTAAAATTAATAATTTAAAATAACTAGTTCATTTTTGGCCAGCTCTTAAATTTGTATTAAAATTATGTATAAGTTATTATCGAAAAATGGAGTTATATGACATTTATCGTAATTCACAATTTTCCGCTCCTTAGAACATCTCGATGTTCAGCATTTTCTAACTAAAATCAGATGGGGCTTTAATAATTATGATGTTATTGATGCTAAGACTTCATATGCACACGTACACGTAGGCCCGTAGAAAACGCACACAATACAGACCGCTCACAGGAATCGGTGGAATAGCCCAACCAACACATCTGTATTAGACTTCAAATACCTGTATATATTACTAGTCAAAACTTGAATCAGCATAGCTTTTCAACAGTCAAACTTGAATCGTGCATTGTCAGCCTAATCTATTTCAGTATTAATATTTTGAATTGCTATGAATATACGAACCCTGGGGCAATTTCTTCGAATGAAGAAAGAGCATCTGGGATCTGTATTCATTGGTGACTTTTTAAAAGTATCTGTTATCAATTGCGTGTGCAAAACGAAAGACAAGCAAGATATTAAACTAGAAACTTAGACATATAGTTATATATTCGAAAGCGCGCAATGACTGTCGCAGACTAAACTTCTTAGTTTAAACATATTTTATTTCAAGAATCAAACATGCGACATAGTGTAACATACAAAGTATTTAGGCTTAGATTAAAACTTCTTAATCTATAATCAAGAACGCATTGTGCCCAACCAGCCGGTCTCAGTGGGCTCCTCCCCGCATACTGCACAAGGATCCACATAACAAGCGTACACGTGCTCATATGAAGTCCATACATCTCCATAAATAGTCTGTTTTAATTAGTATAGTATGTTCCAGGATTATAGCATGCACATGAAAACTTCAATTCAATATTGTATCAAAATAACGATTCAAACACATTCTACTTCTGGTAGAAGAATAACGATTTAAAGAATTTATTTAACGATTCCATCAGATGGAAGCAATTTGCAATTTACACCAGGTACCGTTAACATAAAATTATCCCCATCCATTAATACGTATTGATGTGGCTTATTCCAAACCTATTTATATTAATGCTTGTAAATAACACTTTATCGTTGGGCCATAGTAGTGTATAGCAATACGTTAATAACTGTTATAATCATGCAACCAATCCACAGTTGTGTATGTGTATCGTTCTCATATAATCTATAATTTACCTATCTATGGAAGTCCTACTATTGCATAACATTATTCTGACAGTATAATAAAGCTGCCTATTTGTGCATGATTTATTTACTATATATAGGCCTACATATTAACAGTAAATAAAAGTAGTTGTCACGTTTCAGTACTTGTTTTATATTCACGTAAGCACACACTGTCCCATCTTTCATTCTCACACACATGTAGATACCTGTGTGGCTTGAGCCGTCTAAAATATATAAACATATTTATACAATGTTAAATAGGCGGACTATGTTTACGTCCACTCACTTGGCTACTGTACTATGTGGGTGTATGCACTATCATCATTAACCCATTCAACTCCAAGTAACTGACATGGACTGGTGCATGATATTTTTAGAATATTTAGACCAATACATTAATCAGAACATTACACTTGGGTCAGTTCATTTATCAAAATGGGTTATTTGGTCTAACAATAGTAATATTACTGGCAAAGAGTGCAGATCCTGATGAGACGGCTCGTCATTATCGAGTATTTTCGTACACAGCCAGTATATTATAGTGGAGAAGACAATCCACATTTCCTGGATGTACACTACCTTCATAAGTGATTGACAGCTATCTCACATATCATCAACTATCATTTGTCAGGGAGCGAACCAGCGGCTCTGCTGATATCAATGAAAGGCGAGTTCTTGAACAATGCGTTCTACTACACGATCACATATGTTTATAGTGGTGATATTTGTGACCAAAAATAGAATGCATGCACATAAACGTGTTGCACCTAGCATTTTTCTGAATGACAGTCATAACCTACACACATTTGCCAACCACAGAGGCAGTGGCTACCACTAAATGGTGTATTCATTACGACATATTATTTAATACCTTAGTTCGAGATGGAAAGCAGTTATTATTTTATTTTTTTATACTTTATTTATTTTACAATGATTGCGAAGAACAACTTATATTAATCACTCTCGTTGGCTCGGATGAAAGCGTATATGTGATCATTTATGTGGGAGGAAACCGGAGTATCCGGAGAAAACCAACATGTCCGATCTGGCGACCATCGTAGCAGTTATTTGTGCTGAATTTGGACATGTATATAAGTATAAGACATACCGTGTTACGGCTTTGGGCGTCTGCGCAACTCGACACTTTTGTCGACTGCCAAGTAGAAGAAATATGCTTTCGGAATGCTTCTTTAATCTGAAAGTATATTAATCTGATGACGAGCAATTCGGGAGTAAATCAATCTGATAAGAGGTCTTCCTTGAGGAGATGTAGTTTACAGAGCAGTAACGGTTTCTGAAACGGAAATAATTTGGGAAACATCTTCTGAAACGTAAATAATTTGGGAAACATCATCTGAAACGGTAATAATTTGGGAAACATCACTGAAACGGAATAATTTGGGAAACATCTCTGAAACGATAATTTAAACACCTGAAACGAAAAAAACAATAATTTGGGAAACATCATCTGAAACGGAATAATTTGGGAAACATCATCTGAAACGGAAATAATTTGGGAAACATCATCTGAAACGGAAATAATTTGGGAAACATCATCTGAAACGTAAATAATTTGGGAAACATCTTCTGAAACGTAAATAATTTGGGAAACATCATCTGAAACGTAAATAATTTGGGAAACATCATCTGAAACGGAAGTAATTTGGGAAACATCATCTGAAACGGAAATAATTTGGGAAACATCTTCTGAAACGGATTTAATTTGGGAAACATCTTCTGACACTTTTTTTTTAATTTGGGAAACATCTTCAGAAACGTTTTTTTTTAATTTGGGAAACATCTTCTTAAGCGGAAATAATTTGGGAAACAGCTTCTGAAACGGATTTAATTTGGGAAACATCTTCTGAAACGGATTTAATTTGGGAAACAGCTTCTGAAACGGATTTAATTTGGGAAACAGCTTCCGAAACGGATTTAATTTGGGAAACAGCTTATGAAGCTAAAAGTAATTTGGGAAACAGGTAAATCATATACTCTAGGTGAGCAGGATGTCTCGACTAAAACACATACCACCTCACATGTAACACTTTGCGTTCTTTGTTATTGAATAGGATTGTATATATAGTGAGGTAGAGATACGCCGTTGTCTGATCGAGGGCGAGGGCGGAGGAGGGATGGGCGGGGGGTCGGGCGGCAGACGTCGCGCCTATTTAATGTTTCTGATATTTCTCGAATTTTATTCTGAAACACTTTAAAAACCAGTGCAACTAAACTGGCAAACATACACGAGCGACCGTTCATTGCTGGAATAACACAGCTTAAATGGGTTGTTTCCGGTTACTAAACATTTTAGAAAAAAATATTTCCAAATAATTTGAAAGTTTATTTTTCTTTTTACATAAAACGTGCATTTACATATCATTCTCTACTAGAATAGTCAGGTCATTGCTGGATTACACTACACACGGCTAGCAGCACAACAATACACTACCCACTGCTCACTGCTAGCGGCACAACAATACACTACTTATTGCCTGCAGCATAGTAGTACACCGCTCACTGCTGGATTACACTGCTCACTGCTAGAGGCACAACAATGCACTGCTCACTGCTAGATGCACAACAATGCACTACTCACTGCTAGCGGCACAACAATGCACTGCTCACTGCTAGATGCACAACAATACACTACACACTGCTATCGGCACAACAATGCACTGCTCACTGCTAGAGGCACAACAATACACTACACACTGCTAGCGGCACAACAATGCACTGCTCACTGCTAGAGGCACAACAATACACTACACACTGCTAGCGGCACAACAATGCACTGCTCACTGCTAGATGCACAGCAATACACTACACACTGCTAGTGTC
>CM026387.1:61695164-61726297 GCA_014843695.1 Archivesica marissinica
TAGCGGCACAACAATGCACTGCTCACTGCTAGCGGCACAACAATACACTACACACTGCTAGCGGCACAACAATGCACTGCTCACTGCTAGCGGCACAACAATACACTACACACTGCTAGCGGCACAACAATGCACTGCTCACTGCTAGCGGCACAACAATACACTACACACTGCTAGCGGCACAACAATGCACTGCTCACTGCTAGCGGCACAACAATGCACTGTTCACTGCTAGCGACACAACAATGCACTGCTCACTGCTAGCGGCACAATAATGCACTGCTCACTGCTAGCGACACAACAATAGGCTACACTGTCCACCACTGCTAGCAGTATAGCAATACACCGCTCACTGCTAACGTCACCCTAATGCTAAATCCACGTTTCTAAGTTCTCACTATGGCTAGGTTTAATCTAAATTTAGTCTTATCCAGCACTACCATTCAAGTAACATCATATTTATCTTCAACATTCCAACTTATGTAGAGAAGTATGTAGCACTAAAAACCATGTAATACATATTATACAGTAAATTCAATAATAAATGTGTATTACAAATATATACAATAACAGCATTATTAACTCAACAAAAAATGTTCTCACCAAAACGAGCATTTTATCACCCATAACCACTAATCTGGATGATGAGCCATTCAGGAAATTCAAGAAATCGTTTGAATGCCTGTTTATAAAAGGCTAATAGTAAAAGGTTAATATAATTATCTATGCAGGCCGAATTAAGACATTATTTAGTAAGTTAAAGCAAACAGTATGCGACATACCTTTCTGTTCATAACACAGTGAAATATAAAGATGAGCAAACCCTGAAAAGAACATAGCATTAATCAGGATTACGTTGTGGCAGAAGTGAGTAAGTAAGTATGGGCTTAACAGCAGCAATGTTCAAGAACAGTTTTTACTTCCTTCTGCATTGCCCAATCATCAACGTCTACAACACATATCTAACCTTCCATGTGCTGCCACACTCAACAATCTCTTGTTTGGCGATGAGCATCTCACTACACACTGTAACACACTTTACCTGAATGTTCAGAGCTATATTGCAGCAACAAAACGTTTCGATACCTAGGTGAACGTGTGTGTTCTCTCCGTGTTGGTCCCGGCCCGTCGTGTGACAATACCAGATTCTTTTTTGATAGTTTACATATTTGGATATAACGTTTCCTTATTGCTACATTAAAATTAAAATAACGCGATGCTGTAAATATATGCGGACGTTTAGCAAAATCAAGTCCAAACATTTGCCACTGCTGTTAAGTAGTCAATAGTTTCTCTACAATTTATATATGCTGAACACATAAACTCGCCATTACTATTCGCCAAGCATTTTGTACCATTTAAACGTACTCCAACATGGGAAGGGATTCATATAAGCTTTAAGCTTGTTTCTCGACCCATATCGGTTCGAATGTATAAACAATTGTGTTTATATATGTATATATGTATTTCATCCGAATAAAATATGCTTAAACTAAAGTTCAAGCAATTGGGTGCAGGGTTAACAGAACAGAAGATAAGTTTATTCATGACGTAAGCATAAGTACATAGTCATAAAATAATCATGCATATACATATTTCTTCTGTTTGCGCTCATGAACTCGTATAGTGGCGATCTCAATAATCAGTCAGTACTTCACGTTGCATTTATATAATCATAGTTGTATTAACAATATTAATACGCGTACAGTCCAATGCCATTCCGAATGCATGCAAACTCTTTTTTTTTAACCTTTATTTCTTTTACAACGATTGTGAAGCAAGTTTTAGCAACTTATATTAATCACTCTCGTTGACTCGGATGAAAGCTTAAATGTGGTCATTCTTGTGGGAGGAAACCCGAGTACCCGGAGAAAACCCAGCTGTCACCGGATATGGCGACCATCGTGCCATCTCACATACTTCCCGGTCTGAGGAACGAAACCATGCACTATCTAATATGATATATAAAACCCAATATCTATCCTATTAGTTCAAGGAATCCGCAGTTGCACAAATAAACGTTTTTATTGCACCATTCTCGCCCATCACAGGCCCGCATATATATGACACGTGACATAATGTCTTATTGAATAAAGTACATAGGTTCCACTTATCTGCATTCACCCGTTCCTTAGCCCCGTACCTGTAATCACGGTTATCAAGGCCCATTAATTAGCTCCGTCAGGAAGCTTTGTTAAGCAAACACTTTTCCCAAGGAATCACTGTTTATGCGTGATATAACTAATATGTCCTCGGTGTGACAGCTCTATGCAAATTACACTTTCCTATGCACGTGATATGTTCAGTACACGATATCCACTCTTCCGATAACCCCAGTCAACCACCTCAATACCGTTAGGTAGCTTATCCAAGGGCAATACCCCCTAAAATAGCTGTAGCATATCCCCCGCATACTGCTCTGCAACAACTCCAGGCATATCCTTCACCCCGCAAGACCTTTTTTCAAATTCAAGATATCATTAGCCATTTATTGAAAAACCCACTATTAACGAATCGCATACCATGCTACATTGGAAAATACTACTGGAACGTATTCATGGGAAAATAGTACAACCAAGCACAATACACACCAATATAAATGGAACTGTCGCCTATAAATCGCATTATAACCCATTTTATTAAATCATTAGACAATGGAACTACTTTATTATAATTTTATATCACGAACACGTTCGGTAGAACCTCATTCTTCGCACGCACCTTCAGCCCTCGGGTGGAATGTCCTTATCTGCAACTCTAGTATGTGTTAGATTCACTTTATACATTCAAAAAACAAGTGATCAATAAGGATATCGTATTGCTACTGATTTCTAATTTAGTATGAGGATGAACATTCTAGTTGGTATTTTGTGTAATTAAGAAGACACAGCATTCAGTATGGAGTTTCTATGGTTTAAAGCATTCTGAGGATATCGAACCAAGCGTATTAACACCTTTCTATTATCACTGTTCATTAAAATAAAAAATGTATACATGCTTGGTCTCATCTAGTATTATTTATTAATGAAAGTTTTCATCCAAAATCTGAGTAACAAGGACAAATTAAAATAAAATTATACTAATCATCAATATCTCTAACATTGCAACATTGACAACAATGTTAATTTCTCTGTACTGTACTATTGGTGAATCTACCCTATACGGTTTATGTATTCTAAGCTAATTGGCAGACGTTTTCATTCGAGTTAGATAACATCTTAAGCTAGACGGTATTATAGAAGTTTGGTTTTTTTAAACACAGGTTTGTGAGTTTTGTAGTTGGCATCACGTATATCAGAACACTATTATTATACGCACTTTATTCCGAGCAATGCAGATTCTCAGAAATGTCTTGTAAGCTATAATGTGTACCTGTAAACTGTTGAAGATGGCGAACAAATACTGGAAAACGACTGTGTGTTCATTGACGGAGAATATTCCAAATACCCAAGTGACTCCCATAATAGGCATTAAAACCAATATACTTCGAATACCGATCCTAAAAATAATTAACTTAGATCTATAACTTATACATTACATTTTGTGAAAATGGTAGTTTACAGTTTTATCTAACAGAAAATAAAACACTACTGTTTAAAACAAAGTGCCAGTCTATAAGATGTGACTTAAACCGAGGTATCGTGTCGTTGCTTTACACCGTGCACTTAAACGAACCAGAAGAGACTCTGGAATGGGTCTCTATCTATATCAGTGCACTATCCTCCAATAATCTAAAATGACCAATCTCTCCAGGAGGCGTCGATCGTATGGGAAACCGGTAGAGACGATAAATAAACGGGGAAGAATCAAAGTGCATCAAGTGTTGCACAGACGAGAGGTGGACATTTGTGAACATTTAAAGCTCGATTTTTGTATGGATTTAAACGCACGCACGCACGCACTAAATTACATGACATAATATCATTAAGTTCATAAAATCTACCTAGCCTTTTCTGTGTCTGTTTTCTTTGACATAGCAATTGTTCCGCACATTTTTCGGATCACCAAACCTATGATGGTACAATTTATCTGAAATTGTAAGTGTAAATACTAAATTCTTGATAGCCAGTTCATTTCACTCATCTCATGAAATACTGAGGTAACATACAACATGTTTACACAAATGAACAACGAGGCAATACGTATACATATATCTCTTATTTCATGTAACTATCGTGGCGTCCGCCTGCGTGTTCGAGTGGTAAAGGTCGCTGACACTGTAACCTATCAAAACTGATGGTCACGGGTTCGAGCCCCGCTCAGACCGTGTTTCATTTATATGAAAACGTTGGCAGTTTCTTACGAAGGTTGGTGCACCAAAGTACTGGTTAATCGCTGGAGCCTGCCCAGGAATGGTGTTGTTAGGTAAACTGCCCGCCGGCGATATAGCCCAAACATGGTGCTGATGCAGGCGTAAAACCCGAAATATAACTATAACTATAACTATCGTGGCGTCCGTGGTCCAGTTGTAGAGCGTCGGATTTGGAATCGAACGGTCCCGGGTTCGATACTCGGTCAGGCCACGTATGTATTGTCATTGAGCAAGGCAATTCACACACATTGCTTAGTACTGGTTAACCACTTAGGTCGTCTAAGCCTGCCCAGGAATACATGTCTAGGTCCCTGCGAGGGGTTTGACATTAATGGAACATACATACATCATATTTAAACCAGTTCATACGGGAGAGCCACATTACTATCAAACTTACAATTGTCATTATAATAACAATCAGTTATTAGTACAATAAGCATACTCATAATTGTAGTCAGTAATACTATTACAGTATAACATAGACCAGTGCTAAATATAAAGTTAACGGGAGCTCACTATATCAGTTTGTTTGTGTCTACGTTTATTTATCGTCGCTACCGGTTGCCCATATCAGCGATGCCTTCTGAAGAGATTAGTCATTTTAAATTGTTTGAGGATAGTGCAATGATACAGACAGAGACCCATTCCAGAGTCTCCTCTGGTTCATTTACGTACATGGTGTAAAGCACCGACACGAAACCTCAGCTTAAAGTCCCATCTGAAAGACTGTTAATTTTATTAGGGTCAGACGGTGGATCTAGTATATCAGTATATAATACACTCATATTTATAACAAAGTGCATGAAGCAAATTTCGAAAAACGTGTAGCACACACGAGTGGTGAAAACGACGTGATGTAAGTGGTCAATTACACTTAAGACTACCAAATTAACTGATATAAAACATATTCATGTACGCACCACCTCACGAACCACAGTTCATAGGAAAAACTATTTTGTAATGGAAACATATATTACCAAAATGATGACGAACACAGGAGCAATAAATGCCCATATTAACCCGGTGTCAATAGACAGCCAGCAACTGAAAATACGAATGCAAAACATTCAATCACACGAAGATAAGGTTTGTAAGGTTATATTGGCGATCGTTTATTCCACTCTTTCTATCAGAAGTGAGCATGCAGTCAATGCACACATTAATTTTTAAATATTACCTAATCTTATTTAGGTGTTTTGGACCAATTCCAATGTAGTTCAGGCTATGACCATTAACATATCGCAATATCAGGAATAGTGCTTTATTTGTTTAACCTTTAACCTGCCAATCACAACAACAATCGCTTTTACCAACAGCCTAGAGCCAGATCAGACGACACAGAACGAGCCACGTGCCGTCTGACCACAGGCTCTATGATGTTTGGTATTCGGACTGTAGGTCTATCTATGAACTATAATACATTTGTTAAATGTTACATTGATTGGGACTGTTGGTTTATCTATGGACTATAAGACATGCGCTAAGCGTTACAATGATTCGGACTGTAGATATATCTATGGAACATAAAGACATGCGTTAAGCGTTACAATGATTCGGACGGTAGATCTATATATGGAACGTAAATACATGCGTTAAACATTACAATAATTCGGACTGTAGGTCTATCTATGGAACATAAAGACATGCGCTAAGCGTTACAATGATTCGGACGGTTGATCTATATATGGAACGTAAAGACATGCGTTAAACGTTACAATGATTCGGACGGTAGCTCTATCTATGGAACATAAAGACATGCGCTAAGCGTTACACTGATTCGGACGGTAGGTCTATCTATGGAACGTAAAGACATGCGTTAAACGTTACAATGATTCGGACTGTAGATCTATCTATGGAACATAAAGACATGCGCTAAGCGTTACAATGATTCGGACGGTAGATCTATCTATGTATCATAAAGACATGCGCTAAGCGTTACAATGATTCGGACGGTATATATATCTGTGGAACATAAAGACATGCGCTAAGCGTTACAATGATTCGGACTGTAGATCTATATATGGAACATAAAGGCATGCGTTAAGCGTTACAATGATTGGGACGGTAGGTCTATATATGTAACATAAAGACATGCGTTAAACGTTACAATGATTCGTTTCCGTATCCCTCAAGTCGCACTGCTCCCGCGGAAACAACAACAATGCAAGCAGCCATGACTGAAGTAGAACCATACGAATTCATATAATACGATTCATAAACACACACACTAAGCGACATATTAGGACATATTTATTCCAAAGTGCCACAGTTAACTCTAACAAGAATGTTAATTTAGTACATGCATGTATTAAATAGCACCCATACTTATTAGACTATATATTATATACCTCTATATATGTCATTTTGCCAGAAGTCAATTAGTGAATTGACAGACTGGAACCAAGGCTAGCATATTGCCACTGCATTGATATGAAGGCGAACTGCCTGCAAGAAGTTCAATGTAAGTAACATGATGCAGATTGTTAATGTGGCTATTTGAAACGGATAATTTATACTTGTTGCTGCAACAAAGACATTTCCTGCTACGTATGCTATTATCAGGTTAGGATAACTTAAAGCTGCATAATGAATATACTGACACCAAAACTTGCCTTTAATTATAGGTGTAAAATTTATATCCTTTTACAAATCTGCATAGACAATTAAATATCAAAATGTTCGAACTATTGCAATGTGTGAATGCTTATTTTCTTCACTCATGATTCAAAAATGTGTAGCGAAAAGGTAACGCTCAATATAAAAGTAACGCTCAATATAAAAGTAACGCTCAATGTAAAAGTAACGCTCAATGTAAAAGTAACGCTCAAAGTAGAAGTAACGCTCAATGTAAAATTCATGCTCAATATAAAAGTAACGCTCAATATAACAGCAACGCTCAATGTAAAAGTAACGCTCAAAGTAAAAGTAACGCTCAATGTAAAAGTAACGCTCAATGTACAAGTACACATTCTATTTATTTTGTAAGTATATGTTCCTATTGTTTGAAAAATAGAAGGTTTGCATGTGATGATGATTGAGCTTATTTACTCTCGCCGCCGGCAAACCATGTGGGCGAGCGGTGTGTGTGTTTTATGTTTATTTATCGTCATTACCGGTTGCCCATATGAGCATATTTTGATTTTTGGTAGATAGTGCAATGGTACAGACAGAGACTCATTCAAGAGTCTCCTCTGGTTCTTTTACGTGGCCATCTGAAATACTGTTAGTTTTATTAAGGTCAGAGTGTGGATCGAACCTGTGATCCCTGGATTACCAGTCCTACGTGTTAATGGGTGAGCGGGTTTGCGTGTGCGACCTATATATATGCAAACGTTCACCCTCCATGAGCATGACAAGTTATTCAGCATGATGTCACTACACAAGTAATGTCAATTGCTAGAGTGTGAAATTGACCGTTTATTTCGATTCAAATACAACTGTGAGTCATAAGTGGAATTGAAATGTTTAATGGTGATAATTAACACGTGTGTGTTTTACGTTAATTTATCAACACTATCGGATTCCCATAAGAGCAATGCCTCCAACAGAGATTATTCATTTGATGTGTTGGATGACAGTGCAATGATACAGACAGAGACCCAGTCTCATCTTGTTCTTTTACGTGTAATGTGTAAAGCACTGACATGAAACATAGGTTTAAGCTCCCATCTGAAAGAATGTGCACTTGGATAGCAAATAAACGAAAGGATATAGACTTACATTATGCTGATGTGTAACATGTCACCCTTACCATAAGATGCTATGAGAAGAGGTATTCCAGGCTTGCGTGTGCTGAACGGCTTAAGCACAGTGTAGGCCACATTCAAACCCTCTGTGAGCATGATGAAAAACACCACCAGGTAGACAAAGTGAATAAGCATTGCTATGGCTGTACACAGATCCTAAACATTAAACTAGTTTATATGATATCAACCAATAATTCATTTCCAGAGTGGTTAGCATGCTCGCTTCTTACCAATGCAACCTGGGTTCGATCCTTGGACTAGGAAATATGCGATATGGTACGTTGATCGCCAGATCGAACATGTGTCGTTTCTCCGCGTACTCCGGTTTCCTTCAACAGGAACGACCACCCACACGCTTTCATCCGCGCCAAGGAGAGTTGTTAATATTTATTTTTTTATACAAATTTATTTTAGCTCGATTGTGAAACAAGTTGTTACAACTATATTTATCACTCTCGAGACCTCATTCCTGATGGAATCCATCGCCATGAAGGAGAGAGAAGAGGCAATGTGGAATTTAAATGCCTTGCCTAAGGGCATAAGCGTAACGGCTCCAGCGGGGCTCTAACTCCAGACCTCTTGCATCTGAAGCGAACGCGCATCCACTGCGCTATCACGACTTCCATCATTTATTAATATAAGTTGTTACAGTTTGTTTCTCAATCGTTGTGAAATAAATATAGTTTATACCTAATTTCCACATTTATCGAGTTGTTCTTTATATATTTCTCCAACAATAACAACATTTGTTATATAATATATACTGTATATATAAAATACAATTATAGAACAAGAAACTATTTTATTAGTCACAAACTATTACAGTGTTTGGTCTTTTTACATATTGATCATCCGTGCACTTTATAATTGAGATGTTTCATACTTTGACTGATCGTACGAGGCGGCTAATTATAGTACAGTGTTGACCTCCGTTTTGCTGAATAGTTAATTTAAATTTTATTTATTTTACAATGATTGCGAAGCAAGTTTTAACAACTTATATTAATCACTCTCGTTGGCGCGGATGAAAGCGTAAATGTGGTCATCGTGTGGGAGCAAACCGGAATACCCGGAGAACACACACCTGCCCGATCTGGCGATCACCATACCATCTCACATACTTCCCGGTCCGAGGATCGAACCCGGATTGCATTGGTGAGAAGCGAGCGTGCTAACCACTGAGCTAATCGGACAGCTGCATATTTGTGGTGACATCTGGAAGAAGAAACAATTTTATTAAGCACACTCTATTACAGTTTTTGGTATTTAACATAATTATGTACAACAAAATTACTAACACTCACGTGATGTTTAAATAGTATATATATAGTGTGGATATATGTATATATATATAATTATTTTTCTATTAATGACTATGTACTTATGTATACGTCAAAATAAACATATGTTCTGTTCTGGTTTGTTCTATAAAAAGAAAATATTTGAAATTCAAATGGTATGCTTAGATGAGGGTTGGATGGACTATACAAAGCTCAACTACTGCTTGAATGGTCACCACGAGGTCTGCCTCCACCGTTAGTAGCTGTATTGTTGCCATATGAGCTAAGCTGCTGGTGGCTGACTTTAATACCCAAAATCACAGAAACTTGCAAACAAAACAATGGCAAATCCTACAGGTAATTGTATTCATTTTAACGTTAATTTCAAGGTCGATACGATTGATGATAGATATTACATTACTTGCATAGCTTAAACAGAAATGTCGGTATTCGAAAGATAATGCGAATGAATATTACCTTATTTTCAGTCTGACGAACACCTGCGATGAAGAGAAGGTAAGCCACAAATAGTGTTCCTGCCAGATTGATGTGAATGATGGACCGTACAGATTTTATTATTCTGCAAGATAAAAACAGTTGTTGAGGATAGCGAAATATGTGTAGACTGTTACTAAATAATATATATAAACGATATATGAAATGCAGAAATTAGTACATAAACAACTAACATTGACTGCTATCATATCGTATCTTCTTCTAGCTATGCAATTGTCAGGTATCGCAATCAAATTGCATATGTTGTCCTACTTCTCTATTTTGAGTTGACATGAATAATTATAAAAAACGTGCATGTACTATGTTTTATAGCTGTACAGATTTAACATGTGTGTTTACGTTTATGCATCGTCGCTACCGGTTGCCCACATGAACGACGCCTCCTGAAGAGATTAGTCATTTTAGATTGTTGGGGATAGTGCAATGATACAGACAGAGACCCATTCCAGATTATCCTCAGGTTCTTTTACGTGCATGGTGTAAGACACTGACACGAGACCTCGATTTAAAGTTCCATATGAAAGATGATGTTAATCTTATTATAACGTCAAATGGGGGATCGAACGTACCATCTCTGGATTACAAGTCCAGCGTGTTATGGGCAACCGGTAGCGATGATAAATAAACGTAAAACACACACTCATAGACTGGCCTGTGGACGGTCTATGTTACCAGCGTCGTATTGGATAATCTTCAGATAATACCCACCGGATAGAAGCCATATGACATGGCGATGCGACTTTACCCTCTATCCACCCATGACCCCAAAACAAACGGTCATACAGTTAAACAAGCAAATAATTAGAGAAGTCCGATTCCGTGGTCGAGTGGATATAGCACTGATATATCACTGATGGTCACGGGTTCGCGTCCCGCTCAGGTCGTGTCTCTTTCTATGAAAATAAATTGGCAGCTTCTTAAGGTTGGTGTACCAAGTACTGGTTAACCGCTGGAGCCTGCCCAGCAAAGGTGTTGTTAGGTAAACTGCACCTATCGCTCAAATGGGCAATCGGTAGCAACGTAAAATAAAGTTAAAGATTTAAAAATTTAGAATTAGAGAAAAGCAGTACATACCTCCAGTAGATAATGTAAATCAATATGGTGAGCAGAAGACACGCCATGGAAACAATGCAGCCAACAATGGAGATAATGCTTAATGCAACATGGTGACCGTCATCCTAAAATGTAAAAAAACTGCTTAACGAACCATGATGTTCATCGCCCTAACATGTAGATACTATAAAACAATGATGCAAGCCTATGGTGAAGATAAAGAAGATATATGTGTGCATTAGTGTAAGACTGGAATTTATTTCATTGAGTGATCTCCGAAAGTTTTAAATAAATCATATCTTACATTAATAAACAGTAAAAGTATTTTTCTATTAACATTGTTACCAATGAGTTTTGTCTAGTGTTATCTCTCTCACTCTTATTCATCTTAACTGCTCCGACCTCACTTCACTACAAAACCCAACCGCACAACCACTTGTGCTAGCGTGACCGTAAGCAATGCAAAATAGTTCCGATATAATTTTCAAGGTTTTTTTATGTCCGCTATCAAAATTGAAATGACAGGCAAAACATAATATTGTATAATTAACGGTTAATAATTGTCAAAAAATTCCAACAATATATGTAACCAACTGCGGGGAATACGGAACACAAGCAGAGGACGAGAAATGCCATCTTCCACTGTTTTAAAGCAGTGATAGATAGCATTTTCTTTAATGGAGAAAATTCAATCATTCACTGTAAAACATAAAATTAGTGCAAGATAGAATTTTATTTCATTAAGTGATCACCGAAATTTGTATTTCCACGAGTGGCGTGGCGTCTGCTGTCAAAATGGGAAGCTACAGACAAAACAAATTCAATAGAGTTCATGATTGTCAGAAAATAGCGAAAGTACAAAAGTATACCCAACCGCGGAGGAATACGAAACCAAAGCAGTGACAGAGAAAATGCCGTCTTCCACTGTTTCAAAACTGTTTCAAAACAGTGCAAGATAGCATTTTCTTTCACTGAGAACAGCCAATCATTCATAAAAGAAAATTTAATATTCATCCGTTATTACGTGTGCCAACACTAACAATTGGAGAACGTCATGAATTACTAAAATGACGCCAACGATAGATTTAGGTATTTCTTAAAAAAGGTTTGTAATTTTGGTCTTAACGGATCTATTTACTTACATTTGCTACCAAAACATATTTATTCTTTATTCTTTGTGTGTGATTTTAGTAGCGTTAGGCAATGGAAAGTTATTAAGGAATTAAAGAGTTACCGTAACAGTAATCTTTCTTGTCGGACACTCTGTAGTAGTATGGACGTATTCACATACTTAATGTTAAAGCGCTGGTTCAACATGTGTCCGTATTTTCATGACTTTGCAACGGTGCTGACCCCACTGCCGCTATTACTAAGGCAAAGGAATCCTACATAACATACCGTATCAATTGTAGCAGAACTCATGAGCAGAGCAAAGTTCGTAAGATGGTCACATTTACAGACAACCGTATTCTTCTCGTTGCTACGTAAATGCAGCCAACACCCATCCATGGACCAGGCACCGAGTGATCTTTGCATTCGAAGGAATATATAAATAATTAGAAGAATTCATCGTACATGTCGACATAAACGATAATAATAAATTGCTTCATATTGATATATATGAATAAATATATACGATATTCAGATAGGTTCGGACAGTGCTCACTGGCATAATTAATACAATGTGTCTAGTGAAATTCGAAAATAAAAGTAATGATGTTACTACCACCAAGCAGCGTAGACTAAATAAAATATGTTATTCATCCGGATGGAAGCAGTGAAAATAATAAATAAAAATTGCATTCTTGCTTCTTGACAGTTATTATTTTCATTGATTTCGAGTTGGAAATAACGTCAACATAAACGCCATTTGACCCAATTCGTCAGTAACATCAGTTGTGACGTCATCAAATGTATCACGACGTTCTAGCGCCATTAAATATATATGGTAGTATTTGCTTTTTTACCATAATGACTATCCAAACTAAATAATAAGAATGAATTGTACTTTTAGCACCACTCGTGATAATATTGCTCTCAATTTGAAGGTATTGAACTATGAGACTATACTAATACATTGAAACAAACAATATTCTCTATAATAATTATAAAAGTACCCACCATTTAATTAATGATAGTAAATGTGATAACCAAGCGGAAATATCACAAAGCAGGCCCCAGTAACGATATAGATAGATATATGTTATTGAACAAAAGGTCATCAACCCATACAAGATACAAGATACAGAATTTATTTTGAGTCGGCATGGTTAAACAATGAACATTAGCTATGCATAGCTATTAACCGACATGGTTAATACGTCCATGGTACATGTATACATTTATACATACAACAGTTCTTTAATAATAAACAATTACAGTAATAGTTGTTGATCATTATAAATACATATCATGTATCTGTATATCTATATATACCTGGTATCCCTCGTCCAGAATGAACAGCTGGGATCGTCTAAAACATTCTAAAATAGCACAAAGCATTGTGTCACATTGAAGTTATGAATGGAATATACAGTTAGAACATTGCTTGATGATCGCCGCGTAAGCATAGTGGACTGACATGAATGTAACTACGCTTTGCTCGATCAGTGAGTAATTTAGTCGAATTCAAATAAGCTAGGTAGATAGCGAAATGCTGGAGGTTATATCACTAACTCGACAATTCCTTAAACAATGCTGGAAGACGCACCCAAATGTTATCTCTGTCGGATAGTTGATATGCGAATCTTCACTCTCAATTCTAAATCAACCACAACCAATATTTACTTACACGGGACATTCGTGTAATTGTGTTCTAAAGTTTGCTGCTACAGTGTGTTGCAGAAAGTACACCGTATATATGTGAAGTTCGCTGATTATATTTTTACGTTTATTTATAGTCGCTACCGTTGCCATTATGAGCGACGCCTCCTGAAGAGATTAGTTATTTTAGATTTTGGAGGATAGTGCATGATACAGACAGAGACCCAATCCAGAATCTACTCTGGTTCTTTTACGTGCACGGTGTAAAGGACCGACACGAGACCTCGGTTTAACGTCCCATCTGAAAGACTGTTATTGTATTAGGGTAAGACGGGTGATCGAATCTGCGATCCCTGGATTACCAGTCCAGCGTGTTACCACTGGACTACATATCCGTCTGTGAAGTTCGCCGAAACTGGGTTCCTTCAAGATATATTACTTAGTACATAGTTTTTTTTATACAGACTGTATAAAATATCATAGCAAAGAAATATGAGAGAAAATAGTTTGCCAATTTATATCCTCCGAATGCATATACATGCGTACGCCAATCATCTAATAACAATATGTAAGACCGTAAGCTCATTTTACATACGATTTATAATGCTACACTTGTGATGTTGCCCTTGCTGAATTTGGTTCTACTGCACACAGAAACACCCCCGTTATACAACATAAACTATTTACAACATCATTGCATTTCCTTGATGAACGTATGTGCCCTTATTGCATACATTTTAGTATGAGGGTCCAAACTACTCGAAGCTATGGATATGCGCATTTGCAGTGTTAGGCAGCGTTCCTATCGAGAAAAGGCGTGTCTTACAGTGTGTACACTGTTCCAAGGATGATCTATTCACCTGTTCCGGCACACGGTAAAATGTAATTCTGATCATAAATCATTCTAAATACAGAGTCTGTGTCATCGAAAATAATAATTAATGTCAATATAAGTAATATACCGTGGGTTAATAGTTTCCATCGGGGTATGATCTACATTGGGCGTGCTTAATGTTATCGTGGATGCATTCGGCCTCCACATACATTAACCACAAATATGTGTGGAGGCCGAATGCATCCACGCTACCTTCAGACACCCCTAATGTAATTCAAACCCCGATGGAAACTATTAACCTGTGATTCATTCCTTAAACATGTTTGTTTTGGAGGTGTAACCAGATCAAGTGTTCATAGCGAGCTACGAATACGCGATTGCATAATAACGGTTGTATCAATTCTAAATTGCATGGAAGCTCCTGGCCAATATGTGAGCGGAAATTGTGTATTATATGAATAGTGCTAGTGCGTTATATCCACATATTCGAAACACACCAATATATGAATAATAATAATTATCACGGATATGTGTATGACAGTATATTTTCTTGTATGTATAATATGGAAATAACAATGTACGTACGTCGTAGAGTTGAAAAGTTATCTCTACTGGTGTCTCTAGCTTCACGTCCGTCTTTGGAAAGTATGCGAATGACATCACTGGCGCATTTATTACCTGTAGTGTTCTGCAATTAAAAATGTATTTCCTGTCTGAATATGTTTGGAAACAAATGCCAACCTTGATCTAATCTAATTTCCTACCAACCGAAAAACTCACGATGTTATGACTAATATTTGAAACACATATTTGGATACCTCTGAAAGTGTCACTCTTTTTATTTGTGTTCATGAAATGTACACACTTTGAGAACAGAAAATGTTAATACTGAATATTCATAGTAGGTTTATGACTTTATACTATTATCTACATGGTTCAGTTGTAGAGAAAAGCACAAACAGTCGATTGCATAGACACGCCCCATGCAGCATGATATATATATAGTACATAACATGGATTACGACTATTAATTACGATGTATTCAGCTGCATCCTGTCAACACGGCCGTTTAAATTGACGCAAGAATACGTATTGGTAAATAGTACTTGTACTCACTATATAGATTTGGATAAATGAACATTATAATTGTGAAAAATGAACTCATCCAATAGGAGTACATCGATAAAGCGGGAGAAGCTACATGCTACAACAACAACTGGTTGCCATCCTAGTGTGTATATCATCTTGAAAAGCTGGTCAACAAAATTTAAACGAAATATTGAAAAAGGTCACTTCCTTTCCAGTTAAAGATGGCTGCTGTAATACCGTGTATATTTCTATAGTACAATCGACGTTTTAGTATCATTTTTAAAACAAGGCTTTTATTGTAAAGTTGATGATATTTGAACACAATGAAGTGCGTGATCAAAATCGAAAATCGCCGCAAACAACGTATGTAAGAGCTACATTGGGCGTATCTAAGCAATCGGCTGCTTAAATCGGGAGAGAAATAGCTATTGTTGATAATTTGCTAATATTTCCTACTAAATTAAAATGCAATTTATTACAAAGATCATCAACTATTTTTAGAAAATACCAACAGCCATGTTTGTTTCTGAAAGATTTGACAATGAATAGCTACTATCCGATTTGTGTCAAAGCTATTATGTTATTAGATATATAATTATAGATGTTGTGCTATATAAAGGTATTAACTTTATACTATAATAGTCATACAATCTAAATTTATCAAGTCTAGACCAAGATTTGCACAGCTGTATAAGATCTTACATGATTTTGTGATTTCCTTCCATATTTTATGAAACCATTTTGGAAGTTTGCTATTAAGCGATCCATTTGATCACATTACCATAGCACCAACAACCATAAAGTGGAAGGCAAAACAAGTTTCTGTTTGCCAATATCTTTTTTAGCCCAATTATATTATATTTGTCTTAGCTGTATTACACTGACTACAAGCACAGTTATGTAATATTGGTTAAGCGAAACCGATATTGACACACATTTTACTGAAATGAGCGTCCTTTTAATAATATCCATCTCTTCATAGTGGCCATAGCAAAGCTTCGTGCCCGGCTTTAGCATTATAATAACATATTAAGTTAGGAGAGACCAATTGTCTATTGCATTAGTAATTTCTTGTAACTATGTGTTCTAAAAAGATGTTTATCACATAAACTACGGCGCGTGAGTTTAATAAAGCCAACACATCATGTACATTTTGTATTTGTATTTGTTAAAAAAGAATGTTTGAAAATAATTTAAAAGTGTTTAATATTGAATGGTTGCGCATGATATGTTGTGATAGTTTAAAAACTGTTTACAAAGGAAGAAAATAAAAAATTTGGAGTATTTAGTGTCGCACTATTTTCTTGGCCCATTAAGTAGAAACCGCAGTACTACTCTGGCTTTCATTTGCTAAAGGGGACGTGTGTTCAATCGTGACACACTTTTACTGCGTATTTGGTTTAAGTGATAAAAAGAATCTTACATTCGTGTCTTTCCATATTGAATTTATTAAACTCGTTTAATAAATTCAATATGGAAAGCCACTCATGTAAGATCCTAGGTTTATTACATATCTACGGTGAGATATAATAACACTTACATTCACATTAATCGACAATGTATGTGGAAAAATAAAATGTATGTGGAAAAATAAAATGTACTTGTTATCTGTAGTCTTTATGGGCATTATTTCTGATAGATCCCTGTATATGGCACTGCTATATGACCGTTGCCTTGATTCTGAAAAGCGTGACATATAGTATGTTCCAGGGTTAATGCTTATAATGTTTATATTTTAAATTTCATATCACATTATTAGCGCAGTGGTTAGCACGTTCGCTTCTCACCAATGCAACCTGGGTTCGATCCTCGGTCCGAGAAGTATGTGAGATGATACGATGGTCGTCAGATTGGACAGGTGAGACTTCTCCGGGTACTCCGCATTCCTCCTTAACGAATGACCACACCAAATACGCTATCATCTGCTCCAACGAGAGTGATTAATATTATTAAGTTGTTACGTTGCAGCTTGTTTCGCAATCGTTGTAAAATAAATAAAGTATATTAAATTTGGATTACAACATAAAGCATTGAAAATAATATGACCTAGCTAATAACTACGCCATGGACTGTCCTACGCCCGACTGAGAAAGGAGGAGTGTTGTGCTTAGGGCCAGCATCCCTACCACGTAAAACAACCACAGGCTACGGAAACCAGCACCACAGCAACTACTACGGACGATTTACGGTATCGACAAAGAGGAGAGCGTATGAAACAGAGCAATCTGAGGACAAATCTTCTCTCCCATAAGAATGTCTCACGGATCGGATTTTGGAATGTACGAACACTATACGACACGGGAAAAGCGGCTCAGGTGTCCAGAGAGATGGATAGGTATAAAATAGACATGTTAGGACTAAGTGAGGTACGTTGGACTACAGCAGGAAAGGTTACATTGGCAACAGGACACACGCTTCTATACTCTGGACTAGCAAATGAGAACGATGCACATCGCAACGGAGTTGGACTCCTGCTTACCAAGAAAGCGCACAAATGTCTTTTGGAATGGGACCCAATAAGTGACAGACTACTGACCGCCAGATTTCACTCTAAATTTCAAGAAGTTACCATCGTCCAGTGCTACGCACCAACTAACGCTGCAGACATGGACGCCAAAGAAGAATTCTACAAGCAGCTTCAAGGAGTATTAGACCGGGTGGACAAGAGGGACATCACCATTGTTATGGGTGACATGAATGCGAAAGGAGGAACCAACACTGGTAGAGAGACCGTCATGGGAAAGGAGGGACTCGGGACCATGAATGAAAATGGGGAACTCTTCACCGATTTCTGTAGGCTAAATGATATTGTCATCGGTGGAACTATCTTCAAGCACCGCAACATTCACAAGACCACATGGACATCACCCGATCAGGCAACAGAGAACCAGATCGATCATGTCACGATCTCAAGAAGATGGAGGAGGACCCGCACGGATGTCAGAGCGTATCGAGGAGCTGATGCAGGTTCCGACCATGAACTAGTCATCGCCAAACTACAAGTCAGAATTGCCAGTTCAAGAAAGACGGGCATCCAGCAGAACAAGCGATACGCCACATCAAGCTGAAGGCAGCAGAACAACAGCAAGTGTTCGACATCGCCCTCGACAACAGGTTTCAGGCCCTAGCCGTCATAGAAGACGGATCGCTGGAAAAAAAGTGGGACCGCGTCAAATGCTCTTCCACAATGACATGCGAAGAGAAGCTGGGATTTAGAACGAAGAAGTACAAGACCTGGCTCACAGACCACACCATCCAGATCATTGAAGAAAGAAGAAGAATTCGACACCGACTGTAGCAGGCGAAAACCAGAGCACAGAAACAGAACATCCAGGGAGAATACAGCACCAAGAACAAAGAAGTCAAGAAGAGTGCACTACAAGACAAAATGGATCAAGTAGACAAGCTGGTTGGACAATCACATGAATCAGCATACCACAACGACATGAAGACCCTATAACTAGACAACTTTCCGGCAGAAGGAGCAACCCCAACAAACCAGTGGATGACGTTGATGGTAACACCCTCTCCAAACCAGAAGACCAGATGACAAGGTGGAAGGACCATTTCCAGGAACTACTCAGCGGTACACCTGTGACCAACCCACCAGACATAGCAGACGGACCATAACTGGAGGTAGAGATGGGACAGATCACAAGGAATGAAGTGACAAGGGCCATCAACAAGATCAAGAATGGGAATGCACCGGGGCCAGACAACATCCCACCAGAAGCACTGAAGGCATCGACTGAGACCAAAGCAGCACTACTACTAGACCTTCTACAGCAAGTCTGAGATGAGGAAGTGGTTCCAGAAGAATGGAGAGTATGGCACATCGTCAAGCTACCCAAGAAAGCTGACCTCAGCAACTGCCAGAATTGGAGGGGCATCCAGCTACTGTCCATCCCAAGTAAAGTCCCCACAATACTCCTACTAGAAAGGATCAAGAATGCAGTGAACGCCAAGATGAGGGAAGAACAGGCAGGATTCAGGGCAGGAAGATCATGCACAGATCAGATAGCAACACTCCGCATCATCGTTGAACAGTCCATCGAATGGCAGTCTCCAATCTACATCAACTTCATCGATTTCAAGAAAGCGTTTGACACGATTGATAGAGACGTCATATGGAGCATCCTCGGGCACTACGGCATACCAGGAAAGATCATCAACATTATTCGGAGCCTGTACAACAACACCACTTGCCATGTGATCCATGACATGAACCTTTCACAGCCATTTCCCGTCAGCACCGGCGTCCGTCAGGGCTGTATGCTCTCCCCTCTCAGTTTCTCCGTCGTACTGGACAGGATAATGAGAACGACAGTAGACAGACCAAGAGGAATACAGTGGACACTTACAGAGAAGTTGGAGGACCTCGACTTTGCGGACGATCTAGGCCTCCTGTTCCACACACACCAACACATGCAACATAAGTCAGAACGCCTACACACAGTTGCGAAGACTACAGGGCTGGAGATCAACATTAGGAATACCAAGTGCCTCAGGGTAAAGGAACATACCCATTCAGATAGATGGCCATCCAATCGATAATGTTGACTCCTTCACCTACCTCGGCAGCGTTACAGGCAAAACAGGGGGAACAGAAGAAGACATCCAAGCCCGTATTGAGAAAGCACGACATGCCTTTGTGACGTTGAAGCCAGTATGGAACAACAATAACATCCACCTCAAGACAAAGCTCAGACTGTTTGAGACGAATGTTAAGACAGTCCTCTTGTACGGAGCTGAGACCTGGAGACGCACCAAGGGCCTTGACCACAAACTACAGGTATTCATCAACAACAGCCTCAGACAGATCCTACGCATCAGATGGCCAGAAAAGATCACCAACCAGGAGCTGTGGCGGCGAACAAGACATGACCCCATCACAGACTCTATCACACAGAGGAAGTGGCGGTGGATATGGCACACTCTACGACGAGACCAGCCCAACATAGCACGCCAAGCACTGGATTGGAATCCACAGGGCACACGGAAAAGAGGTCGACCAGTTACGACATGGCGAAGGACTCTGGACAGTGAGCTGCGCCGAAACAGGATGTCCTGGGGGGAAGCCAAGACAGCAGCAACGGACCGGTCCAAGTGTAGAGCAGTGGTGAAGGCCCTATACATCAACCGGGGTGAAGAGGATTAAGGAAGGTATTTAGCAAATAGTCGAATTAATATACTTTTAAGGATGTAGTCTAAAGGACAACTATAATTATGTCCATTGCGAATTCAGCGCTGAAAGTTGAAACTGTGCGAAATTAGTTCATATATACAGATTGTACAATGAATTGAAATCTCTAAGTATGTAACAGTTGCCATATTGATCATGCCATTCCCTATTTGTTCTGCACAGCTGCTTTCAAACTTTAACCTCAACTTATTTTCATTACTTTCTTAAATTATGCTTTCAACTACTCATACTTTTAACTTCTTTACGGTTTAACAGTGTTGCTATGATACCAATAGTTGTACACACCTATCTGTCGACATGCTACTGACATAACATATTTCAACCCCCAAAACATCATGTGGCTGAAAGGAGCACTCAAATAGTTATGCTGAACATTTCAGGAAGATTATTTCAAAGTCCACCATGTGAGCTATGAAATGTTTAGTGGCTTAGTAGATACCGACCGAGCACGATCCATTAATCATGACGGCCACAACTTTCAAATTACTTGGTTGGAAGATGAATTCTGCATGCCAATAAGGATGTAAAGAACAACATTTGATTCAATGTAAACCATTATCAGTAATTTAGGTTGTACGGGATCGAACACGAACATATTTAATATATTAATTGAACAGACGGACGAAATGACGCTCCGATGTTCATTCATGACTATGTTCCCCATTCCATTTTGCGTCATTTAGTCATACTTTTATTCTAGTATTGTGCCTCGGCTTACACTGAGATATACATAGACATACATCAAGTGTTGTTCAAGTTTATGTACATGATTGCTGCCGTTCAGATAGGATTAAAATATACGTTGCAAAATAAATGTATAATCGTTTCAGTCTTAATTACGTCATAAGGTAAACAGACAATTATAAGCTAGTGCGAATATCTAATGGTACTAATTCAGAAGAAAATAATCCTACACACATTGCACTAATTTACCCAATATTCTGCACATTTGGTTATGAAATGTGCCTATATTTTGTTCTAAAAGCATGTACATTGTATAGCTAATAGTGCAGTTTCTTTTTGGTGTCAGTATAGTTTATACAATGTTCGTATATGTTCATTCTCTAGGTGAGCTTTCTGCAGAATTACCTCCCTTACTTTGGTCACACCATTTGTAACGTAAATTGTTTCGACGCCCAGGGCTTCTCAAATCAAATAATAGTCAATATATGACCCCATTGTGTAAGTTTAGGCTTTCTTTAATATTTTTGTTTATTGTGTGAACGTTTGACCAAGTAGGTAAATTATGACTGCCATTGTTAAATCATAAAGGCAGCATATCGACGATTTATTAGGATCTAGATAAATCCAGCCCGTTTCCTTTTCGTACCTAACCGTTTATATTTAAGGCTTTTCATGTTTATGTGATAACACTAAGTGGTTATGATTAATTAGTAATGAACACCTTTTGTATAGTCATATGCATTGTGAACTATATTTGTTATCTTTTCAGTCTTTTTAATATTGATTAAAAAGAAGTATGTGCAACGTATCAAGAACAGCCTCGTATAATAAAAATTGATAGCACTTAAACGGTTTGAGTGTGGAATAAAGTATTATATCATTAGATTAATGGCTCTCGAGATCACATTCATGCATCGACATGACGGAACTAGAGGAGAACTTGTGGATTTATATGTATTGACCAAGTTGGGGCTCAACTAGCAACACTATGATTACAAGGCGGATGCTATACCCGCTACACCACAGAAGCTCCCCTAGCAGTACTAGCAGTGTACATTGTTTAGCAGCAATATGCATACATTTACAACTGATTTCATTGACCATTAATTTAAAAAATACTTGCTTGTTTTTGTAT
This sequence comes from Archivesica marissinica, assembly GCA_014843695.1. Lineage (NCBI taxonomy): Eukaryota > Metazoa > Mollusca > Bivalvia > Venerida > Vesicomyidae > Archivesica > Archivesica marissinica. Next base: position 61,717,781 of record CM026387.1, read on the forward strand.
TTCCAAACAATTCGATTTATTGCCAAGACAAATATTAAATGAGTTTCAACAACATCAATACAAATGCGATGTTCTTTGTCTCTATTCTTGTTTTAGTGGTAGTACATTTTCAAATCTTCAAGAAAACGAAATGCGGTATTATCTAGATTAATTGCTGCAGCTATCGTATTTCGTAGCACGTGTGTGACTTGCTAATGTAACTTCATGTTAGGGAAAAAGAACGAGAGGATTATATTTGCCAATTCATGATCTATGAAGTTGTAAGTAACGCATTCAAAGGTATGAATTAAACACAACAATTTGGAAAGATGCTTTCATTGTGCTTCTAGTAAGTAGTTTATCTTTTAGAACAAACATCCTCTAACTGTACATTAAGCTGACACTCGAAACTCCACATGATAACATGCACAATTTGACAACATTAAGAAGTCGTTTTTTTATACAATTAGCTCGATTGCGAAACAAGTTATTTCAACTTATATAAATCACTCTCGAGACCTCATTCCTGATGGAATCCATCGCCACGAGTAGGCGTAATAATAAACTATTACATAGATATGAATTTTAGCCTATTTTTGGAGTTTATTTGCTTAGTACAATACTGTCTACAACCCAGGTTGATGTGTTCCCAGTCTGGCATTACGTTTGCTGTATCATAACCAGGTCCTTTTAAATAACGCATGCGCACTCGGTGCTAGTTTGTTTACTTCATGTAGCCCGTAATTGTGGCAGATAACAGATGTTTGTAGTTTCATTGGTAATATTTCAATCGTTTTCGTGTATATAATTCAGTAAGTCTGATTTATTCCTGATGAATGGATAACGGAGAGCATGCTTTGATTATTAAATGTTCAAATTCATATTTGTTCAATAAAGACGTTATTACATGGCTAGTTTCATACCAGTCTATGTATCGACCTTCGGTAACTTGATATCAGCCTTCGGTCTCAGGCTGTTCATACCTCTGCTGATCTGAAACTAGCCACGTAATAACATCTCAATACTATTACAGTAAGATATTATATATAAATTGTCCATGCCTATATCAATTTAGATGTACTTACTATTAGCACAAGCTATGTCAACACTATTTAATGTTTCTGATGCCCAGGCTGGAACAACGCCATTTCCTCGATCTGGGAACTGAATACCTGCCTCGCAAGCAGTAGTGAGGCCAATCTTCAGAACTGTAACATCACGAGATAAAGGTTAATTATGATAAAGAGGCAATACTTATTAAAAATAGTTAATATAAGTTATGCAATATATTATAGAGGCTACCCATGTAGCCGGTTAGATGTATCCATATTTTAGATTTAGCCTGATACTAATTTGAACTTATGACTTTGCTTGTATTCAGTGCAATACAGCAATGCCATTAATTCGTATATGTCCACACGTGTAATAACACCTGGAAGGATTCTGATTGGTTGAGAGAATAATCCATATTATTTGTAAATTAAACTTAATTTCTGTTTGAATTTGTACATACTGCGAGTAAGAAAAAGTTACGAGTGACTGACAATTAACACCAACATGTATGCAGCGTTATTGTGTGCACAAATATGGTTAAAAATAAAACCCAATATTGTAATGTCATAAAACGGATCTTACACTCGTGATGATTTCATACCAAATTATATGAAATGAAGTTGATATTAAGCTCGTCAAACTAGCTTTTGAATTTGCTATTGAGCTCGCCAAACTCGTTTTGGAATTTGCTATTTCCAGTAAGCTTGCCACATTCGTTTTGGAATGTGCTATTAATCTCGTTAAAAGGCTCTATCGCTACGAAGGAGAGACAAGAGGCAGTGTGGAATTTATATGCATTGACTAAGCACAAAATCGTAACGGCTACAGCTGGGTGCGAACTCGGGGCCTTTCGCACCTGAATGGAACGTGCTACCACTGTGCTATCGCTACTTTCACTGTTCTGTTAATGGAAATGAAAAGAAAACACAAAATGAGTTCAATGAATATGGACATAGATCTAGTGAGATGAGAGTTTTAAATTAAAAGCATTGTTATCATTGTTATCATTATTTGTAATTTATAGGTACTACGGGGTTTCCATAGTTTTAGTTATTTACTCAAGCGAAGGCCATGACAAAACTGTTGACATTTAGCCCTTAAGTGTTCAGAGACTATTCAACGATAAGTAACTATCTAAAGAAATACGTCTAAGAAAATAATGTGGTATTATCTTCTACGTGGCCAGCAAACACTTGGGTATCAATATGTTGTTTAAGGAATGAGTTAATAGTTTCCATTGGGGTGTGAACTACATTGCGTGTGTTTAAAGTGCGTTGCGGCCGATGGCATCCACGGTAACTTTAAGCACACCCAAATGTAATTCATACCCAAATGGAAATTATTAACTCGCGATTCATTATTTATATTTGCATTAATTATTATTTTTAATGAGACAAAGAAAATATATCACACTTTCCAATTAAAAGAGATTTAGTCCAAATTTGCGACATATTGTGTGGCGGGATTCTGATAATTAGATCATCCTTGGTACAACGTACACTTTTAAGATACGCCTTTTCTCGCGACGAACACTGCCTAACACTGCGCATGCCCGTAACATCGAGTGCACATATCATCTGCATATCATTAATTGGAAGCCCTCATACAAAATTGTATACAATTGTATACCTATGTTCATCGTAGGAAATGCAATAGCGATGTAAATATGACGTGTTAAACGAACACTTGAATACTATACTATCAGTTTAGACGAACATCACAGTTGTATTCCCATTACAAAGATCATTCAATGAACACTTTGGTGATACGAATTTGCATGTTATAAAGAATAATCGCTGTAGAAGGTCTCTTCGAAGACCGAACGAGAAACGACTTGGCAATGACAATGGAATTATCGTTATGGTAGCGTTAGTCGAACACTTGACGGAAATGCAGCTTTTCACCCAATGTAGTATTACTGTTAAAAAGTGTTCAGCGAATACTTTCAGAGACACTGGTATTACCTTTACAAACGCGTTCAGGGAATACTTACAGAGACACTGGTATTACCGTTACAAACGCGTTCAGGGAATACTTATAGAGACACTGGTATTACCGTTACAAATGCGTTCAGGGAATACTTACAGAGACACTGGTATTACCGTTACACATGCGTTCAGCGAATACTTACAGAGACACTGGTATTACCGTTAAAACGATCAGGGATTACTTACAGATACACTGGTATTACTGTTACAAAAACATCCAGGGAATACTTACAGAGACACTGGTATTACCGTTACAAAAACGTTGAGGGAATACTTACAAAGACACTGGTATTACCGTTACAAATGCGTTCAGGGATTACTTACAGAGACACTGGTATTACAGTTAAAACGTTCAGGGAATACTTACAGAGACACTGGTATTACCGTTACAAATGCGTTCAGGGAATACTTACAGAGACACTGGTATTACCGTTAAAACGTTCAGGGAATACTTACAGAGGCACTGGTATTACCGTTACAAATGGGTTCAGGGAATACTTACAGAGACACTGGTATTACCGTTAAAACGTTCAGGGAATACTTACAAAGACACTGGTATTACCGTTAAAACGTCCAGGGAATACTTACATAGACACTGGTATTACCGTTATAACAATGTCCAGGCAATACTACAGAGACACTTGTATTACCGTTACAAAAACGTTCAGGGAATACTTACAGAGACACTGGTATTACCGTTACAAAATCGTTCAGTGAATACTTACAGAGACATCGTATTACCGTTACACAAACGTTCAGGCACTACATACAGAGACACTGGTATTATCGTTAAAACGTCCAGGGAATACTTACATAGACACTGGTATTACCTTTACAAAAGCGGTCAGTAAATATTACATCTTCGACTGTGCAATCACTCTACGAACATTGTTCAATGACACTGAAGAACATTGCTTTTCTATTGAAAACGATGTTGCTGTACCATTGCAAAATGATTATTGACTACATACAAGGATACAGACAAACAATGATGTAGCTGTGTTAGGAATACTTACATATATTCGATTTTGTAAACTCTGCTGTAGTACCATTTCTTTCAGTTATTGCCGTTGCAATCTTCTCCACAAAGAGATCCAGGTCCTCCAAGACTGTGTTGGCGCCAGATCCAGTCTGTAAATATACATCAAATAACAGATGTGATGGCGTGATGTGGGCGAACATGGCGTGGTGCGGGGGAACATGGAGTGGTTTTGTGGAACATGGCGTGATGTGGGGGAACATGGCGTGATGTGGGGAAACATGGCGTGATGTGGGGGAACATGGAGTGGTGTGGGGGAACATGGCGTGATGTGGGGGAACATGACGTGATGTGGGGGGGTGTGGGGGAACATGGGGTGGTGTGGGGGAACATGGAGTGGTGTTGTGGAACATGGAGTGGTGTGGGGGAACATGGGGTGGTTTAGGGGAACATGGGGTGGTGTGGGGGAACATGGGGTGGTGTGTGGGAACATGGGGTGGTGTGGGGGAACATGGAGTGGTGTTGTGGAACATGGAGTGATGTGGGGGAACATGGAGTGATGTGGGGAACATGGAGTGGTGCGGGGGAACATGGAGTGGTGTGGGGGAACAAACAACAGGTGGAATAGTGTGATACATGTATCAATCTAACCAACGTTTATCATTCTTTTATAGGTGTGTATTTTCTCTCTAATCTTTTGAGTCATTTTTGTATTCATTCTATTTTGTATACTCTTTTCAGGAGAGAAACCCAGTCAATTAGTTTATCAAACATTAGCCTGACTTTATGGTGCTGGCCATTGCATACTGTTGTTAATACATGTGGCCCAAACAATTGGCATTTTCATGCAATGTATTGTATCATTTTGTGCATGGCATATGTACTATTGATTTTCAGATATGACTCTCTTAATCCTGCTATTAAATGGTTGTATATTAATGTTATATGCACATATAGTTTATATAACCATATATTATTACGGTATTCAAATAATTATAAACTACATGTGATGTCATAAGTTTATACTTATGTTCTATGATTTCTATAAACACGTAAGTGTATTATCACCAAATTAAGTTACTACCCACCTCGTTGACCAACGCTTTCCATGTTGTTCTAGTTTCTTCACTGATAATATTATTAACAACTTCAACGAAATACTGAAATGAAGAATCCTTGAAGTAATGAGCAATTCGAATTTGAGGGTAGAGAACTATGTATCTAAAATTCGACACGAATGATGTTGTCATTCATATGTTTATGAGTGTCATATATAACCTCGGAGTAACGATGTTGTCATTCATATGTTTATGAGTGTCATATATAACCTCGGAGTAACGATGTTGTCATTCATATGATTATGAGTGTCATATATAACCACGGAGTAACGATGTTGTCATTCATATGTTATGAGTGTCATATATAACCTTGGAGTAACGATGTTGTCATTCATATGTTATGAGTGTCATATATAACCTTGGAGTAACGATGTTGTCATTCATATGTTTATGAGTGTCATATATAACGTCGGAGTAACGATGTTGTCATTCATATGTTTATGAGTGTCATATATAACGTCGGAGTAACGATGTTGTCATTCATATGTTTATGCCTATGTTTATGAGTGTAGTATAATGTTTATGAGTGTCATATATAACCTCGGAATAACGATGTCCACACTCTTACATTTATTCACTGATGCTTAATATTCAACACTGAATTAGTTTAAACTATATTTATTGTACAACGATTGCTAAACAAACTTTGAACACTTGTTAAAATAATTTTATTTATACAATTTGATTTTATCTCGATTGCGAAACAAGTTCTTACAACTTATATTAATCAGTCTCGATACCTCATTACTGATGGTATCCATCGCCACGAGGAGGTGGAGAGAAGAGGCAATGTTGCACACTCAGGGGCACACTCATAACGGCTCCAGCAGGGCTCGAACCTGAAGCTAACGTGCCGCAACTGTGCTATCACGACATTACTGCCAATTATCCCAAAAATGGTGTAGGTAGTTAGAAATAAAGTCAATAATTACTACAGAGAACCCTATGCCCATGCAATAGTGATGTAAGCTAGCCCTATGCCCATGCAAGAGTGATGTAAGCTAGCCCTATGCCCATGCAAGAGTGAGGTCAGCTAGTCCTATGCCCATGCAAGAGTAATGTAAGCTAGCCCTATGCCCATGCAAGAGTAATGTAAGCTAGCCTATGCCCATGCAATAGTGATGTAAGCTAGCCCTATGCCCATGCAAGAGTGATGTAAGGTAGCCATATGCCCATGCAAGAGTGATGTCAGCTAGTCCTATGCCCATGCAATAGTGATGTAAGCTAGCCCTATATCCATGCAAGAGTGATGTAAGCTAGCCCTATGCCCATGCAAGAGTGATGTAAGCTAGTCCTATGCCCATGCAAAGTGATGTAAGCTAGCCCTATACCATGCAAGAGTGATGTAAGCTAGTCATATGCCCATGCAAGAGTGATGTAAACTAGCCCTATGCCCATGCAAGAGTGATGTAAGCTAGTCATATGCCCACGTAAGAGTGATGTAAGCTAGTCATATGCCCATGTAAGAGTGATGTAAGCTAGCCCTATGCCCATGCATGAGTGATGTAAGCTAGCCCTATGCCCATGCAAGACTGATGTAAGCTAGTCCTATGCCCATGCAAGACTGATGTAAGCTAGTCCTATGCCCATGCAAGAGTGATGTAAGCTACTCATATGCCCATGCAAGACTGATGTAAGCTACTCATATGCCCATGTAAGAGTGATGTAAGCTAGCCCTATGCCCATGCAAGAGTGATGTAAGCTACTCATATGCCCATGTAAGAGTGATGTAAGCTACTCATATGGCCATGCAAGAGTGATGTAAGCTAGCCCTATATCCATGCAAGAGTGATGTAAGCTAGCCCTATGTCCGTGCAAGAGTGATGTAAGCTAGCCCTATGCCCGTGCAAGAGTGATGTAAGCTAGCGCTATGCCAAATGCACGTGTGATGTAAGCTAGCCCTATGCCCGTGCAAGAGTGATGTAAGCTAGCCCTATGCCAAATGCACGTGTGTTGTAAGCTAGCCCTATGCCCGTGCACGAGTGATGTAAACTAGCACTATGCCCGTGCAAGAGTGATGTAAGTTAGCCCTATGCCAAATGCACGTGTGATGTAAGCTAGCACTATGTCCGTGCAAGAGTGATGTAAACTAGTCATATGCCCGTGCACGAGTGATGTAAGCTAGCCCTATGCCCATGCAAGAGTGATGTAAGCTAGCCCTATGCCAAATGCATGTGTGATGTAAGCTAGCCCTATGCCCGTGCAAGAGTGGTGTACACTAGTGTTTATAAATAAGATGGTAGAGGACGAATGAACTTAGACCGTTTAAGACTGAGTCTGGGGTTGAACACTACTGTAAGTGAAATATGCACCCATGGCACAGGGCTGCAATCAGCACACACCAAATATTACCCTTTATTCGTTGGACATACATTTGCTGCAAATATTACCATTTAATCGTTGGACATACATTTGCTGCAAATATTACCCTTTAATCATTGTACTTACATATGCTGCAAGTATTACTCTTTAAACGTTGGAATTACATATGCTGCAAATATTACCCTTTAATCGTGTACTTATATATACTGCAAGTATTACCATTTAAACGTTGGATTTACATATGCTGCAAGTATTACCCTTTAAACGTTGGACTTACATATGCTGCAAGTATTACCATTTAAACGTTGGACATACATTTGCTGCAAATATTAACCTTTAAAATTGGACTTACATATGATGCAAATATTACCCTTTAAACGTTGTATTTACATATGATGCAAGTATTACCCTTTAATCGTTGTACTTACATATGCTGCAAGTATTACACTTTTACATATGCTGCAAGTATTACACTTTTACATATTCTGCAAGTATTACACTTTTACATATGCTGCAAGTATTACACTTTTACATATGCTGCAAGTATTACACTTGAACATATGCTGCAAGTATTACACTTTTACATATGCTGCAAGTATTACACTTTAAACGTTGGACTTACATATGATGCAAGTATTACTCTTTAAACGTTGTACTTACATATGCTGCAAATATTAAACTTTACACGTTGGATACACATTTGCTGCAAATATTACCCTTTAAACGTTGGACTTACATATGCTGCAAGTATTACACATTAATCGTTGTACTTACATATGCTGCAAGTATTACACTTTAAACGTTGTACTTACATATGCTGCAAGTATTACACTTTAAACGTTGTACTTACATATGCTGCAAGTATTACACATTAATCGTTGTACTTACATATGCTGCAAGTATTACACATTAATCGTTGTATTTACATATGCTGCAAGTATTACCCTTTAAACGTTGGACTTACATATGCTGCAAGTATTACACTTTTACATATGCTGCAAGTATTACACTTTAAACTTTGGACTTACATATGCTGCAAGTATTACACTTCAATCGTTGATCTTACATATGCTGCACA
>CM026387.1:61727297-61761451 GCA_014843695.1 Archivesica marissinica
ACATACATACATACATACATACATACATACATACATACATACCTACATACATACATACATACCTACATACATACATACATACCTACATACATACATACATACCTACATACATACATACATACCTACATACATACATACATACCTACATACATACATACATACCTACATACATACATACATACCTACATACATACATACATACATACATACATACATACATAAAATAATACTACATAATACATACATACATAATAATAATAATACATCATACTACATACCTCCATACATACATACATACTACATACATACATCCATACAACAACCACATACATACATACATAATACATATACATACATACATACATACCTAAATACATACATACATACATACATACATACATACATACATACATATACATACATACTACATACATACATACATACATACATACATACATACATACATACATACATACATACATACATACATACATACATACATACATACATACATACATACATACATACATACATACATACATACATACATACATACATACATACATACATACATACATACATACTACATACATACATACATACATACATACATACATACATACATACATACATACATACATACATACATACATCCATACATACATACATCCATACATACATACATCCATACATACATACATCCATACATACATACATCCATACATACATACATCCATACATACATACATCCATACATACATACATCCATACATACATACATCCATACATACATACATACATACATTACATACATACTATATACATTCTACATACTGTATACATTCTATTACATATCTATATACATACTATATACATACATACATACTATAGCATACATACATACATACATACTACATACATACATACATACATACATACATACATACATACATACATACATACTACTACATACATACTACTACATACATACATACATACATCCATACATAATACATCTACATACATACATAAATACATACATAATAAATACATACATACATACATACATACTACATACATAATACATACATACTCATACTCTACTCATTACTAATCCATACATACATACTAATACATACATCCATTACTACATACATAATAAGATACATACCATAAATACATACATACATACATACATACATACATAAATACATACATACATACAACATACATACATACATACATACATACATACATACATACATACATACATACATACATTACATACATACATACATAGATACATACATACATACATATACATACTAATACATACATACATACATACATACATACATACATAAATACATACATACATACATACATACATACATACATACATACATACATACATACATACATACATACATACATACATACATACATACATACATACATACATACATACATACATACATACATACTACATACATACATACATACATACATACATACATACATACATACATACATACATACATACATACATACATACATACATACATACATACATACATACATACATACATACATACATACATACATACACACGCACATATTGTATACATATACGTCATATACTAACATGAAAACACACGCATACATCCGCACGTACAAATGCGGGCATACGTACGCAAACATGCACACAAAATGGGTACACAATAATTGTCTGACCGCAACTATGATATATTGTATACAGACGTATACTTACATGTATACACAAAATGCATGCATACTGTTCTCTTACGTGTACATACTCTTTATATTTACAATCAATATTTTAATATCGGCGGTCCTACAAATGAAATCGATCGGAAAACTCAATATCTGCACTTATAAGGCGGTTATACATTTATCCGAAACACACACGTGTGTATTACTTACACAAGCGTATAAGTATACATAAAAAGGCATTGTTTCAAAAAAAGTAACAGCACAAAACAAAAACATGATGCTTAAAGCTCTAATTATATAGACGAAAAGATCTAATTATATAGACGAAAAGAATGTTCATCCGTGATAGTTGAGCAGAAAAGTCTAGTATTGAATGAGGGATTCGACAAACAACACTCACTCGTGCATACACATACAAATAGACCTACTGTCAAAAAGATAGCCTGCTTCCTCACTACGGTATAATTATACTCCTCTACAATTTACCACTATTTTTCGAAGTGAGGCAAGTATATGTTTATTTCTTTAATGATGTGCATAGCAAAATCGCAGTACTGTTCAATTTGTGCAAGTGAGTGAATATTGTCTATCAACAAATCATAATGTATGCCTGTGCATGGCTTAGTTATTAAGAAAAACAACATGTAACAAGCCGAAAGTAAAATCTATAGTTGTTCACAAACTCGTATATGTCATTTGCGGATAAAAGGGAGAAAGGCAAGCCACCATTTACAAAGTTATTACTGATTTTGTAAAATAATATTCATAAAGGGAGGTAATTTTTAAAATTAATAATTTAAAATAACTAGTTCATTTTTGGCCAGCTCTTAAATTTGTATTAAAATTATGTATAAGTTATTATCGAAAAATGGATTTATATGACAATTTCCAGCTCCTTAGAACATCTCGATGTTCAGCATTTTCTAACTAAAATCATATTGGGGCTTTAGTAATTATGATGTTATAGATGCTAATACTTCATATGCGCACGTACACTTAGGCCCATAGAAAACGCACACAGTACAGACCGCTCACAGGAATCGATGGAATAGCCCAACCAACACATCTGTATTAGACTTCAAATACCTGTATATATTACTAGTCAAAACTTGAATCGTGCATTGTCACACTAATCTACTTCAGTATTAATACTTTGAGTTGCTATGAATATGCGAACCCTTGGGCAATTTCTTCGAATGAAGAGAGAGCATCTGGGATCTGTATTCAAAGGTGACTTTTTACAAGTATCTGTTGTCAATTGCTTGTTCAAAACAAAAGATAAGCAATATAGTAAACTAGAAACTTAGAAAGATAGTTGGATATTCGAAAGCGCGCAATGACTGTCGCAGACTAATCTTCTTAATATATAATCAAGAACGCGTTGTGCTAGTCAAGCCCAACCAGCCAGTCTCAGTGGGCTCCTCCCCGCATACTGCACACGGATCCACATAACAAGCGTACACGTGCTCATATGAAGTCCATACATCTCCATAAATAATCTGTTTTAATTAGTATAGTATGTTCCAGGATTATAGCATGCACATGAACACTTCAATTCAATATTGCATCAAAATAACGATTCAAACACATTTTACTTCTGGTAGAAGATGATGCTCTGTGCGTATAATAACGATTTAAAGAATTTATTTAACGATTCCATCAGATGGAAGCAATTTGCAACTAAGATAATCAATTTACAAAACAAAATCAAATGGTTTGCAATTACTTGAATTTCACCAGGTACCGTTAAAATAAAATTATCCCGATCCATTAATACGTATTGATGTGGCTTATTCCAAACCTATTTATATTAATGCTTGTAAATAACACTTTATCGTTGGGCCATAGTAGCGTATAGAAATACGTTAATAACTGTTATACTACTGCAACCAATCCACAGTTGTGTATGCGTATCGTTCGCATATAATCTATAATTTACCTGTCTATGGAAGTCCTACTATTGCATAACATTATTCTGACAGTATAATAAAGCTGCCTATTTGTGTATGATTTCTTTACTATATATAGGCCTACATATTAACAGTAAATAAAAGTAGTTGTCACGTTTCAGTACTTGTTTTATATTCACGTAAGAACACACTGTCCCATCTTTCATTCTCACACACATGTAGATACCTGTGTGGCTTGAGCCGTCTAAAAATATATAAACATATTTATACAATGTTAAATAGACGGACTGGCAAAAAGTGCAGATCCTGATGAGACGGCTCGTCATTATCGAGTATGTTCATACACAGCCAGTGTATTATAGTGGAGAAGACAATCCACATTTCCTGGATGTACACTAACCTCCATAAGTGATTGACAACTATCTCACATATCATCAACTATCATTTGTCAGGGAGCGAACCTGCGGCTCTGCTGATATCAATGAAAGGCGAGTTCTAGAGACCAAAAATAGAATGCATGCACATAAACGTGCTGCACCTAGCATTTTTCTGAATGACAGTCATAACCTACACACATTTGCCAACCACAGAGGCAGTGGCTACCACTAAATGGTGTATTCATTACGACATATTATTTAATACCTTAGTTCGAGATGGAAAGCAGTTATTATTTTATTTTTTTATACTTTATTTATTTTACAACGATTGCGAAGCAAGTTTTAACAACTTATATTAATCACTCTCGTTGGCTCGGATGAAAGCGTATATGTGATCATTCATGTGGGAGGAAACCGGAGTATCCGGAGAAAACCCACATGTCCCATCTGGCGATCATCGTACCAGTTATTTGTGCTGAATTTGGACATGTATATAAGTATAAGACATACCGTGTTAAGGCTTTGAGCTTCTGCGCAACTCGACACTTGTGTCGACTGCCAAGTGGGTTTATGCTTTCGGAATGCTTCTTTAATCTGAAAGTATATTAATCTAATGACGAGCAATTCGGGAGTAAATCAATCTGATAAGAGGTCTTCCTTGCGGAGATGTAATTTGGGAAACATCTTCTGAAACGGATTTAATTTGGGAAACATCATCTGAAACGGATTTAATTTGGGAAACATCTTCTTAAACGGAAATAATTTGGGAAACAGCTTCTGAAACGTTTTTTTAATTTGGGAAACATCTTCTTAAACGGAAATAATTTGGGAAACAGCTTCTGAAACGGATTTAATTTGGGAAACATCTTTTGAAACGGATTTAATTTGGGAAACAGCTTCTGAAACGGATTTAATTTGGGAAACATCTTTTGAAACGGATATAATTTGGGAAACATCTTCTGAAACGGATTTAATTTGGGAAACAGCTTATGAAGCTAAAGTAATTTGGGAAACAGGTAAATCATATACTCTAGGCGAGCAGGATGTCTCGACTAAAACAGCTACCACCTCACATGTAACACTTTGCGTTCTTTGTTATTGAATAAGAGTGTATATATAGTGAGGTAGAGATACGCCGTGTTCTGATCGGGAGCGGGGGCGGCAGACGTCGCGCCTATTTAATATTTCTGATATTTATCGAATTTTATTCTGAAACACTTTAATAACCAGTGCAACTAATCTGGCAAACATACACGAGCGACCGTTCATTGCTGGAATAACGCAGCTTCAATGGGTTGTTTCCGGTTACTCAAGCGACACTAAACATTTTAGAACACATATACATATTACACAGTATAATTCGAAATAAATGTGTATTACAAAAATATACAATAACAGCATTATTAACTCAACAAAAAACGTTCTCACCAAAACGCGCCTTTTATCACCCATAACCACTAATCTGAATGATGAGCCATTCAGGAAATTCAAGAACTCGTTTGAATGCCTGTTTATAAAAGGCTAATAGTAAAAGGTTAATATAATTTTCTATCCAGGCCGAATTAAGACATAATTTAGTAAGTAAAAGCAAACATTATGCGACATACCTTTCTGTTCATAACACAGTGAAATATAAAGATGAGCAAACCCTGAAAAGAAGATAGACATAATTAGGATTACTTTGTGGCAGGGTTTAACATCAGCAAAGTTCAAGCAATTGGGTGCAGGGTTAACATAACAGAAGATAAGTTTATTCATGACGTAGGCATAAGTACATAGTCATAAAATATACATATACATATTTCTCACCTATCGACAGGCTGTTTGCGCCGTGTTGAATGTGTGAGCTCGATGTCTACCCGGTGTCACACTACGACATGTGACACCAAAACACGTGACACCCATACCATGTGACACCAGGGGCTCATGAACTCGTATAGTGGCGATCTCAATAATCAGTCAGTACTTCACGTTGCATTTATATAATCATAGTTGCATTAACAATATCAATACGCGTACAGTCCAATGCCACTCCGGATACATGCACACTCTTTTTTTTAACCTTTATTTCTTTTACAATGATTGTGAAGCAAGTTTTAGCAACGTATATTAATCACTCTCGTTGACTCGGATGAAAGCGTAAATGTGGTCATTCGTGTGGGAGGAAACCCGAGTACCCGGAGAAAACCCAGCTGTCACAGGATATGGCGACCATCGTGCCATCTCACATAATTCCCGGTCTGAGGATCGAAACCATGCACTATCTACTATTATATATAAAACCCAATATCTATCCTATTAGTTCAATGAATCCACAGTTGCACAAATAAACGTTTGTATTGCACCATTCTCGCCCACCACAGGCCCGCATATATATGACACGTGACATAATGTCTCATTGAATAAATTACATAGGTTCCACTTATCTGCATTCACCCGTTCCGTAGCCCCGTACCTGTACTCACGGTTATCAAGGCCCATTAATTAGCTCCGTCACGAAGCTTTGTTAAGCAAACACTTTTCCCAAGGAATCACTGTTTATGCGTGATATATCTAATATGTCCTCGGTTTGACAACTCTATGCAAATTACACTTTCCTATGCACATAATATGTTCAGTACACGATATCCACTCTTCCGATAACCCCAGTTCATCACCTCAATACCGTTATGTAGCTTATCCAAGGGCAATACCCCCTAAAATAGCTGTAGTATGTCCCCCCGCTCACTGCTCTGCAACAACTCCAGCCATATCCTTCACCCCGCACGACCTTTTTTCAAATTCAAGATATCATTAGCCATTTATTGAAAAACCTACTATTAACGAATCGCACACCTTGCTACATTGGAAGATACTACTGGAACGTATTCAGGGGAAAAGATAGTACAACCCAACACAATACACAGCAATATAAATGGAACTGTCGCCTATAGTGCACTATAACTCGCATTATAACCCATTTTATTAAATCATTTAATTATATTATAATTTTATATCACGAACACGTTCGGTAGAACCTCGATCTTCGCAGGCATCTTCAGCACTCGGGTGGAATTTCCTTATCTGCAACTCTAGTATGTGTTAGATTCACTTTATACATTCAAATAAACAAGTGATCAATAAGGATATCGTATTGCTACTGATTTCTAATTTAGTATGAGGATGAACATTCTAGTTGATATTTTGTGTAATTAAGAAGATACAGCATTCAGTATGGAGTTTCTATGGTTTAAAGCATTCTGAGGAAATCGAACCAAGCGTATTAACACCTTTCTATTATCACTGTTCATTAAAATAAAAAATGTATACATGCTTGGTCTCATCTAGTATTATTTATTAATGAAAGTTTTCCTCCAAAATCTGAGTAACAAGGACAAATTAAAATAAAATTATACTAATCATCAATATCTCTAACATTGCAACATTGACAACAACGTTAACGTCTCTGTACTGTACTATTGGTGAATCTACCCTATACGGTGTATGTATTCTAAGCTAGACGGTATTATATAAGTTTGGTTTTTTTAAACACAGGTTTGTGAGTTTTGTAGTTTGCGTGATGCACTGTGAATAATAGAACACTATTATTATACGCACTTTATTCCGAGCAATGCAGATTCTCAGAAATGTCTTGTAAGCTATAATGTGTACCTGTAAACTGTTGAAGATGGCGAACAAATACTGGAAAACGACTGTGTGCTCATTGACGGAGAATATTCCAAATACCCAAGTGACTCCCATAATAGGCATTAAAACCAATATACTTCGAACACCGATCCTAAAAATAATTAACTTAGATCTATAACATATACATTACATTTTGTGAAAATGGTAGTTTACAGTTTTATCTAACTAAATAAAACACTACTGTTTAAAACAAAGTGCCAGTCTATAAGATGGGACTTAAACCGAGGTATCGTTTCGTTGCTTTACACAGTGCACTTAAACGAACCAGAAGAGACTCTGGAATGGGTCTCTATCTATATCAGTGCACTATCCTCCAATAATCTAAAATGACCAATCTTCCAGGAGGCGTCGATCGTATGGGAAACCGGTAGAGACGATAAATAAACGGGGAAAAATCAAAGTGCATCAAGTGTTGCACAGACGAGAGGTGGACATTTGTGAACATTTAAAGCTCGATTTTTGTATGGATTTAAACGCACGCACGCACGCACGCACGCACGTGTTGCGCACATAAAATCTACCTAGCCTTTTCTGTGTCTGTTTTCTTTGACATAGCAATTGTTCCGCACATTTTTCGGATCACCAAACCTATGATGGTAAAATTTATCTGAAAGTGTAAGTGTAAATACTAAATTCTTGATAGCCAGTTCATTTCACTCATCTCATGAAATACTGAGGTAACAATACAACATTTTACACAAATGAACAACGAGGCATAGCGTATACATATATCTCTTATTTCATGTAACTATCCTGGCGTCCGCCTCCATGTTCGAGTGGTAAAGGTCGCTGACACTGTAACCTATCAAAACTGATGGTCACGGGTTCGAGCCCCGCTCAGACCGTGTTTCATTTATATGAAAAAGTTGGCAGTTTCTTACGAAGGTTGGTGCACCAAAGTACTGGTTAATCGCTGGAGCCTGCCCAGGAATGGTGTTGTTAGGTAAACTGCCCGCCGGCGATATAGCCCAAAAATGGTGCTGATGCAGGCGTAAAACCCGAAATATAACTATAACTATCTCGCCACGTCCGTCGTCCAGTGGTAGAGCGTCGGATTTGGAATCGAACGGTCCCGGGTTCGATACTCGGTCAGGCCACGTATGTAGTGTCATTGAGCAAAGCACTTCACACACATTGCTTAGTACTGGTTAAACACTTAGGTCGTCTAAGCCTGCCCAGGAATACATGTCTAGGACCCCTTGAGGGGTTTGACATTAATGGAACATACATGCATCATATTTAAACCAGTTCATACGGGAGAGCCACATTACTATCAAATTACAATTGTCATTATAATAACAATCAGTTATTAGTACATTAAGCATACTCATAATTGTAGTCAGTAATAATATTACAGTATAACTCAGACCAGTGCTAAACATAAAGTTAACGGGAGCTCAATATATCAGTTTGTTTGTGTTTATGTTTATTTATCGTTGCTACCGGTTGCCCATATCAGCGATGCCTTCTGAAGAGATTAGTCATTTTAGATTGTTTGAGGAGAGTGCAATGGTACAGACAGAGACCTATTCCAGAGTCTCCTCTGGTTCATTTACTTTCATGGTGTACAGCACCGACACGAAACCTCAGCTTAAAGTCCCATCTGAAAGACTGTTAATTTTATTAGTGTCAGACGGAGGATCGAGTATATCAGTATATAATACACTCATATTTATAACAAAGTGCATGAAGCAAATTTCGAAAAACGTGTAGCACACACGAGTGGTGAAAACGAGGTGATGTAAGTGGTCAATTACACTTAAGACTACCAAATTAATGGAACTGATATAACAAATATTCATGTACGCACCACCTAACGAACCACAGTTCATAAGAAAAACTATTTTGTAATGGAAAAATATATTACCAGAATGATGACGAACACAGGAGCAATAAATGCCCATATTAACCCGGTGTCAATAGAAAGCCAGCAACTGAAAATACGAATGCAAAACATTCAATCACACGAAGATAAGGTTTGTAAGGTTATATAGGCGATCGTTTATTCCACTCTTTCTAGTTTATCAGAAGTGAGCATGCAATCAATGCACACATTAATTTTGAAATATTACCTAATCTTATTCAGGTGTTTTGGACAAATTCCAATGTAGATCAGGCTATGACCATTACCATATCGCAATACCAGGAATAGTGCTTTATTTGTTTAAGCGATAACCTGCCAATCACAACAACAATCGCTTTTACCAACAGCATAGAGCCAGATCAGACGACACAGAACGAGCCACGCGCTAAGCTTTACAATGATTCGGATTGTAGGTCTATCTATGAACTATAATACATTTGTTAAATGTTACATTGATTGGGACTGTTGGTTTATCTATGGACTTTAAGACATGCGTTAAGCATTACGATGATTCGGACTGTAGATCTATATATGGAACATAAAGACATGCGCTAAGCGTTACAATGATTCGGACGGTATATCTATCTGTGGAACATAAAGACATGCGCTAAGCGTTACAATGATTCGGACTGTAGGTCTATATATGGAACATAAAGACATGCGCTAAGCGTTACAATGATTCGGACGATAGGTCTATCTATGGAACATAAAGACATGCGCTAAGCGTTACAATGATTGGGACGGTAGGTCTATATATGGAACATAAAGACATGCGCTAAACGTTACAATGATTGGGACGGTAGGTCTATCTATGGAACATAAAGACATGCGCTAAGCGTTACAATGATTGGGACGGTAGGTCTATCTATGGAACATAAAGACATGCGCTAAGCGTTACAATGATTCGGACTGTAGGTCTATCTATGGAACATAAAGACATGCGCTAAGCGTTACAATGATTGGGACGGTAGGTCTATATATGGAACATAAAGACATGCGTTAAACGTTACAATGATTCGTTTCCGTATCCCTCAAGTCGCACTGCCCCCGCGGAAACAACAACAATGCAAGCAGCCAGGACTGAAGTAGAACCATACGAATTCATATAATGCGATTCATAAACACATACACTAAGCGACATATTAGGACATATTTATTCCAATGTGTCACAGTTGACTCTAACAAGAATGTTAATTTAGTACATGCATGTATTAAATAGCACCCATACTTATTAGACTATATATATTATATACCTCTATATATGTCATTTTGCCAGAAGTCAATTACTGAATAATAGACAGACTGGAACCAAGGCTAGCATATTGCCACTGCATTGATATGAAGGCGAACTGCCATGCAAGAAGTTCAATGCAAGTAACATGATGCAGATTGTTAATGTGGCTATTTGAAACGGATAATTTATACTTGTTTCTGCAACAAAGCAGGATATTTCCTGCTACGTATGCTATTATCAGGTTAGGCTAACTTAAAGCTGCATAATGAATATACTGACACCAAAACTTTAATTATAGGTGTAAAATTTATATCCTTTTACAAATCTGCATAGACAAATATGATATCAAAATGTTCGAACTATTGCAATGTGTGAATGCTTATTTTCTTCACTCATGATTCAAAAATGTGTAGCGAAAACGTAACGCTCAATATAAAAGTAACGCTCAATATAAAAGTAACGCTCAATGTAAAAGTGACGCTCAATGTAAAAGTGCACATTTTATTTATTTTATTTATTTTGTAAGTATATTCTAAGTTCTATTGTTTGAAAAATAGAAGGTTTGCATGTGTTGATGATTGAGCTTATTTACTCTCGCCGCCGGCAAACCATGTGGGCGAGCGATGTGTGTGTTTTATGTTTATTTATCGTCACTACCGGTTGCCCATATGAGCATATTTAGATTTTTGGAAGATATTGCAATGGTAGAGACAGAAACTCATTCCAGAGTCTCCTCTGGTTCTTTTACGTGGCCATCTGAAATACTGTTAATTGTATTAAGGTCAGACGGTGGATCGAACCTGCGATCCCTGGATTACCAGTTCTACGTGTTAATGGGTGAGCGGGTTTGCGTGTGCGACCTATATATATGCAAACGTTCACCCTCCATGAGCATGACAGGTTATTCAGCATGATGTCACTACACAAGTAATGTCAATTGCTAGAGTGTAAAACTGACCGTTTATTTCTATTCAAACAAATACACTGTGAGTCATAAGTGGAATTGAAATGTTTAATCGGTTATAATTAACACGTGTGTGTTTTACGTTAATTTATCAACACTATCGGTTTCCCATAAGAGCCACGCCTCCTAAAGAGATTAGTCATTTGATATGTTGGATGACAGTGCAATGGTACAGGCAGAGACCCAGTCTCATCTGGTTCTGTTACATGTAATGTGTATAGCACTGACACGAGACATAGGTTTAAGCTCCCATCTGAAAGAATGTGCACTTGGATAGCAAATAAACGAAATGATATAGACTTACATTATGCTGATGTGTAACATGTCACCCTTACCATAAGATGCTATGAGAAGACGTATTCCAGGCTTGCGTGTGCTGAACGGCTTAAGCACAGTGTAGGCCACGTTCAAACCCTCTGTGAGCATGATGAAAAACACCACCAGGTAGACAAAGTGAAGAAGCACTGCTATGGCTGTACACAGATCCTAAACATTAAACTAGTTTATATGATATCAACCAATAATTCATTTCCAGAGTGGTTAGCACGCTCGCTTCTTACCAATGCAACCCGGGTTCGATCCTTGGACTAAGGAATATGCGAGATGGTACGTTGATCGCCAGATCGAACATGTGTAGTTTATCCACGTACTCCGGTTTCTTTCAACACGAACGACCACGCACACGCGATCATGCGCGCCAATGAGAGTTGTTAATATAAGTTGTTGCAGCAGTTCTTTTTCAATCGTTGTGAAATAAATATAGTTTATACCTAATTTCCATATTTATCGAGTTGTTCTTTATATATTTCTCCAACAATAACAACATTTGTTATATACTGTATTAATATATGTTTTATACTTTGAATGATCGTACGAGGCGGCTAATTATAGTACAGTGTTGACTTTCGTTTTGCTGAATATTTGGTTTAAATTTTATTTATTTTACAACGATTGCGAAGCAAGTTTTAACAACTTATATTAATCACTCTCGTTGGCGCGGATGAAAGCGTATATGTTATCATCGTGTGGGAGCAAACCGGAATACCCGGAGAACACACACCTGCCCGATCTGGCGACCACCATACTATCTCACATGCGTCCCGGTCCGATGATCGAACACGGGTTGCATTGGCGAGAAGCGAGCCTGCTAACCACTGTCAGCTGCATATTTGTGGTGACATATGGAAGAAGGAACAATTTTATTAAGCACAAACTATTACAGATCTTTTTCCGTGGCTCAGCTTCTGCTTGTATGGTCACACATGGGGTCTTCCTCCACCGTTAGTAACTGTTTTGTTGCCATATGAGCTAAGCTGCTGGTGGCCGACTTTAATACCCAGCATCACAGAAACTTGCAGACAAAACAATGGCAAATCCAACAGGTAATTGTATTTCATTTCAACGTTAATTTCAAGGTCGATACGATTGATGATAGATATTACATTACTTGCATAGCTTAAACAGACATGTCGGTATTCGAAATATAAAGCCAATGAGTATTACCTTATTTTCAGTCTGACGAACACCTGCGACGAAGAGAAGGTAAGCCACAAATAGTGTACCTGCCAGATTGATGTGAATGATGGACCGTACAGATTTTATTATTCTGCAAGATAAAAACAGTTGTTGAGGATAGCGAAATATGTGTAGACTGTTACTAAATAATATATATAAACGATATATGAAATGCAGAAATTAGTACATAAAAAACTAACATTGACTGCTATCATATCGTATCACCTTCCAGTTATGCAACTGTCAGGTATCGCAATCAAAATGTATATGTTGTCCTATTTCTCTATTTTGAGTTGACATGGATAATTATAAAAAAAAATTGCATGTACTATGTTTTATAGCTGTACATATTTAACGTGTGTGTTTACGTTTATGTATCGTCGCTACCGGTTGCCCACATGAATGACGCCTCCTGAAGAGATTAGTCATTTTAGATTGTTGGGGATAGTGCAATGATACAGACAGAGACCCATTCCAGATTCTCCTCTGATTCTTTTACGTGCATGGTGTAAAACACTGACACGAGACCTGGGTTTAAAGTTCCATATGAAAGACGGTTAAAACTTATTAGGGTCAGACGGGGGATGGAACCTACCATCTCTGGATTACCAGTCCAGCGTGTTATGGGTAGCGATGATAAATAAACGTAAATCACACACTCACATGCTGGCATGTGGACGTTCTATGTTACCAGGGTCGAATTGGATATTCTTCAGGTAATACCCACTGGATAGAAGCCATATGACATGGCGATGTGACATTACCCTCTACCCACACATGACCCCAAAACAAACGGTCATATTGCTAAACAAGCAAATAATTAGAGAAGTCCGATTCCGTGGTCGAGTGGATATAGCACTGATATATCACTGATGGTCACGGGTTCGCGTCCCGCTCAGATCGTGTCTCTTTCTATGAAAACAAATTGGCAGCTTCTTAAGGTTGGTGTACCAAGTACTGGTTAATCGCTGGAGCCTGCCCAGCAAAGGTGTTGTTAGGTAAACTGCCCGTCGCTCAAATGGGCAATCGATAGCGACGTAAAATAAAGTTAAAGATTTAAAAATTTAGAATTAGAGCAAAGCAGTACATACCTCCAGTAGATAATGTAAATCAATATGGTGAGCAGAAGACACGCCATGGAAACAATGCAGCCAACAATGGAGATAATGCTTAAAGCAACATGGTGACCGTCATCCTAAAATGTAAAAAAACTGCTTAGTGAACCATGATGTTCATCACCCTAACATCTAGATACTATAAAACAATGATCCAAGCCTATGGTGAAGATAAAGAAGATATATGTGCGCATTAGTGTAAAATTGGAATTTATTTCATTGAGTGTTCTCAGAAAGTTTTAAATAAAGTCATATCTTACATTAATAAACAGTAAAAGTATTTTTCTATTAACATTGTTACCAGAGGTTTGTCTATTGGTATCCACTCTTATTCATCTTAACTGCTCACTTCACTACAAAACATAACCGCACAACCACTTGTGCTAGCGTGAAAGTAAGCAATGCAAAATAGTTCCGGTATAATTTTCAAGGTTTTTTATGTCCGCTATCAAAATTGAAATGACTGGCAAAACAAATTTGCTAAAACATAATATTGTATAATTAACGGTTAATAATTATCATACAATAGCTAAATTCCAACAATACATGTAACCAACTGCGGGGAATACGGAACACAAGCAGAGGACGAGAAATGCCATCTTCCACTGTTTTAACGCAGTGAAAGATAGCATTTTCTTTAATGGAGAAATTTATTTCATTAAGTTATCACCGAAATTTGTATTTCCACGAGTGGTGTGGCGTCTGCTGTCAAAATGGGAAGCTACAGACAAAACAAATTCATTAAAGTTCATGATTGTCAGAAAATAGCAAAAGTACAAAAGTATACCCAACCGCGGAGGAATACGAAACCAAAGCAGTGACAGAAAAAATATAAAGATAGCATTTTCTTTCACTGAGAAAAGCCGATCATTCATAAAAGAAAATTTAATATTCAACCATTATTATTTGTGCCAACACTAATAATTGGAGAACGTCATGAATTACTAAAATGACGCCAACGATATATTTAGGTATTTCTTAAAAAAGGTTTGTAATTTGGGTCTTAACGGATCTATTTACTTACATTTGCTACCAAAACATATTTATTCTTTATTCTTTGTGCATGGTTTTAGTAGCTTTAGTAGGTAGGCAATGGAAAGTTATTAAGGAATGGAAGAGTTACCGTAACAGTAATCTTTCTTGTTGGACACTCTGTAGTAGTATGGACGGATTCACATACTTAATGTTAAAGCGCTGGTTCAACATGTGTCCGTATTTTCATGACCTTGCAACGGAGCTGACCCCACTGCCGCTATTACTAAGGCAAAGGAATCATACATAACATACCGTACGAATTGTAGCAGAACTCATGAGCACTGCAAAGTTCGTAAGATGGTCACATTTACAGACAACCGTATTCTTCTCAATGTTATGTAAATGCAGCCAACACCCATCCATGGACCAGGCACCGAGTGATCTTTGAATTCGAAGGAATATATAAATAATTAGAAGAATTCATCGTACATGTCGGCATAAACGATAATAATAAATTGCTTCATATTGATATATATGAATACATATATACGATATTCAGATAGGTTTGGACAGTGCTCATTGGCATAATTAATACAATGTGTCTAGTGAAATTCGAAAATAAAAGTAATGACGTTACTACCTCCAAGCAGCGTTAAACTAAATAAAATATGTTATTCCGCCGGATGGAAGCAGTGAAAATAATAAATAAAAATTGCATTCTTGCTTCTTGACAGTTATTATTTTCGTTGATTTCCAGTTGGAAATAACGTCAACACAAACGCCATTTGACCCAATTCGTCAGTAACATCAGTTACGACGCCATCAACTGTATCACGACGTTCTAGCGCCATTTAATATATATGGTAGTATTTGCTTTTTTACCATAATGACTATCCAAACTAAATAATAAGAATGAATTGTACTTTTAGCGTCACTCGTGATAATATTGCTCTCAATTTGAAGGCAGTGAACTATGAGACTATACTAATACATTGAAACAAACAATATATAGTCTCTATAATATTAAAAGTACCCACCATTTAATTAATGATAGTAAATGTGATAACCAAGCGGAAATACCACAGAGCAGGCCCCAGTAACGATATAGATAGATATATGTTATTGAACAAAAGATCATAAACCCATAAGTCCATGATACATGTATACATTTATACATACAACAGGTTGCTAATAATAAACAATTACATCTCGTGTATCTGTATGTCTATATATACCTGGTATCCCTCGTACAGAATGAACAGCTGGGATCGTCTAAAACATTCTAAAATAACACAAAGCATTGTGTCACATTGAAGTTATGAATGGAATATACAGTTGCTTGATGATCTCCGCGTAAGCATAGTGGACTGACATGAATGTAACTACGCTTTGTTCGAGCAGTGAGTAATTTAGTCGAATTCAAATAAGTTAGGTAGATAGCAAAATGCTGGCGGTTATATCACTAACTCGACAATTCCTTAGACAATGCTGGAAGACGCACCCAAATGTTATCTCTGTCGGATAGTCGATATGCGAATCTTCACTCTCAATTCTAAATCAACCACAACCAATATTTACCTACACGGGGCATTCTGTAATTGTGTTCTAAAGTTTGCTGCTACAGTGTATTGCAGAAAGTACACCGTATATATGTGAAGTTCGCTGACTATTTTTTCATCGCTACCGTTGCCCATATGAGCGACGCCTCCTGAAGAGATTAGTTATTTTAGATGATGGAGGATTGTGCATGATACAGACAGAGACCCATTCCAGAATCTCCTCTGGTTCTTTTACGTGCACGGTGTAAAGGACCGACACGAGACCTCGGTTTAACGTCCCATCTGAAAGACTGTTAATTTTATTAGGGTCAGACGGGGGATCGAATCTGCGATCCCTGGATTACCAATCCAGCGTGTTACCACTGGACTACATATCCGTCTGTGAAGTTCGTTGAAACTGGGTTACTTCAAGATATATTACTTAGTACATAGTTTTTTTATACAGACTGTATAAAATATCATAGCAAAGATATATGATAAAAAATAGTTTGCCAATTTATATCCTCCGAATGCATATACATGCGTACGCCAATAAACTAATAACAATATGTAAGACCGTAAGCACATCTTACATACGATTTATAAGGCTATACTTGTGATGTTTCCCTTGCTGAATTTGGTTCTACTGCACACAGAAACACTCCCGTTATACAACATAAACTATTTACAATGTCATTGCATTTCCTTGATGAACGTATGTGCCCTTATTGCATACATTTTAGTATGAGGGTCCAAACTAATGATATGCAGCTGAGATGCCCACTGGAAGCTATGGATATGCGCATTTACAGTGTTAGGCAGCGTTCGTATCGAGAACAGGCGTGCCTTACAGTGTGTACACTGTTCCAAGGATGATCTATTCACCTGTTCCGGCACACGGTAAGATGTAATTCTAGACATAAATCATTCTAAATACAGAGTTTTTGTCATCGAAAATAATAATTAATGTCAATATAAGTAATATACCGTGGGTTAATAGTTTCCATCGGGGTATGATCTACATTGGGCGTGTTTAATGTTATCATGGATGCATTCGGCCTCCACATACATTAACCACAAATATGTGTGGAGGCCGAATGCATCCACGCTATCTTCAGACATCCCTAATGTAGTTCATACCTCGATGGAAACTATTAACCTGTGATTCATTCCTTAAACAGGTTTGTTTTGGAGATGTAACCAGATCAAGTGTTCATAGTGAGCTACGAATACGCGATTGCATAATAACGGTTGTAGCAATTCTAAATCGCATGGAAACTCCTGGCCAATATGTGAGCGGAAATTGTGTATTATATGAATAGTGCTAGTGCGTTATATCCACATATTCGAAACACACCAATGTATGAATAATAATAATTATCACGGATATGTGTATGACAGTATATTGTCTTGTATGTACACTATGGAAATAACAATGTACGTACATCGTACAGTTGAAAGGTTATCTCTACTGGTGTCTCTAGCTTCACGTCCGTCTTTGGAAAGTATGTGAATGACATCACTGGCGCATTTAATACCTGTAGTGTTCTGCAATTAAAAATGTATTTCCTGTCTGAATATGTTTGGAAACAAATGCTAACCTTGATCTAATCTAATTTCCTACCAACCGAACAACTCACGGTGTTATGACTAATATTTGAAACGCATATTTGGATACCTCTGAAAGTGTCACTCTTTATATTTGTGTTCATGAAATGTACACAATTTGAGAACAGAAAATGTTAATACTGAATATTCATAGTAGTTTTATGACTTTATGCTATTATCTACATGGTTCAGTTGTAGAGAAAAGCACAAACAGTCGATTGCATAGACACGCCCATGCCGCATGATATATATAGTACATAACATGGATTAGGACTATTAATTACGATGTATTCAGCTGCATCCTGTCAAAATGACCGTTTATATTGACGCAAGAATACGTATTGGTAATTAGTACTTGTACTTACTATATAGATTTGGATACAATTTAATGAGCATTATAATTGTGAAAAATGAACTCATCCAATAGGAGTGCATCGATAGAGCGGGAGAAGGTACATGATACAACAACAACTGGTTGCCATCCTAGTGTGTATATCATCTTGAAAAGCTGGTCAACAAAATTTAAACGAAATATTGAAAAACGTCACTTCCGTTCCAGCTAAAGATGGCTGCTGTAATACCGTGTGTATTTCTATAGTACAATCGACGTGTTATTATCATTTTTAAAACAAGGCTTTTATTGTAAAGTTGTTGATATTTGAACACAATGAAGTGCGTGATCAAAATCGAAAATCGCCGCATACAACGTATGTAAGAGGTACATTGGGCGTATCTAAGCAATCGGCTGCTTAAATCGGGAGAGAAATAGCTATTGTTGATAAGTTGCTAATATTTCCTACTAAATTAAAATGCAATTTATTACAAAGAGCATCAACACTAATTAGAAAATACCAACTGCCATGTTTGTTTCTGAAAGATTTGACAATGAATAGCTACTATCCGATTTGTGTCAGAGCTATTATGTTATTAGATGTTGTATTATATAATTATAGATGTTGTTCGATATAAAGGTATTATCCGTATACTATAATAGTCATACAATCTAAATTTATCAAGTCTACACCAAGATTTGCACAGCTGTATAAGATCTTATATGATTTTGTGGTTTCATTCCATATTTTATGAAACCAGTTTTGGAAGTTTGCTATTAAGTGATCCATTTTTATCACATTACCACACCACAAAACAACCATAAAGTGTTTGCCAATATAGATTTGAGCCCAATTAGATTATATTAGTCTTAGCTGTATTACACTGACTACAAGCAAAGTTATGTAATATTGGTTAAGCGAAACCGATATTGACACACATTTTACTGAAATGAGCCTCCTTTTAATAATATCCATCTCTTCATAGTGGCCATAGCAAAGCTTCGTGTCCGGCTTTAGCATATTAAGATATTAAGTTAGGAGATACCAATTGTCTACTGCATTAGTAATGTCGTGTAACTATGTGTTCTAAAAAGATGTTTATTACATATCTACGGTGAGATATAATAACACTTACATTCACATTAATCGAAAATGTATGTGGGAAAAATAAAATGTACTTGTTATCTGTAGTCTTTATGGGCATTATTTCCGATAGATCCCTGTATATGGCACTGCTATATGACTGTTGCATTGATTCTGAAAAGCATTAAATATAACGTTCCAGGGTGAAAGCTTATAATGTTTATATTAAAATTTCATATCACATTATTGCGCAGTGGTTAGCACGTTCGCTTCTTACCAATGCAACCTGGGTTCGATCCTCGGTCCGATAAGTATGTGAGATGATACGATGGTCGTCCGACCAGACAGGTGAGACTTCTCCGGGTACTCCGCATTCCTCCTTAACACATGACCACACCAAATACGCTATCATCTGCGCCAACGAGAGTGATTAATATTATTAAGTTGTCACGTTACAGCTTGTTTCGCAATCGTTGTAAAATAAACAAAGTGTATTAAATTTGGATTACAACATAAAGCATTGAAATAATATGACCTAGCTAAATTGCAAATAGTCGAATTAATATACTTTTAAGGATGTAGTCTAAAGGACAACTATAATTTCCATGGCGAATTCAGCGCTGAAAGTTGAAACTTTGCGAAATTAGTTCAATGAATTGAATTGATAAGTATGTAACAGTTGCTATATTGATCATGCCAGTCCCTATTTGTTCTGCACAGCTGCTTTTAAACTGTTACCACAACTTATTTTCATTACTTTCTTAAATTATGCTTTTAACTACTCATACTTTTAACTGCTGTGCGGTTTTTGACGCGCAACATGTCTACGTCCCCGCGAGGGGTTCGACATTAAAGGAAGATAGATAGATATATAGATAGATAGAACAGTGTTGCTATGATAACAATAGTTATACACACCTATCTGTCGACATGCTACTGACATAACATAATTCAACACCCAAAACAACATGTGACTGATATGAGCACTCAAATATTTATGCTGAACATTTCAGGAAGATTATTTCAAAATCCACCATAGGAGCTATGAAGAGTTTAGTGGCTTAGTAGATACCGACCGAGCACGATCCATTAATCATGACGGCCACAACTTTCAAATTACTTGGTTGGAATATGAATTCTGCTTGCCAATAAGGATGTAAAGAACAGCATTTGATTCAATGTAGACCACTATCAGTAATTTAGGTTGTACGGGATCGAACACGAACATATTTAATATAATAATTGAGTCATTTAGTCATACTTGTATTCTAGTATTATGACTCGGCTTACACTGAGATATACATAGACATACATCAAGTGTTGTTTAAGTTTATGTACAGGATTGCTGCCGTTCAGATAGATTAAAATATATGTTGCAAAATATAATCGTTTCGGTCTTAATTACGTCATAAGGTAAACAGACAATTATAAGCTAGTGCGAATATCTAATGGTACTAATTCGGAAGAAAATAATACTACACACATTGCACTAATTTACCCAATATTCTGCACATGTGGTTATCAATTGTGCCTATATTTTGTTCTAAAAGCATATAAATTTTATAGCTAATATATGGCAAGTGCAGTTTCTTTTTGGTGTCAGTATAGTTTATACAATGTTCGTATGTGTTCATTCTCTAGGTGAGCTTTCTGCAGAATTACCTCCCTTACTTTGGTCACACCATTTGTAACGTAAATTGTTTCGACGCCCAGGGCTTCTCAAATCAAATAATAGTCAATATATGACCCCATTGTGTAAGTTTAGGCTTTCTTTAATATTTTTGATTATTGTGTGAACGTTTGACCAAGTAGGTAAATTATGACTGCCATTGTTAAATCATAAAGGCAGCATATCGACGATTTATTAGGTTTTAGATAAATCCAGCCCGTTTCCTTTTCGTACCTAACCGTTTATATTTAAGGCTTTTCATGTCTATATGATAACACTAAGTGGTTATGATTAATTAGTAATGAACACCTTTTGTATAGTCATGTGCATTGTGAACTATATTTGTTATATGTTCAGTCTTTTTAATATTGATTAAAGAGAAGTATATGCAACGTATCAAGAACAGCCTCGTATAATAAAAATTGATAGCACTTAAACAGTTTGAGTGTGGAATAAAGTTCTTATATCATTAGATTAATGGCTCTCAAGATCACATTCATGCATCAACATGACGGAACTAGACGAGGTGTTGTGGATTTATATGTATTGACCAAGTTGGGGCTCGAACTAGCAACACTTTGATTACAAGGCGGACGCTATACCCGCTACACCACGGAGGCTCCCCTAGCAGTACTAGCAGTGTACATTGTTTAGCAGCAAATTGCATACATTTACCACTGATTTCATTGACCGTTAATTTAAAAAATACTTGCTTGTTTTTGTATCTCCAAACAATTCGATTTATTGCCAAGACAAATATTAACTGAGTTTCAACAACATCAATACAAATGCGATGTTCTTTGTTTCTATTCTTGTTTTAGTGGTAGTACATTTTCAAATCTTCAAGAAAACGATTAGCGGTATTATCTAGAATAATTGCTGCAGCTATCGTATTTCGTAGCACGTGCGTGACTTGCTAATGTAACTTCATGTTAGGGAAAAAGAACGAGAGGATTATATTTGCCAATTCATGATCTATGAAGTTGAAAGTAACGCATTCAAAGGTATGAATTAAACACAACAATTTGGAAAGATGCTTTCATTATGTTTCTAGTAAGTAGTTTATCTTTTAGAACAAACATCCTCTAACTGTACATTAAGCTGACACTCGAAACTCCACATGATAACATGCACAATTTGACAACATTAAGAAGTCGTTTATTTATACAAATTAATTTTAGCTCGATTGCGAAACAAGTTATTTCAACTTATATAAATCACTCTCGAGACCTCATTCCTGATGGAATCCATCGCCATGAGTAGGCGTAATAATAAACTATTACATAGATATGAATTTTAGCCTATATTTGGAGTTTATTTGCTTAGAACAATACTGTCTACAACCCAGGTTGATACGATGTGTTCCCAGTCTGGCATTACGTTTGCTGTATCATAACCAGGTCCTTTTAAATAACGCATGCGCACTCGGTGCTAGTTTGTTTACTTCATGTAGCCCGTAATTGTGGCAGATAACAGATGTTTGTAGTTTCGTTGGTAATATTTCAATCGTTTTCGTGTATATAATTCAGTAAATCTGATTTATTCCTGATGAATGGATAACGGAGAGCATGCTTTGATTATTAAATGTTCAAATTCATATTTGTTCAATAAAGACGTTATTACATGGCTAGTTTCATACCAGTCTATGTATCGACCTTCGGTAACTTGATATCAGCCTTCGGTCTCAGGCTGTTCATACATCTGCTGATCTGAAACTAGCCACGTAATAACATCTCAATAATATTACAGTAAGATATTATATATAAATTGTCCATGCCTATATCAATTTAGATGCACTTACTATTAGCACAAGCTATGTCAACACTATTTAATGTTTCTGATGCCCAGGCTGGAACAACGCCATTTCCTCGATCTGGGAACTGAATACCTGCCTCGCAAGCAGTAGTGAGGCCAATCTTCAGAACTGTAACATCACGAGATAAAGGTTAATTATGATAAAGAGGCAATACTTATTAAAAATAGTTAATATAAGTTATGCAATATATTATAGAGGCTACCCATGTAGCCGGTTATATGTATCCATATTTTAGATTTAGCCTGATACTAATTTGAATTATCACTTATGACTTTGCTTGTATTTAGTGCAATACAGCAATGCCATTAATTCGTATATGTCCACACGTGTAATAACACCTGGAAGGATTCTGATTGGTTGAGAGAATAATCCATATTATTTGTAAATTAAACTTAATTTCTATTTGAATTTGTACATACTGTGAGTAAGAAAAAGTTACGAGTGACTGATAATTAACGCCAACATGTATGTAGCGTTATTATGTGCACAAATATGGTTAAAAAATAAAACCCAATATTGTAATGTCACAAAACGGATCTTACACTCTTGATGATTTCATACCAAATTATATGAAATTGGTTTTGAAATTATACTATTAAGTTCGCCAAACTCGTTTTGGAATTTGGCATTGAGCTCGCCAAACTCGTTTTGGAATTTGGTATTGAGCTCGCCAAACTCGTTTTGGAATTTGCTATTTCCGGTAAGCTTGCCACATTCGTTTTGGAATGTGCTATTAATCTCGTTAAAAGGCTCTATCGCTACGAGGGAGAGACAAGAGGCAGTGTGGAATTTATATGCATTGACTAAGCACAAAATCGTAACGGCTACAGCTGGGTGCGAACTCGGGGCCTTTCGCACCTGAAGTGAACGTGCTACCACTGTGCTATCGCTACTTTCACTGTTCTGTTAATGGAAATGAAAAGAAAACACAAAATGAGTTCAATGAATATGGACATAGATCTAGTGAGATGAGAGTTTTAAATTAAAAGCATTGTTATCATTGTTATCATTATTTGTAATTTATAGGTACTACGGGGTTTCCATAGTTTTAGTTATTTACTCAAGCGAAGGCCATGACAAAACTGTTGACATTTAGCCCTTAAGTGTTCAGAGACTATTCAACGATAAGTAACTATCTAACGAAATACCTCTAAGAAAATAATGTGGTATTATCTTCTACGTGGCCAGCAAACACTTGGGTATCAATATGTTGTTTAAGGAATGAGTTAATAGTTTCCATTAGGGTGTGAACTACATTGCGTGTGTTTAAAGTGTGTTGCGGCCGATGGCATCCACGGTAACTTTAAGCACACCCAAATGTAATTCACACCCAAATGGAAATTATTAACTCGCGATTCATTATTTATATTTGCATTAATTATTCTTTTTAATGAGACAAAGAAAATATATCAAACTTTCCAATTAAAAGGGATTTAGTCCAAATTTGCAACATATTGTGTGGCGGGAATCTGATAATTAGATCATCCTTGGTACAGCGTACACTTTTAAGATACGCCTTTTCTCGCGACGAACGCTGCCTAACACTGCGCATGCCCGTAACATCGAGTGCACATATCATCTGCATATCATTAAATGGAAGCCCTCATACGAAATTGTATACAATCAGGGTACTTACGTACATCGTAGGAAATGCAATAGCGATGTAAATATGACGTGTTAAACGAACACTTGAATATGATACTATCAGTTTAGTCGAACATCACAGTTATATTCCCATTACAAAGATCATTCAATGAACACTTTGGTGATACGAATTTGCATGTTATAAAGAATAATCGCTGTAGAAGGTCTCTTCGAAGACCGAACGAGAAACGACTTGGCAATGACAATGGAATTATCGTTATGGTAGCGTTAGTCGAACACTTGCCGGAAATGCAGCTTTGCACCCCATGTAGTATTATTGTTAAAAAGTGTTCAGCGTATACTTTCAGAGACACTGGTATTACCTTTACAAACGCGTTCAGGGAATACTTACAGAGACACTGGTATTACCGTTACAAAAAC
This sequence comes from Archivesica marissinica, assembly GCA_014843695.1. Classification (NCBI taxonomy): domain Eukaryota; kingdom Metazoa; phylum Mollusca; class Bivalvia; order Venerida; family Vesicomyidae; genus Archivesica; species Archivesica marissinica. The sequence continues at coordinate 61,752,744 of CM026387.1, forward strand.
GTTGAGGGAATACTTACAAAGACACTGGTATTACCGTTACAAAATCATCCAGGGAATACTTACAGAGACACTGGTATTACCGTTAAAACATTCAGGGATTACTTACATATACACTGGTATTACCGTTACAAATGCGTTCAGGGATTACTTACAGCGACACTGGTATTACATTTAAAACGTTCAGGGAATACTTACAGAGACACTGGTATTACCGTTACAAATGCGTTCAGGGAATACTTACAGAGACACTGGTATTACCGTTAAAACGTTCAGGGAATACTTACAGAGACACTGGTATTACCGTTAAAACGTCCAGGGAATACTTACATAGACACTGGTATTACCGTTACAACAATGTTCAGGCAATACTACAGAGATACTCGTATTACCGTTACAAAAACGTTCAGGGAATACTTACAGAAATACTGGTATTACCGTTACAAAATCGTTCAGCGAATACTTACAGAGACATCGTATTACCGTTACACAAACGTTCAGGCAATACTTACAGAGACACTGGTATTACCGTTACAAAAGCGTTCAGTTTACATCTTCGACTGTGCAATCACTCTACGAACATTGTTCAGTGACACTGAAGAACATTGCTTTTCTATTGAAAACGATGTTGCTGTACCGTTGCAAACATGATTATTGACTACATACAAGGATACAGAAAAACAATGATGTAGCTGTGTTAGGAATACTTACATATATTCGATTTTGCAAACTCTGTTGTAGTACCATTTCTTTCAGTTGTTGCCGTTGCAATCTTCTCCACAAAGTTATCCAGGTCCTCCAAGACTGTGTTGGCGCCAGATCCAGTCTGTAAATATACATCAAATAACATATGTGATGACGTGATGTGGGGGAACATGGAGTGGTTTTGTGGAACCTGGCGTGATGTGGGGGAACATGGCGTGATGTGGGGAAACATGGCGTGGTGTGGGGGAACATGGCGTGATGTGGGGAATATTGCGTGATGTGGGGAACATGGCGTGATGTGGGGGAACATAGAGTGGTGTGGGGGAACATGGTGTGGTATGGGGGAACATGGTGTGGTGTGGGGGAACATGGAGTTGTGTGGGGGAACATGGTGTGGTGTGGGGACATGGCGTGATGTGGGGGAACATGGCGTGGTGTGGGGGAACATGGCGTGGTGCGGGGGAACATGGCGTGATGTGGGGAAACATGGCGTGATGTGGGGGAACATGGAGTGATGTGGGGGAACATGGTGGTGTGGGGGAACATGGAGTGGTGTTGTGGAACATGGAGGGTGTGGGGGAACATGGTGTGATGTGGGGGAACATGGTGTGAACATGTGGGGGGAACATGGAGTGATGTGGGGGAACATGGAGTGATGTGGGGAACATGGTGAGATGTGGGGGAACATGGAGTGGTGCAGGGGGACATGGCGTGGTGCGGGGGAACATAGAGTGGTGTTGTGGAACATGGCGTGATGTGGGGGAGCATGTCGTGATGTGGGGGAACATGGCGTGGTGTGGGGGAAACATGGCGTGATGTGGGGAACATGGCGTGATGTGCGGGGGAACATGGTGTTGTGGAACATTGAGGGATGTGGGGGAACATGGAGTGGTGTGGGGGAACATGGCGTGATATGGGGGAACATGGCGTGATGTGGGGGAACATGGAGTGGTGTGGGAGAACATGGAGTGGTGTGGAACATGGAGTGATGTGGGGGAACATGGCGTGATGCGGGGGAACATGGCGTGATGTGGGGGAACATGGTGTGGTGTGGGGGAACATGGAGTGGTGTGGGGGAACATGGAGTGGTGCGGGGGAACATGGAGTGATGTGGAGGAACATGGAGTGATGTGGGGGAACTTGGAGTGGTGTGGGGGAACATGGAGTGGTGTGGGGGAACATGAAGTGGTGTTGTGGAACATGGAGTGGTGTGGGGGAACATGGTGTGATGTGGGGGAACATGGTGTGATGTGGGGGAACATGGAGTGGTGTGGGGGAACATGGCGTGATGTGGGGGAACATGGAGTGATGAGGGGGAACATGGTGTGATGTGGGGGAACATGTCGTGGTGCGGGGGAACATGGCGTGGTGCGGGGGAACATAGAGTGGTGTTGTGGAACATGGCGTGATGTGGGGGAACATGTCGTGATGTGGGGGAACATGGCGTGGTGTGGGGGAACATGGCGTGATGTGGGGGAACATGGCGTGATGTGGGGGAACATGGTGTGGTGCGGGGGAACATGGTGTTGTGGAACATGTAGTGGTGTGGGGGAACATGGAGTGGTGTGGGGGAACATAGAGTAGTGTTGTGGAACATGGCGTGATGTGGGGAACATGGCGTGATGTGGGGGAACATGGCGTGGTGTGGGGGAACATGGCGAGATGTGGGGGAACCTGGCGTGATGTGGGGGAACATGGCGTAATGTGGGGGAACATGGCGTGATGTGGGGGAACATGGAGTGGTGTGGGGGAACATGGAGTGATGTGGGGGAACATGGAGTGATGTGGGGAACATGGCGTGATGTGGGGGAACATGTCGTGATGTGGGGAAGATGACGTGATGTGGGGGAACATGGAGTGGTGTGGGGGAACATGGAGTTATGTGGTGGAACATGGCGTGATGTGGGGGAACATGGCGTGATGTGGAGGAACATGGTGTGATGTGGGGGAACATGGCGTGATGTGGGGGAACATGGTGTGGTGCGGGGGAACATGGTGTTGTGGAACATGTAGTGGTGTGGGGGAACATGGAGTGGTGTGGGGGAACATAGAGTAGTGTTGTGGAACATGGCGTGATGTGGGGGAACATGGCGTGATGTGGGGAACATGGCGTGGTGTGGGGGAACATGGCGTGATGTGGGGGAACCTGGCGTGATGTGGGGAAACATGGCGTAATGTGGGGGAACATGGCGTGATGTGGGGGAACATGGAGTGGTGTGGGGGAACATGGAGTGATATGGGGAACATGGAGTGATGTGGGGAACATGGCGTGATGTGGGGGAACATGGCGTGATGTGGGGGAAGATGACGTGATGTGGGGGAACATGGTGGTGTGGGGGAACATGGAGTGATGTGGGGGAACATGGCGTGATGTGGGGGAACATGGCGTGATGTGGGGGAACATGGTGTGATTTGGGGGAACATGGAGTGGTGTGGGGGAACATGGAATGGTGCGGGGGAACATGGAGTGATGTGGAGGAACATGAAGTGATGTGGGGGAACATGGAGTGATGTGGGGGAAGATGACGCGATGTGGGGGAACATGGAGTGGTGTGGGGGAACATGGAGTGATGTGGGGGAACATGGCGTGATGTTGGGGAATATGGCGTGATGTGGGGGAACATGGTGTGATGTGGGGGAACATGGAGTGGTGTGGGGGAACATGGAGTGGTGCGGGGGAACATGGAGTGATGTGGAGGAACATGGAGTGATGTGGGGGAACATGGAGTGATGTGGGGGAACATGGAGTGATGTGGGGGAACATGGAGTGGTGCGGGGGAACCTGGTGTGGTGTGGGGGAACATGGAGTGATGTGGGGGAACATGGCGTGATGTGGGGGAATATGTCGTGATGTGGGAGAACATGGCGTGATGTGGGCGTGATGTGGGGGAACATGGCGTGATGTGGGGGAACATGGAGTGGTTTGGGGGAACATGGAGTGGTGTGGGGGAACATGGAGTGGTGCGGGGGAACATGGAGTGATGTGGGGGAACATGGAGTGATGTGGGGGAACATAGAGTGATGTGGGGGAACATGGAGTGATGTCTGGGGACATGAAGTGATGTGGGGGAACATCAAGTGGTGTGTGGGAACATGGAGTGGTGCGGAGGAACATGGTGTGGTGTGGGGGAACATGGTGTGGTGCGGGGGAACATGGTGTGGTGTGGAGGAACATGGAGTGATGGGGGAACATGGCGTGATGTGGGGGAACATGGCGTGATGTGGGGGAACATGGTGTGGTGTTGTGGAACATGGCGTGATGTGGGGGAACATGGAGTTGTGCGCGGGAACATGGTGTGGTGTGGGGGAACATGGTGTGGAGTGGGGGAACATGGTGTGGTGTGGGGGAACATGGAGTGGTATGGGAGAACATGGCGTGATGTGGGGGAACATGGTGTGGTGTGGGGGAACATGGAGTGGTTCGGGGGAACATGGCCTGATGTGGGGAACATGGAGTGATGTGGGGGAACATGTAGTGATGTGGGGGAACATGGAGTGGTGTTGTGGAACATAGAGTGGTGTGGGGGAACATGGCGTGATGTGGGGGAACATGGCGTGATGTGGGGAACATGTAGTGGTGCGGGGGAACATGGAGTGGTGCGGGGGGCATGGAGTGGTGTGGGGGAACATGGAGTGGTGTGGGGGAACATGGAGTGGTGCATGGGGGAACATGGAGGTGGTGTGAGGGAACATGGAGTGGTGTGGGGGGAACATGGAGTGGTGTGGGGGAACATGGAGTGGTTTGGGGGAACATGGAGTGGTGTGGGGGAACATGGAGTGGTGTGGGGGAACATGGAGTGGTGTGGGGGAACATGGAGTGGTGTGGGGGAACAAACAACAGGTGGAATAGTGTGATACATGTATCAATCTAACCAACGTTTATCATTCTTTTATAGGTGTGTATTTTCTCTCTAATTTTTTGAGTCATTTTTGTATTCATTCTATTTTGTATACTCTTTTCAGGAGAGAAACCCAGTCAATTAGTTTATCAAACGTTAGCTTGACTTTGTGGTGCTGGCCATTGCATACTGTTGTTAAAACATGTGGCCCAAACAATTGGCATTTTCATACAATGTATTGTATCATTTTGTGCATGGCATATGTACTATTGATTTTCAGAGGTGACTAATTTAATCCTGCTATTAAATGGTTGTATATTAATGTTATATGCACATATAGTTTATATAACCATATATTATTACGGTATTCAAATAATTATAAACTACATGTGATGTCATAAGTTTATACTTATGTTCTATGATTTCTATAAACTCGTAAGTGTATTATCACCAAATTAAGTTACTACCCACCTCGTTGACCAACGCTTTCCATGTTGTTCTAGTTTCTTCACTGATAATATTATTAGCAACTTCAACGAAATACTGAAATGAAGAATCCTTGAAGTAATGAGCAATTCGAATTTGAGGGTAGAGAACTATGCATCTAAAATTCGACACGAACGATGTTGTCATTCATATGTGTATGAGTGTCATATATAACCTCGGAGTAACGATGTTGTTATTCATATGTTTATGAGTGTCATATATAACCTCGGAGTAACGATGTTGTCATTCATATGTTTATGAGTGTCATATATAACCTCGGAGTAACTATGTTGTCATTCATATGTTTATGAGTGTCATATATAACCTCGGAGTAACGATGTTGTCATTCGTATGTTATGAGTGTCATATATAACCTTGGAGTAACGATGTTGTCATTCCTATGTTTATGAATGTCATATATAACTTGGAGTAACGATGGTGTCATTCATTTGTTTATGAGTGTCATATATAACGTCGGAGTAACGATGTTGTCATTCATATGTTTATGCCTATGCTTATGAGTGTAGTATAATGTTTATGAGTGTCATATATAACGTCGGAGTAACGATGTTGTCATTCATATGTTTATGCCTATGTTTATGAGTGTCATATAATGTTTATGAGTGTCATATAATGTTTATGAGTGTCATATAATGTTTATGAGTGTCATATAATGTTTATGAGTGTCATATAATGTTTATGAGTGTCATATAATGTTTATGAGTGTCATATATAACCTCGGAATAACGATGTCCACACTCTTACACTGATGCTTAATTTTCAACACTGAATTAGTTTAAACTATATTTATTGTACAACGATTGCTAAACAAACTTTAACAACTTATATTAATCACTCCCGTTGGCGCAAATGAAGGCGTAAATGTGGTCATTCGTGTGGGAGGAAACCGGAGTACCCGGAGAAAACACACCTGTCCGAACAGGCGACCACTGTACCATATCGCATCACTGAATTCAGAATCGTTTCAAAACTATGACACTTCGCTCTTTGCTTTGAACACTTGTTAAAATAATTTTATTTATACAATTTGATTTTATCTCGATTGCGAAACAAGTTCTTACAACTTATATTAATCAGTCTCGATACCTCATTACTGATGGTATCCATCGCCATGAGGTGGAGAGAAGAGGCAATGTTGCACACTCAGGGCACAATCATAACGGCTCCAGCAGGGTTCGAACCTGAAGATAACGTGCCCCAACTTCGCTATCACGACGTTACTGCCAATTATCCCAAAATGGTGTAGGTAGTTATAAATAAAGTCAATAATTACTACAGAGAACCCTATGCCCATGCAAGAGTGATGTAAGCTAGCCCTATGCCCATGCAAGAGTGATGTAAGCTAGCCCTATGCCCATGTAAGAGTGATGTAAGCTAGTCATATGCCCATGCAAGAGTGATGTAAGCTAGTCCTATGCCCATGTAAGAGTGATGTAAGCTAGTCATATGCCCATGCAAGAGTGATGTAAGCTAGTCCTATGCCCATGTAAGAGTGATGTAAGCTAGTCCTATGCCCATGCAAGAGTGATGTAAGCTAGTCCTATGCCCATGTAAGAGTAATGTAAGCTAGTCCTATGCCCATGTAAGAGTGATGTAAGCTAGCCCTATGCCCATGTAAGAGTGATGTAAGCTAGTCCTATGCCCATGCAATAGTGATGTAAGCTAGTCATATGCCCATGCAAGAGTGATGTAAGCTAGTCCTATGCCCATGCAAGAGTGATGTAAGCTAGTCCTATGCCCATGCAAGAGTGATGTAAGCTAGCCCCATGCATATGCAATAGTGATGTAAGCTAGCCCTATGCCCATGCAAGAGTGATGTAAGCTAGCCATATGTCCATGCAAGAGTGATGTAAGCTAGCCCTATGTCCATGCAATAGTGATGTAAGCTAGCCCTGTGCCCATGCAAGAGTGATGTAAACTAGCCATATGTCCGTGCAAGAGTGATGTAAACTAGCCCTATGCCAAATGCACGTGTGATGTAAGCTAGCCATATGCCCGTGCAAGAGTGATGTAAACTAGTGTTTATAAATAAGATGGTAGAGGACGAATGAACTTAGAACGTTTAAGACTGAGTCTGGGGTTGAACACTACTGTACGTGAAATATGCACCCATGGCACAGGGCTGCAATCAGCACACACCAAATATTACCCTTTATTCATTGGACATACATTTGCTGCAAATATTACCCTTTAATCGTTGTACTTACATATGCTGCAAGTATTACTCTTTAAACGTTGTAATTACATATGCTGCAAATATTACCCTTTAATCGTTGTACTTATATATACTGCAAGTATTACCATTTAAACATTGGATTTACATATGCTGCAAGTATTACCCTTTAAACGTTGGACTTACATATGCTGCAAGTATTACCCTTTAGACGTTGGACATACATTTGCTGCAAATATTAACCTTTAAAATTGGACTTACATATGCTGCAAGTATTACACTTTAATCGTTGGACTTACATATGCTGCAAGTATTAAACGTTGACATATACTGCAAGTATTACACATTAAACGTTGGACTTACATATGCTGCAAGTATTAAACGTTGACATATACTGCAAGTATTACACATTAAACGTTGGAATTACATATGCTGCAAGTATTACTCTTTAATCGTTGTATTTACATATGCTGCAAGTATTACTCTTTAAACGTTGTACTTACATATGCTGCAACTATTACCCTTTAAACGTTGGACTTACATATACTGCAAGTATTACACTTTTACATATGCTGCAAGTATTACACTTTAAACTTTGGACTTACATTTGCTGCAAATATTACCCTTTAAACGTTGGATTTACATATGCTGCAAGTATTACGCTTTTACATATGCTGCAAGTATTACACTTTAAACGTTGGACTTACATATGCTGCAAGTATTACACTTTAAACTTTGGACTTACATTTGCTGCAAATATTACCCTTTAAACGTTGGATTTACATATGCTGCAAGTATTACGCTTTTACATATGCTGCAAGTATTACACTTTAAACGTTGGACTTACATATGCTGCAAGTATTACCCTCTAATCGTTGAACTTACATTTGCTGCAGTAGCCAAGTTTGGGGAGTTGACATCAATGGCGTGTGTGAGCGTGTCCATGACTTTATGAACGGATTCCATGTCACCAATAAGAAGACTGTCGTTGTTGGTGGATGTAGCATTGACAAGATCGTCCAGTATGCCTACAACAGCACTGGATTCCACATCGGTATTTATTACCTGCAAGTGTGTATATATGTTAAGATTATATGTTTTGCTAAAACGTATCTGAATAATATTTATATTGATACACTGGTGTTGCGACTAGTAGCATTTGGAATTGAATATGGACTGTATATACGTAAATAGGCGCAAGTTCATCCGAGGTATGAAGCCATGGTAACTAATATAGTTCTTTGGGTGGGTGGGGCCAAAGAATGCATTTACAGGCAGTGTATGGTGTTTATATTGTTTGAGGAATTATGTGACTTGAGAATACTTCGAAGTTGCATACTGTAATATTGGGCGGAAAAATACATTGTGGAACAGGTAAATGCTGTCAATGTCCATCAATAAATTTGTAATTGTAATTGTTTGCTGTTTTTCAGTTTCATTTGGAACCTCTATCCAGTGGATGTGTTAATTATTATAAGGAGTGAAAT
>CM026387.1:61762451-61804649 GCA_014843695.1 Archivesica marissinica
GTATGTCAGAACACTATTATTATACGCACTTTATTCCGAGCAATGCAGATTCTCAGAAATGTCTTGTAAGCTATAATGTGTACCTGCAAACTGTTGAAGATGGCGAACAAATACTGGAAAACGACTGTGTGTTCATTGATGGAGAATATTCCAAATACCCAAGTGACTCCCATAATAGGCATTAAAACCAATATACTTCGAATACCGATCCTAAAAATAATTAACTTAGATCTATAACATATACATTACATTTTGTGAAAATGGTAGTTTACAGTTTTATCTAACAGAACATAAAACACTACTGTTTAAAACAAAGTGCCAGTCTATAAGATGGGACTTAAACCGAGGTATCGTGTCGTTGCTTTAAACAGTGCACTTAAACGAACCAGAAGATACTCTGGAATGGGTCTCTATCTATATCAGTGCACTATCCTCCAATAATCTAAAATGACCAATCTCTTCAGGAGGCGTCGATCGTATGGGAAACCGGTAGAGACGATAAATAAACGGGGACAAATCAAAGTGCATCAAGTGTTGCACAGACGAGAGGTGGACATTTGTGAATATTTAAAGCTCGATATTTGTATGGATTTAAACGCACGCACGCACGCACGCAAGCACGCACGCACGCACGCACGCACGCACGTGTTGCGCACATAAAATCTACCTAGCCTTTTCTGTGTCTGTTTTCTTTGACATAGCAATTGTTCCGCACATTTTTCGGATCACCAAACCTATGATGGTACAATTTATCTGAAAGTGTAAGTGTAAATACTAAATTCTTGATAGCCAGTTCCTTTCACTCATCTCATCAAATACTGAGGTAACAATACAACATTTTACACAAATTAACAACGAGGCATAACGTATACATGTATCTCTTATTGCATGTAACTATCGTGGCGTCCGCCTCCATGTTCGAGTGGTAAAGGTCGCTGACACTGTAACCTATCAAAACTGATGGTCACGGGTTCGAGCCCCGCTCAGACCGTGTTTCATTTATATGAAAAAGTTGGCAGTTTCTTACGAAGGTTGGTGCACCAAAGTACTGGTTTATCGCTGGAGCCTGCCCAGGAATGGTGTTGTTAGGTAAACTGCGCGCCGGCGATATAGCCCAAAAATGGTGCTGATGCAGGCGTAAAACCCGAATTATAACTATAACTATCGTGGCGTCCGTGGTCCAGTGGTAGAGCTTCGGATTTGGAATCGAACAGTCCCGGGTTCGATACTCGGTCAGGCCACGTATGTAGTGTCATTGAGCAAAGCACTTCACACACATTGCTTAGTACTGGTTAACCACTTAGGTCGTCTAAGCCTGCCCAGGAATACATGTCTAGGTCCCCATGAGGGGTTTGACATTAATGGAACATACATGCATCATATTTAAACCAGTTCATACGGGAGAGCCACATTACTATCAAATTACAATTGTCATTATAATAACAATCAGTTATTAGTACAATAAGCATACTCATAATTGTAGTCAGTAATAATATTACAGTATAACTCAGACCAGTGCTAAACATAAAGTTAACGGGAGCTCAATATATCAGTTTGTTTGTGTTTACGTTTATTTATCATCGCTACCGGTTGCCCATATCAGCGATGCCTTCTGAAGAGATTAGTCATTTTAGTTTGTTTGAGGATAGTGCAATGATACAGACAGAGACCCATTCCAGAGTCTCCTCTGGTTCATTTACTTTCATGGTGTAAAGCACCGACACGAAACCTCAGCTTAAAGTCCCATCTGAAAGACTGTTAATTTTATTAGTGTCAGACGGAGGATCGAGTATATCAGTATATAATACACTCATATTTATAACAAAGTGCATGAAGCAAATTTAGAAAAACGTGTAGCACACACGAGTGGTGAAAACGTAAGTGGTCAATTACACTTAAGACTACCAAATTAATGGAACTGATATAACAAATATTCATGTACGCACCACCTCATGAACCACAGTTCATAAGAAAAACTATTTTGTAATGGAAACATATATTACCAGAATGATGATGAACACAGGAGCAATAAATGCCCATATTAACCCGGTGTCAATAGAAAGCCAGCAACTGAAAATACGAATGCAAAACATTCAATCACACGAAGATAATGTTTGTATGGTTATATAGGCGATCGTTTATTCCACTCTTTCTAGTTTATCAGAAGTGAGCATGCAATATTACCTAATCTTATTCAGGTGTTTTGGACCAATTCCAATGTAGATCAGGCTATGACCATTACCATATCGCAATACCAAGAATAGTGCTTTATTTGTTTAAGCGATAACCTGCCAATCACAACAACAATCGCTTTTACCAACAGCATAGAGCCAGATCAGACGACACAGAACGAGCCACGCGCTAAGCGTTACAATGATTCGGATTGTAGGTCTATCTATGAACTATAATACATTTGTTAAATGTTACATTGATTGGGACTGTTGGTTTATCTATGGACTATAAGACATGCGTTAAGCGTTACGATGATTCGGACGGTATATCTATCTATGGAACATAAAGACATGGGCTAAGCGTTACAATGATTCGGACTGTAGGTCTATATATGGAACATAAAGACATGCGCTAAGCGTTACAATGATTCGGACTGTAGGTCTATATATGGAACATAAAGACACGCTTTAAGCGTTACAATGATTCGGACAGTAGATCTATATATGGAACATAAAGACATGCGTTAAGCGTTACAATGATTGGGACGGTAGGTCTATATATGGAACATAAAGACATGCACTAAGCGTTACAATGATTCGGACTGTAGATCTATCTATGGAACATAAAGACATGCGTTAAGCGTTACAATGATTCGGACTGTAGATCTATCTATGGAACATAAAGACATGCACTAAGCGTTACAATGATTCGGACTGTAGATATATCTATGGAACATAAAGACATGCACTAAGCGCTACAATGATTCGGACGGTAGATCTATCTATGGAACATAAAGACATGCGTTAAGCGTTACAATGATTGGGACGGTAGGTCTATATATGGAACATAAAGACATGCGTTAAACGTTACAATGATTCGTTTCCGTATCCCTCAAGTCGCACTGCCCCCGCGGAAACAACAACAATGCAAGCAGCCAGGACTGAAGTAGAACCATACGAATTCATATAATGCGATTCATAAACACATACACTAAGCGACATATTAGGACATATTTATTCCAATGTGTCACAGTTGACTCTAACAAGAATGTTAATTTAGTACATGCATGTATTAAATAGCACCCATACTTATTAGACTATATATTATATACCTCTATATATGTCATTTTGCCAGAAGTCAATTAGTGAATAATAGACAGACTGGAACCAAGGCTAGCATATTGCCACTGCATTGATATGAAGGCGAACTGCCTGCAATAAGATCAATGCAAGTAACATGATGCAGATTGTTAATGTGGCTATTTGAAACGGATAATTTATACTTGTTGCTGCAACAAAGCAGGACATTTCCTGCTACGTATGCTATTATCAGGTTAGGCTAACTTAAAGCTGCATAATGAATATACTGACACCAAAACTTGCCTTTAATTATAGGTGTACAATTTATATCCTTTTACAAATCTGCATAGACAAATATGATATCAAAATGTTCGAACTATTGCAATGTGTTAATGCTTATTTTCTTCACTCATGATTCAAAAATGTGTAGCGAAAACGTAACGCTCAATATAAAAGTAACGCTCAATATAAAAGTAACGCTCAATATAAAAGTAACGCTCAATGTAAAAGTAACTCTCAATGTAAAAGTAACGATCAATGTAAAAGCAACGCTCAATGTAAAAGTAACGCTCAATGTAAAAGTAACGATCAATGTAAAAGCAACGCTCAATGTAAAAGTGCACATTTTATTTATTTTGTAAGTATATGTTTCTATTGTTTGAAAAATAGAAGGTTTGCATGTGATGATGATTGAGCTTATTTACTCTCGCCGCCGGCAAACCATGTGGGCGAGCGGTGTGTGTGTTTTATGTTTATTTATCGTCACTACCGGTTGCCCATATGAGCATATTTAGATTTTTGGAAGATATTGCAATGGTAGAGACAGATACTCATTCCAGAGTCTCCTCTGGTTCCTTTACGTGGCCATCTGAAATACTGTTAATTTTATTAAGGTCAGACGGTGGATCGAACCTGCGATCCCTGGATTACCAGTTCTACGTGTTAATGGGTGAGCGGGTTTGCTTGTGCGACCTATATATATGCAAACGTTCACCCTCCATGAGCATGACAGGTTATTCAGCATGATGTCACTACACAAGTAATGTCAATTGCTAGAGTGTGAAACTGGCCGTATATTTCGATTCAAACAAATACACTGTGAGTAATAAGTGGAATTGAAATGTTTAATGGTGATAATTAACACGTGTGTGTTACGTTAATTTATCAACACTATCGGTTTCCCATAAGAGACACGCCTCCTAAAGAGATTAGTCATTTGATATGTTGGATGACAGTGCAATGATACAGACAGAGACCCAGTCACATCTGGTTCTTTTACGTGTAATGTGTAAAGCACTGACACGAAACATAGGTTTGAGCTCCCATCTGAAAGAATGTGCACTTGGATAGCAAATAAACGAAAGGATATAGACTTACATTATCCTGATATGTAACATGTCACCCTTACCATAAGATGCTATGAGAAGAGGTATTCCAGGCTTGCGTGTACTGAACGGCTTAAGCACAGTGTAGGCCACGTTCAAACCCTCTGTGAGCATGATGAAAAACACCACCAGGTAGACAAAGTGAAGAAGCACTGCTATGGCTGTACACAGATCCTAAACATTAAACTAGTTTATATGATATCAACCAATAATTCATTTCCAGAGTGGTTAGCACGCCCGCTTCTTACCAATGCAACCCGGGTTCGATCCTTGGACTAGGAAATATGCGAGATGGTACGTTGATCGCCAGATCGAACATGTGTGGTTTCTCCGCGTACTCCGGTTTCCTTCAACACGAACGACCATGCATACGCTTTCATCCGCGCCAAGGAGAGTTGTTAATATATTTTTTATTTATTTTTATACAATTTTATTTTAGCTCGATTGTGAAACAAGTTATTACCACTTATATTTATCACTCTCGAGACCTCATTCCTGATGGAATCCATCGCCATGAAGGAGAGAGAAGAGGCAATGTGGAATTTAAATGCCTTGCCTAAGGGCATAATCGTAACGGCTCCAGTGGGGCTCGAACTCCAGACCTTTCGCATCTGAAGCGAAAGCGCATCCACTGTGCTATCACGACTTCCACCATTTGTTAATATAAGTTGTTACAGTTTGTTTCTCAATCGTTGTGAAATAAATATAGTTTATACCTAATTTCCACATTTATCGAGTTGTTCTCCAACAATAACAACATTTGTTATTATACTGTATTAATATATAAAATACAATTATAGAACAAGAAACTATGTTATTAGTCACACACTATTGCAGTGTTTGGTCTTTTTACATATCGATCATCCGTGCACTTTATAATTGAGATGTTTATACTTTGAATGATCGTACGAGGTGGCTAATTATAGTACAGTGTTGACTTCCGTTTTGCTGAATATTTAGTTTAAATTTTATTTATTTTACAATGATTGCGAAGCAAGTTTTAACAACTTATATTAATCACTCTCGTTGGCGCGGATGAAAACGTAAATGTGGTCATCGTGTGGGAGCAAACCCGAATACCCGGAGAACACACACCTGCCCGAGCTGGCGACCACCGTACCATCTCACATACTTCCCGGTCCGAGGATCGAACCCGGGTTGCTTTGGTGAGAAGCGAGCGTGCTAACAACTGTGATAATCGGACAGCTGCATATTTGTGGTGACATCTGGAAGAAGAAACAATTGTATTAAGCACACACTATTACAGATTGTTTTGGTATTTAACATAATTATGTACAACGAAATTACTAACACTCACACGATGTCTAAGTAGTATATAAATATAAAAAGAAAATATTTGAAATTCAAATGGTATGCTTAGATGAGGGTTGGATGGACTATACAAAGCAATGCGACTACAGGGGATACCATCCGTGGCTCAGCTACTGGTTGTATGGTCACACACGGGGTCTGCCTCCACCGTTAATAGCTGTATTGTTGCCATATGAGCTAAGCTGCTGGTGGCCGACTTTAATACCCAACATCACAGACACTTGCAATCAAAACAATGGCAAATCCCACAGGTAATTGTATTTCATTTTAACGTTAATTTCAAGGTCGATACGATTGATGATAGATATTACATTACTTGCATAGCTTAAATAGAAATGTCGGTATTCGAAAGATAAAGCCAATGAGTATTACCTTATTTTCAGTCTGACGAACACCTGCGACGAAGAGAAGGTAAGCCACAAATAGTGTACCTGCTAGATTGATGTGAATGATGGACCGTACAGATTTTATTATTCTACAAGATAAAAACAGTTGTTGAGGATAGCGAAATATGTCTAGACTGTTACTAAATAATATATATAAATATATATGAAATGCAGATATTAGTACATAAAAAACTAACATTGACTGCTATCATATCGTATTAGTTGACATGGATAATTATAAAAAAAAATTGCATGTACTATGTTTTATAGCTGTACATATTTAACGTGTTTGTTTACGTTTATGTATCGTCGCTACCGGTTTCCCACATGAATGACGCCTCCTGAAGAGATTAGTCATTTTAGATTGATGGGGATAGTGCAATGATCCAGACAGAGACCCATTCCAGATTCTCCTCTGGTTCTTGTACGTGCATGGTGTAAATCACTGACACGAGACCTGGGTTTAAAGTTCCATATGAAAGACTGTTAAATCTTATTAGGGTCAGACGGGGGATCGAACCTACTATCTCTGGATTACCAGTCCAGCGTGTTATGGGTAGCGATGATAAATAAACGTAAAACACACACTCACATGCTGGCATGTGGACGTTCTATGTTACCAGGGTCGAATTGGATATTCTTCAGGTAATACCCACTGGATAGAAGCCATATGACATGGCGATGTGACATTACCCTCTACCCACCCATGACCCCAAAACAAACGGTCATATTGCTAAACAAGCAACTAATTAGAGAAGTCCGATTCCGTGGTCAAGTGGATATAGCACTGATATATCACTGATGGTCACGGGTTCGCGTCCCGCTCAGATCGTGTCTCTTTATATGAAAACAAATTGGCAGCTTCTTAAGGTTGGTGTACCAAGTACTGGTTAACCGCTGGAGCCTGCCCAGCAAAGGTGTTGTTAGGTAATCTGCCCGTCGCTCAAATGGGCAATCGATAGCGATGTAAAATAAAGTTAAAGATTTAAAAATTTAGAATTAGAGCAAAGCAGTACATACCTCCAGTAGATAATGTAAATCAATATGGTGAGCAGAAGACACGCCATGGAAACAATGCAGCCAACAATGGAGATAATGCTTAAAGCAACATGGTGACCGTCATCCTAAAATGTAAAAACGCCCTAACATGTAGATACTATAAAACAATGATGCAAGCCTATGGTGAAGATAAAGAAGATATATGTGCGCATTAGTGTAAGATTGGAATTTATTTCATTGAGTGATCTCCGAAAGTTTTAAATAAAGTCATATCTTACATTAATAAACAGTAAAAGTATTTTTCTATTAACATTGTTACCAGAGGTTTGTCTATTGGTATCCACTCTTATTCATCTTAACTGCTCACTTCACTACAAACCATAACCGCACAACCACTTGTGCTAGCGTGAAAGTAAGCAATGCAAAATAGTTCCGGTATAATTTTCAAGGTTTTATATGTCCACTATCAAAATTGAAATGACAGGCAAAACAAATTCGTTAAAACATAATATTGTATAATTAACGGTTAATAATTGTCATAAAATAGCTAAATTCCAACAATACATGTAACCAACTGCGGGGAATACGGAACACAAGCAGAGGACGAGAAATGCCATCTTCCACTGTTTTAAAGCAGTGATAGATAGCATTTTCTTTAATGGAGAAAATTCAATCATTCACTGGAAAACATAAAATTAGTGCAAGATAGAATTTTATTTCATTAAGTGATCACCGAAATTTGTATTTCCACGAGTGGCGTGGCGTCTGCTGTCAAAATGGGAAGCTACAGACAAAACAAATTCAATAGAGTTCATGATTGTCAGAAAAGAGCGAAAGTACAAAAGTATACCCAACCGCGGAGGAATATGAAACCAAAGCAGTGACAGAAAAAATATAAAGATAGCATTTTCTTTCACTGAGAAAAGCCGATCATTCATAAAAGAAAATTTAATATTCAACCGTTATTACTTGTGCCAACACTAATAATTGGAGAACGTCATGAATTACTAAAATGACGCCAACGATAGATTTAGGTATTTCTTAAAAAAGGTTTGTAATTTTGGTCTTAACGGATCTATTTACTTACATTTGCTACCAAAACATATTTATTCTTTATTCTTTGTGTATGGTTTTAGTAGCTTTAGTAGGTAGGCAATGGAAAGTTATTAAGGAATGAAAGAGTTACCGTAACAGTAATCTTTCTTGTCGGACACTCTGTAGTAGTATGGACGGATTCACATACTTAATGTTAAAGCGCTGGTTCAACATGTGTCCGTATTTTCATGACCTTGCAACGGAGCTGACCCCACTGCCGCTATTACTAAGGCAAAGGAATCATACATAACATACCATACGAATTGTAGCAGAACTCATGAGCACCGCAAAGTTCGTAAGATGGTCACATTTACAGACAACCGTATTCTTCTCAATGTTATGTAAATGCAGCCAACACCCATCCATGGACCAGGCACCGACACCGAATGATCTTTGCATTCGAAGGAATATATAAATAATTAGAAGAATTCATCGTACATGTCGGCATAAACGATAATAATAAATTGCTTCATATTGATATATATGAATAAATATATACGATATTCAGATAGGTTCGGACAGTGCTCATTGGCATAATTAATACAATGTGTCTAGTGAAATTCGAAAATAAAAGTAATGACGTTACTACCACCAAGCAGCGTTAAACTAAATAAAATATGTTATTCCGCCGGATGGAAGCAGTGAAAATAATAAATAAAAATTGCA
The DNA here is from genome assembly GCA_014843695.1 of Archivesica marissinica. Taxonomy (NCBI): domain Eukaryota; kingdom Metazoa; phylum Mollusca; class Bivalvia; order Venerida; family Vesicomyidae; genus Archivesica; species Archivesica marissinica. The sequence goes on from CM026387.1 coordinate 61,771,566, forward strand.
TTCTTGCTTCTTGACAGTTATTATTTTCGTTGATTTCCAGTTGGAAATAACGTCAACACAAACGCCATTTGACCCATTTCGTCAGTAACATCAGTTACGACGCCATCAACTGTATCACGACGTTCTAGCGCCATTTAATATATATGGTAGTATTTGCTTTTTTACCATAATGACTATCCAAACTAAATAATAAGAATGCATTGTACTTTTAGCGTCACTCGTGAGAATATTGCTCTCAATTTGAAGGCAGTGAACTATGAGACTATACTAATACATTGAAACAAACAATATATATTCTCTGTAATATTAAAAGTACCCACCATTTAATTAATGATAGTAAATGTGATAATCAAGCGGAAATACCACAGAGCAGGCACCAGTAACGATATAGATAGATATATGTTATTGAACAAAAGATCATAAACCCATAAGTCCATGATACATGTATACATTTATACATACAACAGTTCGTTAATAATAAACAATTACATCTCATGTATCTGTATGTCTATATATACCTGGTATCCCTCGTCCAGAATGAACAGCTGGGATCGTCTAAAACATTCTAAAATAACACAAAGCATTGTGTCACATTGAAGTTATGAATGGAATATACAGTTGCTTGATGATCTCCGCGTAAGCATAGTGGACTGACATGAATGTAACTACGCTTTGTTCGAGCAGTGAGTAATTTAGTCGAATTCAAATGAATTAGGTAGATAGCGAAATGCTGGCGGTTATATCACTAACTCGACAATTCCTGAAACAATGCTGGAAGACGCACCCAAATGTTATCTCTGTCGGATAGTCGATATGCGAATCTTCACTCTCAATTCTAAATCAACTACAACCAATATTTACCTACACGGGGCATTCGTGTAATTGTGTTCTAAAGTTTGCTGCTACAGTGTATTGCAGAAAGTACACCGTATATATGTGAAGTTCGCTGATTATTTTTTCGTCGCTACCGTTGCCCATATGAGCGACGCCTCCTGAAGAGATTAGTTATTTTAGATGTTGGAGGATTGTGCATGATACAGACAGAGACCCATTCCAGAATCTCCTCTGGTTCTTTTACGTGCACGGTGTAAAGGACCGACACGAGACCTCGGTTTAACGTCCCATCTGAAAGACTGTTAATTTTATTAGGGTCAGACGGGGGATCGAATCTGCGATCCCTGGATTACCAGTCCAGCGTGTTACCACTGGACTACAAATCCGTCTATGAAGTTCGTTGAAACTGGGTTCCTTCAAGATATATTACTTAGTACATAGTTTTTTTTATACAGACTGTATAAAATATCATAGCAAAGATATATGAGAAAAAATAGTTTGCCAATTTATATCCTCCGAATGCATATACATACGTACGCCAATCAACTAATAACAATATGTAAGACCGTAAGCTCATTTTACATACGATTTATAATGCTATACTTGTGCTGTTTCCCTTGCTGAATTTGGTTCTACTGCACACATTCCCGCTATACAACAGAAACTATTTACAACGTCATTGCATTTCCTTGATGAACGTATGTGCCCTTATTGCATACATTTTAGTATGAGGGTCCAAACTACTCGAAGCTATGGATATGCGCATTTGCAGTGTTAGGCAGCGTTCCTATCGAGAAAAGGCGTGTCTTACAGTGTGTACACTGTTCCAAGGATGATCTATTCACCTGTTCCGGCACACGGTAAGATGTAATTCTAGACATAAATCATTCTAAATACAGAGTTTGTGTCATCGAAAATAATAATTAATGTCAATATAAGTAATATACCGTGGGTTAATAGTTTCCATCGGGGTATGATCTACATTGGGCGTGTTTAATGTTATCATGGATGCATTCGGCCTTTACATACATTAACCACAAATATGTGTGGAGGCCGAATGCATCCACGCTATCTTCAGACATCCCTAATGTAGTTCATACCTCGATGGAAACTATTAACCTGTGATTCATTCCTTAAACAGGTATGTTTTGGAGATGTAACCAGATCAAGTGTTCATAGCGAGCTACGAATACGCGATTGCATAATAACGGTTGTATCAATTCTAAATTGCATGGAAGCTCCTGGCCAATATGTGAGCGGAAATTGTGTATTATATGAATAGTGCTAGTGCGTTATATCCACATATTCGAAACACACCAATGTATGAATAATACTAATTATCACGGATATGTGTATGACAGTATAATTTTATTGTCTTGTATGTACAATATGGAAATAACAATGTACGTACGTCGTACAGTTGAAAGGTTATCTCTACTGGTGTCTCTAGCTTCACGTCCGTCTTTGGAAAGTATGTGAATGACATCACTGGCGCATTTAATACCTGTAGTGTTCTGCAATTAAAAATGAATTTCCTGTCTGAATATGTTTGGAAACAAATGCCAACCTTGATCTAATCTAATTTCCTACCAACCGAAAAACTCACGGTGTTATGACTAATATTTGAAACGCATATTTGGATACCTCTGAAAGTGTCACTCTTTATATTTGTGTTCATGAAATGTACATAATTTGAGAACAGAAAATGTTAATACTGAATATTCATAGTAGTTTTATGACTTTATGCTATTATCTACATGGTTCAGTTGTAGAGAAAAGCACATAGACACGCCCATGCAGCATGATATATATAGTACATAACATGGATTAGGACTATTAATTACGATGTATTCAGCTGCATCCTGTCAAAATGACCGTTTATATTGACGCAAGAATACGTATTGGTAATTAGTACTTGTACTTACTATATAGATTTGGATACAATTTAATGAGCATTATAATTGTGAAAAATGAATTCATCCAATAGGAGTGCATCGATAGAGCGGGAGAAGGTACATGACACAACAACAACTGGTTGCCATCCTAGTGTGTATATCATCTTGAAAAGCTGGTCAACAAAATTTAAACGAAATATTGATAACCCGTTTGTGCGAAAAAGGTCACTTCCGTTCCAGTTAAAGATGGCTGCTGTAATACCGTGTATATTTCTATAGTACAATCGACGTTTTATTATCATTTTTAAAACAAGGCTTTTATTGTAAAGTTGTTGATATTTGAACACAATGAAGTGCGTGATTAAAATCGAAAATCGCCGCATACAACGTATGTAAGAGGTACATTGGGCGTATCTAAGCAATCGGCTGCTTAAATCGGGAGAGAAATAGCTATTGTTGATAATTTGCTAATATTTCCTACTAAATTAAAATGCAATTTATTACAAAGAGCATCAACACTAATTAGTAAATACCAACCGCCATGTTTGTTTCTGAAAGATTTGACAATGAATAGCTACTATCCGATTTGTGTCATAGCTATTATGTTATTATATGTTGTATTATATAATTATAGATGTTGTTCGATATTAAGGTATTATCCTTATACAATAATAGTCAAACAATCTAATTGTATCAAGTCTACACCAAGATTTGCACAGCTGTATAAGATCTTACATGATTTTGTGATTTCCTTCCATATTTTATGAAACCAGTTTTGGAAGTTTGCTATTAAGCGATCCTTTTTTATCACATTACCACAGCACCAACAACCATAAAGTGTTTGCCAATATAGATTTGAGCCCAATTAGTTATATTAGTCTTAGCTGTATTACACTGACTACAAGCAAAGTTATGTAATATTGGTTAAGCGAAACCGATATTGACACACATTTTACTGAAATGAGCGTCCTTTTAATAATATCCGTTCACTTCATAGTGGCCATAGCAAAGCTTCGTGTCCGGCTTTAGCATATTAAGATATTAAGTTAGGAGATACCAATTGTCTACTGCATTAGTAATGTCGTGTAACTATGTGTTCTAAAAAGATGGGTATTACATATCTACGGTGAGATATAATAACACTTACATTCACATTAATCGAAAATGTATGTGGGAAAAATAAAATGTACTTGTTATCTGTATTCTTTATGGGCATTATTTCCGATAGATCCCTGTATATGGCACTGCTATATGACTGTTGCATTGATTCTGAAAAGCATTAAATATAACGTTCCAGGGTGAAAGCTTATAATGTTTATATTAAAATTTCATATCACATTATTGCGCAGTGGTTAGCACGTTCGCTTCTTACCAATGCAACCTGGGTTCGATCCTCGGTCCGAGAAGTATGTGAGATGATACGATGGTCGTCCGATCAGATAGGTGAGACTTCTCCGGGTACTCCGCATTCCTCCTTAACACATGACCACACCAAATACGCTATCATCTGCGCCAACGAGAGTGATTAATATTATTAAGTTGTCACGTTGCAGCTTATTTCACAATCGTTGTACAATAAACAAAGTGTATTAAATTTGGATTACAACATAAAGCATTGAAACAATATGACCTAGCTAAATTGCAAATAGTCGAATTAATATACTTTTAAGGATGTAGTCTAAAGGACAACTATATGTCCATGGCGAATTCAGCGCTGAAAGTTAAAACTTTGCGAAATTAGTTCAATGAATTGAATTGATAAGTATGTAACAGTTGCTATATTGATCATGCCAGTCCCTATTTGTTCTGCACAGCTGCTTTTAAACTTTTACCACAACTTATTTTTATTACTTTCTTAAATTATGCTTTTAACTACTCATAAATTTAACTGCTGTGCGGTTTTTGACGCGCAACATGTCTACGTCCCCGCGAGGCGTTCGACATTAAAGGAAGATAGCTAGATATATAGATAGATAGAATGCTATGATACCAATTATTACACACACCTATCTGTCGACATGCTACTGACATAACATAATTCAACACCCAAAACAACATTTGACTGAAATGAGCACTCAAATAGTTATGCTGAACATTTCAGGAAGATTATTTCAAAATCCACCATGTGAGCTATGAAGAGTTTAGTGGCTTAGTAGATACCGACCGAGCACGATCCATTAATCATGACGGCCACAACTTTCAAATTACTTGGTTGGAATATGAATTCTGCATGCCAATAAGGATGTATAGAACATTATTTGATTCAATGTAAACCACTATCAGTAATTTAGGTTGTACGGGATCGAACACGAACATATTTAATATAATAATTGAACAGACGGACGGAATGACGCTCGGATGGTCATTCATTCCATTTTACGTCATTTAGTCATACTTTTATTCTAGTATTATGCCTCGGCTTACACTGAGATATACATAGACATACATCAAGTGTTGTTTAAGTTTATGTACAGGATTGCTGCCGTTCAGATAGATTAAAATATACGTTGCAAAATATAATCGTTTCGGTCTTAATTACGTCATAAGGTAAACAGACAATTATAAGCTAGTGCGAATATCTAATGGTACTAATTCAGAAGAAAATAATACTACACAGATTGCACTAATTTACCCAATATTCTGCACATGTGGTTATCAATTGTGCCTATATTTTGTTCTAAAAGCATATAAATGTTATAGCTAATATAAGGCAAGTGCAGTTTCTTTTTGGTGTCAGTATAGTTTATACAATGTTCGTATGTGTTCATTCTCTAGGTGAGCTTTCTGCAGAATTACCTCCCTTACTTTGGTCACACCATTTGTAACGTAAATTGTTTCGACGCCCAGGGCTTCTCAAATCAAATAATAGTCAATATATGACCCCATTGTGTAAGTTTAGGCTTTCTTTAATATTTTTGTTTATTGTGTGAACGTTTGACCAAGTAGGTAAATTATGACTGCCATTGTTAAATCATAAAGGCAGCATATCGACGATTTATTAGGTTTTAGATAAATCCCGCCCGTTTCCTTTTCGTACCTAACCGTTTATATTTAAGGCTTTTCATGTTTATGTGATAACACTAAGTGGTTATGATTAATTAGTAATGAACACCTTTTGTATAGTCATGTGCATTGTGAACTATATTTGTTATATGTTCAGTCTTTTTAATATTCATTAAAATGAAGTATATGCAACGTATCAAGAACATCCTCGTATAATAAAAATTGATAGCACTTAAACAGTTTGAGTGTGGAATAAAGTTCTTATATCATTAGATTAATGGCTCTCAAGATCACATTCATGCATCAACATGACGGAACTAGACGAGGTGTTGTGGATTTATATGTATTGACCAAGTTGGGGCTCGAACTAGCAACACTTTGATTACAAGGCGGACGCTATACCCGCTACACCACGGAGGCTCCCCTAGCAGTACTAGCAGTGTACATTGTTTAGCAGTAATATGCATACATTTACCACTGATTTCATTGACCGTTAATTTAAAAAATACTTGCTTGTTTTTGTATTTCCAAACAATTCGATTTATTGCCAAGACAAATATTAAATGAGTTTCAACAACATCAATACAAATGCGATGTATTTGTCTCTATTCTTGTTTTAGTGGTAGTACATTTTCAAATCTTCAAGAAAACGAAATGCGGTATTATCTAGAATAATTGCTGCAGCTATCGTATTTCGTAGCACGTTATTATGTTATATTATGTTATATTTCGGGTTTTACGCCTGCATCAGCACCATTTTGGGCTATATCGCCGGCGGGCAGTTTACTTAACAACACCTTTCCTGGGCAGGCTCCAGCGGTTAACCAGTACTTGGGTGCACCAACCTCCGTAAGAAACTGCCAACTTTTTCATATAAATGAGACACGGCTTGAGCGGGACTCGAACCCGTGACCATCAGTGATGATAGGTTACAGTGGTATACAAGTCAGCGACCTTAACCACTCGACCACGGAGGCGGACTTCGTAGCACGTGCATGACTTGATAATGTAACTTCATGTTAGGGAAAAAGAACGAGAGGATTATATTTGCCAATTCATGATCTATGAAGTTGAAAGTAACGCATTCAAAGGTATGAATTAAACACAACAATTTGGAAATATGCTTTCATTATGTTTCTAGTAAGTAGTTTATCTTTTAGAACAAACATCCTCTAACTGTACATTAAGCTGACACTCGAAACTCCACATGATAACATGCACAATTTGACAACATTAAGAAGTCGTTTTTTTATACAAATTAATATTAGCTCGATTGCGAAACAAGTTATTTCAACTTATATAAATCACTCTCGAGACCTCATTCCTGATGGAATCCATCGCCACGAGTAGGCGTAATAATAAACTATTATATATATATGAATGTTAGCCTATATTTGGAGTTTATTTGCTTAGAACAATAATGTCTACAACCAAGGTTGATACGATGTGTTCCCAGTCTGGCATTACGTTTGCTGTATCATAACCAGGTCCTTTTAAATAACGCATGCGCACTCGGTGCTAGTTTGTTTACTTCATGTAGCCCGTAATTGTGGCAGATAACAGATGTTTGTAGTTTCGTTGGTAATATTTCAATCGTGTTCGTGTAAATAATTCAGTAAGTCTGATTTATTCCTGATGAATGGATAACGGAGAGCATGCTTTGATTATTAAATGTTCAAATTCATATTTGTTCAATAAAGACGTTATTACATGGCTAGTTTCATACCAGTCTATGTATCGACCTTCGGTAACTTGATATCAGCCTTCGGTCTCAGGCTGTTGATACCTCTGCTGATCTGAAACTAGCCACGTAATAACATCTCAATAACATTACAGTAAGATATTATATATAAATTGTCCATGCCTATATCAATTTAGATGTACTTACTATTAGCACAAGCTATGTCAACACTATTTAATGTTTCTGATGCCCAGGCTGGAACAACGCCATTTCCTCGATCTGGGAACTGAATACCTGCCTTGCAAGCAGTAGTGAGGCCAATCTTCAGAACTGTAACATCACGAGATAAAGGTTAATTATGATAAAGAGGCAATACTTATTAAAAATAGTTAATATAAGTTATGCAATATATTATAGAGGCTACCCATGTAGCCGGTTAGATGTATCCATATTTTAGATTTAGCCTGATACTAATTTGAATTATCACTTATGACTTTGCTTGTATTCAGTGCAATACAGCAATGCCATTAATTCGTATATGTCCACACGTGTAATAACACCTGGAAGGATTCTGATAGGTTGAGAGAATAATCCATATTATTTGTAAATTAAACTTAATTTCTATTTAAATTTGTAAATACTGCGAGTAAGAAAAAGTTACGAATGACTGACAATTAACGCCAACATGTATGCAGCGTTATTGTGTGCACAAATATGGTTAAAAATAAAACCCAATATTGTAATGTCATAAAACGGATCTTACACTCGTGATGATTTCATACCAAATTATATGAAATTGGTTTTGAAATTATACTATTAAGTTCGCCAAACTCGTTTTGGAAGTTGATATTAAGCTCGTCAAACTACCTTTTGAATTTGCTATTGAGCTCGCCAAACTCGTTTTGGAATTTGCTATTACCCGTAAGCTTGCCACCTTCGTTTTGGAGTGTGCTATTAATCTCGTTAAAATGCTCTATCGCTACGAGGGAGAGACAAGAGGCAGTGTGGAATTTATATGCATTGACTAAGCACAAACTCGTAACGGCTACAGCTGTGTGCGAACTCGGGGCCTTTCGCACCTGAAGGGAACGTGCTACCACTGTGCTATCGCTACTTTCACTGTTCTGTTAATGGAAATGAAAAGAAAACACAAAATGAGTTCAATGAATATGGACATAGATCTAGTGAGATGAGAGTTTTAAATTAAAAGCATTGTTATCATTGTTATCATTATTTGTAATTTATAGGTACTACGGGGTTTCCATAGTTTTAGTTATTTACTCAAGCGAAGGCCATGACAAAACTGTTGACATTTAGCCCTTAAGTGTTCAGAGACTAAGTAATTATCTAAAGAAATACGTCTAAGAAAATAATGTGGTATTATCTTCTACGTGGCCAGCAAACACTTGGGTATCAATATGTTGTTTAAAGGCCTGCAGTTTGACCCCGTCCAATTGTAAAGATTTATACTTTACTACCTGTTCCATGTGATTAGTGGCTTGTATCAACAATGTAGCAGTACATTCAGTATAATTTGGCGTATGTAGGTATTTTATAACGGTTAATATGCACGATCACTCTGTGAGCTGAGAATTAGTCAAAATGAGGCCCTGACAATTTAAGTAAACGTATATTATTGATTGTAAAGAAAATTGATAGTTATGAGTATTCAAACTACATAATCCAGATCAGCACAGGGACATATATTACATGTTATGTAGGTGCCACATCAGCCGTAGCGTAATCACTGAGACTGATCATTTGTATACATGTATATAATATATGTGTATGGGCCGGAGGCCTTGAATTACGAATAAACTGTTAAACTGATCAGGATCTATGTTGTTTGTAAGGTCGGAGTTTCGTCACTTTCATATTCTGTTCTGTCACTTTCATGTATCATCTGGTTTAAAAAGGCCGCCAGATTAAGCTTGAAAATAATGCCTGTTTATACCTTGCCCAAATGTTGGATTTGAACTGGAGCGTACAACGGAGTCTTGTATTATTCTTGACTTGCACTGTCTCATTCCATTGACATATTGCCAAATTTGAGCGCATAGTGTAGTGAAGAGCAGAGAAGGTTCCGATACGTTTGTCATGGAAAACATTCATGCTGTTGTTGAATGATTCCACGCTATTAGTGTCCATGTGGTAGATATAATTTTGCGCTTCCTTATAAACATAGCATTTTCTAACACATGACAGCAACAGTTCTACAGCAACAGGACTTGTAAGGTTTTGGGCAATGCTATATAATTGTGGCGCATGGAAAGATGTCAGATATATAGAGAGAAAAGTAGCGGCTAGAAGAGGAGACTGTACTTGGCATAATAGGGAACTGATGCCTGAATGTGTGGTACAGCAATGCAGGAACTGGCTGCCTAACCCGCACAACCAGCCTTATTTGGGCCATAAGTGGAGTTGAATAGTTTATACCAGTTGTAAGTACTATAAAAATACAGAACTTCAATTTCAGCATTTTATAACCTCTGATATGTACGTGGGTCATAATAGATATAAGTGGTGCTCATGTATTAGATGTATACCATACAGGGCCTCGCATGTGGCAAATACGTCGACCGTCAGATTTGTACCGCTATTCCTCGTGTGTTTAGTGCTTCGACCGTCAGATTTGTACCGCTATTCCTCGTGTGTTTAAGGTCAAATATAGGTCAACCTGCAGGCCTTTAAGGAATGAGTTAATAGTTTCAATTGGGGTGTGAACTACATTGCGTGTGTTTAAAGTGCGTTGCGGCCGATGGCATCCACGGTAACTTTAAGCACACCCAAATGTAATTCATACCCAAATGGAAATTATTAACTCGCGATTCATTATTTATATTTGCATTAATTATTCTTTTTAATGAGACAAAGAAAATATATCACACTTTCCATTTAAAAGAGATTTAGTCCAAATTTGCGACATATTGTGTGGCTGGACTCTGATAATTAGATCATCCTTGGTACAACGTACACTTTTAAGATACGCCTTTTCTCGCGACGAACGCTGCCTAACACTGCGCATGCCCGTAACATCGAGTGCACATATCATCTGCATATCATTAATTGGAAGCCCTCATACAAAATTGTATACAATCAGGGTACCTACGTGCATCGTAGGAAATGCAATAGCGATGTAAATATGACGTGTTAAACGAACACTTGAATACGATACTATCAGCTTAGACGAACATTACAGTTGTATTCCCATTACAAAGATCATTCAATGAACACTTTGGTGATACGAATTTGCATGTTATAAAGAATAATCGCTGTAGAAGGTCTCTTCGAAGACCGAACGAGAAACGACTTGGCAATGACAATGGAATTATCGTTATGGTAGCGTTAGTCGAACACTTGACGGAAATGCAGCTTTTCACCCCATGTAGTATTACTGTTAAAAAGTGTTCAGTGAATACTTTCAGAGACACTGGTATTACCTTTACAAACGCGTTCAGTGAATACTTACAGAGACACTGGTATTACCGTTACAAACGCGTTCAGTGAATACTTACAGAGACACTGGTATTACCTTTACAAACGCGTTCAGTGAATACTTACAGAGACACTGGTATTACCATTACCAACGCGTTCAGGGAATACTTACAGAGACACTGGTATTACCTTTACAAACGCGTTCAGGGAATACTTACAGAGACACTGGTATTACCTTTACAAACGCGTTCAGGGAATACTTACAGAGACACTGGTAGTACCTTTACAAACGCGTTCAGGGAATACTTACAGAGACACTGGTAGTACCGTTACAAACGCGTTCAGGGAATACTTACAGAGACACTGGTATTACTGTTACAAATGCGTTCAGTGAATACTTACAGAGACACTGGTATTACCGTTAAAACGTTCAGGGATTACTTACAGATACACTGGTATTAACGTTACAAAAACATCCAAAAAACATCCAGGGAATACTTACAGAGACACTGGTATTACCGTTACAAAAACGTTGAGGGGATACTTACAAAGACACTGATATTACCGTTACAAATGTGTTCAGGGATTACTTACAGAGACACTGGTATTACAGTTAAAACGTTCAGGGAATACTTACAGAGACACTGGTATTACCGTTACAAATGCGTTCAGGGAATACTTACAGAGACACTGGTATTACCGTTAAAACGTTCAGGGAATACTTACAGAGACACTGGTATTACCGTTACAACAATGTTCAGGCAATACTACAGAGACACTCGTATTACCGTTACACAAACGTTCAGGGAATACTTACAGAAACACTGGTATTACCGTTACAAAATCGTTCAGTGAATACTTACAGAGACATCGTATTACCGTTACACAAACGTTCAGACACTACATACAGAGACACTGGTATTACCGTTACACAAACGTTCAGGCAATACTTACAGAGACACTGGTATTACCGTTACAAAAGCATTCAGTAAATATTACATCTTCGACTGTGCAATCACTCTACGAACATTGTTCAGTGACACTGAATAACATTGCTTTTCAATTGAAAATGATGTTGCTGTACCGTTGCAAACATGATTATTGACTACATACAAGGATACAGACAAACAATGATGTAGCTGTGTTAGGAATACTTACATATATTCGATTTTGCAAACTCTATTGTAGTACCATTTCTTTCAGTTGTTGCCGTTGCAATCTTCTCCACAAAGTGATCCAGGTCCTCCGAGACTGTGTTGGCGCCAGATCCAGTCTGTAAATATACATCAAATAACAGATGTGATGACGTGATGTGGGGGAACATGGCGTGGTGCGGGGGAACATGTAGTGGTTTTGTGGAACATGGTGTGATGTGGGGGAACATGGCGTGGTGTGGGGAATATGGCGTGATGTGGGGAATATGGCGTGATGTGGCGGAACATGGAGTGGTGTGGGGGAACATGGAGTGGTGTGGGGGAACATGGCGTGATGTGGGGGAACATGACGTGATGTGGGGAATATGGCGTGATGTGGGGGAACATGGCGTGATGTGGGGGAACATGGAGTGGTGTGGGGGAACATGGCGTGATGCGGGGAACATGGAGTGGTGTGGGGGAACATGGAGTGGTGTGGGGGGAACATGGTGTGGTGCGGGGGAGCATGGAGAGGTGTGGGGAACATGGAATGGTGTGGGGGAACATGGAGTGGTGGGGGGAACATGGAGTGGTATTGTGGAACATGGCCTGATGTCGGGGAACATGGAGTGGTGTAGTGGAACATGGAGTGGTGTGTGGGAACATGGAGTGGTGTGGGGGAACATGGAGTGGTGTGGGGAACATGGAGTGGTGTGGGGAACATGGAGTGGTATTGTGGAACATGGCCTGATGTCGGGGAACATGGAGTGGTGTAGTGGAACATGGAGTGGTGTGGGGGAACATGGAGTGGTGTGGGGGAACATGGAGTAGTGTGGTGGAACATGGAGTGGTGTGGGGGAACATGGAGTGGTGCGGGGGAACATGGAGTAGTATGGGGAACATGGAGTGGTGCGGGGGAACATGGAGTGGTGTGGGGGAACATGGAGTGGTGTGGGGGAACATGGAGTGGTGTGGGGGAACATGGTGTGGTGCTGGGGAGCATGGATAGGTGGGGTGAACATGGAGTGGTGTGGGGGAACATGGAGTGGTGTGGGGGAACATGGAGTGGTGTGGGGGAACATGGAATGGTGTGGGGAACATGGAGTGGTATTGTGGAACATGGCCTGATGTCGGGGAACATGGAGTGGTGTAGTGGAACATGGAGTGGTGTGGGGGAACATGGAGTGGTGTGGGGGAACATGGAGTAGTGTGGTGGAACATGGAGTGGTGTGGGGGAACATGGAGTGGTGTGGGGGAACATGGAGTGGTGCGGGGGAACATGGAGTAGTATGGGGAACATGGAGTGGTGCGGGGGAACATGGAGTGGTGTGGGGGAACAAACAACAGGTGGAATAGTGTGATACATGTATCAATCTAACCAACGTTTATCATTCTTTTATAGGTGTGTATTTTCTCTCTAATCTTTTGAATCATTTTTGTATTAATTCTATTTTGTATACTCTTTTCAGGAGAGAAACCCAGTCAATTAGTTTATCAAACGTTAGCTTGACTTTATGGTGCTGGCCATTGCATACTGTTGTTAAAACATGTGGCCCAAACAGTTGGCATTTTCATGCAATGTATTGTATCATTTTGTGCATGGCATATGTACTATTGATTTTCAGATGTGACTCTCTTAATTCTGCTATTAAATGGTTGTATATGCACATATAGTGTATATAACCATATATTATTACGGTATTCAAATAATTATAAACTACATGTGATGTCATAAGTTTATACTTATGTTCTATGATTTCTATAAACTCGTAAGTGTATTATCACCAAATTAAGTTACTACCCACCTCGTTGACCAACGCTTTCCATGTTGTTCTAGATTCTTCACTGATAATATTATTAGCAACTTCAACGAAATACTGAAATGAAGAATCCTTGAAGTAATGAGCAATTCGAATTTGAGGGTAGAGAACTATGCATCTAAAATTCGACACGAACGATGTTGTCATTCATATGTTTATGAGTGTCATATATAACATTGGAGTAACGATGTTGTCATTCCTATGTTTATGAGTGTCATATATAACCTCGGAGTAAGGATGTTGTCATTCATATGTTTATGAGTGTCACATATAACGTCGGAGTAACGATGTTGTCATTCCTATGTTATGAGTGTCATATATAACCTCGGAGTAAGGATGTTGTCATTCATATATTTATGAGTATCATATATAACGTCGGAGTAACGATGTTGTCATTCCTATGTTTATGAGTGTCATATATAACCTTGGAGTAACGATGTCGTCATTCCTATGTTTATGAGTGTCATATATAACCTCGGAGTAACGATGTTGTCATTCCTATGTTTATGAGTGTCATATATAACCTTAGAGTAACGATGTTGTCATTCATATGTTTATGAGTGTCATATATAACCTTGGAGTAACGATCTAGTCATTCATATGTTTATGAGTGTCATATATAACCTCGGAATAACGATGTCCACACTCTTTATTCACTGATGCTTAATTTTCAACACTGAATTAGTTTAAACTATATTTATTGTACAACGATTGCTAAACAAACTTTAACAACTTATATTAATCACTCCCGTTGGTGCAAATGAAGGCCTATATGTGGTCATTCGTGTGGGAGTAAACAGGAGTACCCGGAGAAAACACAACTGTCCGAACAGGCGACCACTGTACCATCTCGCAACACTGAATTCAGAATCGTTTCAAAACTATGACACATCGCTCTTTGCTTTGAACACTTGTTAAAATAATTTTATTTATACAATTTGATTTTATCTCGATTGCGAAACAAGTCCTTACAACTTATGTTAATCAGTCTCGATACCTCATTACTGATGGTATCCATCGCCACGAGGTGGAGAGAAGAGGCAATGTTGCACACTCAGGGGCACACTCATAACGGCTCCAGCAGGGCTCGAACCTGAAACTAACGTGCCCCAACTGCGCTATCACGACGTTACTGCCAATTATCCCAAAATGGTGTAGGTAGTTAGAAATAAAGTCAATAATTACTACAGAGAACCCTATGCCCATGTAAGAGTGATGTAAACTAGCCAAATGCTCATGCAAGATTGATGTAAGCCAGCCCTATGCCCATGCAAGAGTGATGTAAGCTAGTCCTATGCCCATGCAATAGTGATGTAAGCTAGCCCTATATCCATGCAAGAGTGATGTAAGCTAGCCCTATGCCCATGCAAGAGTGATGTAGGCTAGTCCTATGCCCATGCAAGAGTGATGTAAGCTAGTCCTATGTCCATGCAATAGTGATGTAAGCTAGCCCTATATCCATGCAAGGGTGATGTAAGCTAGCCCTATGCCCATGCAAGAGTGATGTAAGCTAGCCCTATGCCCATGCAAGAGTGATGTAAGCTAGTACTATGCCCATGCAAGAGTGATATAAGCTAGCCCTATGCCCATACAAGAGTGATGTAAGCTAGCCCTATGCCCATGCAAGAGTGATGTAAGCTAGTCATATGTCCGTGCAAGAGTGATGTAAGCTAGTCATATGCCCATGCAAGAGTGATGTAAGCTAGCCATATGCTCATGCAAGATTGATGTAAGCCAGCCCTATGCCCATGCAAGAATGATGTAAGCTAGTCCTATGCCCATGCAATAGTGATGTAAGCTAGCACTATATCCATGCAAGAGTGATGTAAGCTAGCCCTATGCCCATGCAAGAGTGATGTAAGCTAGCCCTATGCCCATGCAAGAGTGATGTAAGCTAGTCCTATGTCCATGCAATAGTGATGTAAGCTAGCCCTATATCCATGCAAGGGTGATATAAGCTAGCCCTATGCCCATACAAGAGTGATGTAAGCTAGTTATATGCCCATGCAAGAGTGAGGTAAGCTAGTCCTATGCCCCATGCAAGAGTGATGTAAGCTAGCCCTATGCCCATGCAAGAGTGATGTAAGTTAGTCATATGCCCATGCAAGAGTGATGTAAGCTAGCCCTATGCCCATGCAAGAGTGATGTAAGCTAGTCATATTTCCGTGCAAGAGTGATGTAAGCTAGTCATATGCCCATGCAAGAGTGATGTAACTAGTCCTATGCCCATGCAAGAGTGATATAAGCTAGCCCTATGCCCATACAAGAGTGATGTAAGCTAGTTATATGCCCATGCAAGAGTGAGGTAAGCTAGTCCTATGCCCCATGCAAGAGTGATGTAAGCTAGCCCTATGCCCATGCAAGAGTGATGTAAGTTAGTCATATGCCCATGCAAGAGTGATGTAAGCTAGCCCTATGCCCATGCAAGAGTGATGTAAGCTAGTCATATTTCCGTGCAAGAGTGATGTAAGCTAGTCATATGCCCATGCAAGAGTGATGTAAGCTAGCCCTATGCCCATGCAAGAGTGATGTAAGCTAGTAATATGTCCGTACACGAGTGATGTAAGCTAGTCCTATGCCCATGCAAGAGTGATGTAAGCTAGCCCTATGCCCATGCAAGAGTGATGTAAGCTAGCCCTACGCCCATGCAAGAGTGATGTAAGCTAGTCATATGTCCGTGCAAGAGTGATGCAATCTAGCCCTATGCCCATGCAAGAGTGATGTAAGGTAGCCCTATGCCCGTGCAAGAGTGATGTAAGCTAGTCCTATGCCCATGCAAGAGTGATGTAAGCTAGTCATATGCCCGTGCAATAGTGATGTAAGCTAGCCCTATGCCGCCCGTGCAAGAGTGATGCAAACTAGCCCTATGCCCATGCAAGAGTGATGTAAGCTAGCCCTATATCCATGCATGAGTGATGTAAGCTAGCCATATGCCCAGGTAAGAGTGATATAAGCTAGCGCTATGCCCATGCAAGAGTGATGTAAGCTAGCCATATGCCCGTGCAAGAGTGATGTAAGCTAGTCCTATGCCCATGCAAGAGTGGTGTAAGCTAGTCCTATGCCAAATGCACGTGTGATGTAAGCTCGCCCTATGCCCGTGCACAAGTGATGTAAACTAGCCCTATGTTCGTGCAAGAATGATGTAAGCTAGCCCTATGCCCATGCAAGAGTGATGTAAGCTAGCCCTATGCCAAATGCACCTGTGATGTAAGCTATCCCTATGCCCGTGCAAGAATGATGTAAGCTAGTCCTATGCCCATGCAAGCGTGATGTAAGCTAGCCCTATGCCCGTGCAAGAGTGATATCTAGCCCTATGCCCATGCAAGAGTGATGTAAGCTAGTCATATGCCCGTGCAAGAGTGATGTAAACTAGTCCTATGCCCATACAAGAGTGGTGTAAGCTAGCCCTACGCCCATGCAAGAGTGATGTAAGCTAGTCATATGTCCGTGCAAGAGTGATGTAAGCTAGCCCTATGCCGCCCGTGCAAGAGTGATGCAAACTAGCCCTATACCCATGCAAGAGTGATGTAAGCTAGCCCTATATCCATGCATGAGTGATGTAAGCTAGTCATATGCCCATGCAAAAGTGATGTAAGCTAGCACTATATCCATGCAAGAGTGATGTAAGCTAGCCCTATGCCCATGCAAGAGTGATGTAAGCTAGCCCTATGCCCATGCAAGAGTGATGTAAGCTAGTCCTATGTCCATGCAATAGTGATGTAAGCTAGCCCTATATCCATGCAAGAGTGATGTAAGCTAGCCCTATGCCCATGCAAGAGTGATGTAAGCTAGCCCTATGCCCATGCAAGAGTGATGTAAGCTAGTCCTATGCCCATGCAAGAGTGATATAAGCTAGCCCTATGCCCATACAAGAGTGATGTAAGCTAGTCATATGCCCATGCAAGAGTGAGGTAAGCTAGTCCTATGCCCCATGCAAGAGTGATGTAAGCTAGCCCTATGCCCATGCAAGAGTGATGTAAGTTAGTCATATGCCCATGCAAGAGTGATGTAAGCTAGCCCTATGCCCATGCAAGAGTGATGTAAGCTAGTCATATTTCCGTGCAAGAGTGATGTAAGCTAGTCATATGCCCATGCAAGAGTGATGTAAGCTAGCCCTATGCCCATGCAAGAGTTATGTAAGCTAGTCATATGACCGTACAAGAGTGATGTAAGCTAGTCCTATGCCCATGCAAGAGTGATGTAAGCTAGCCCTATGCCCATGCAAGAGTGATGTAAGCTAGCCCTACGCCCATGCAAGAGTGATGTAAGCTAGTCATATGTCCGTGCAAGAGTGATGCAATCTAGCCCTATGCCCATGCAAGAGTGATGTAAGGTAGCCATATGCCCGTGCAAGAGTGATGTAAGCTAGTCCTATGCCCATGCAAGAGTGATGTAAGCTAGTCATATGCCTGTGCAATATTGATGTAAGCTAGCCCTATGCCGCCCGTGCAAGAGTGATGCAAACTAGCCCTATGCCCATGCAAGAGTGATGTAAGCTAGCCCTATATCCATGCATGAGTGATGTAAGCTAGCCATATGCCCAGGTAAGAGTGATATAAGCTAGCCCTATGCCCATGCAAGAGTGATGTAAGCTAGTCCTATGCCCATGCAAGAGTGGTGTAAGCTAGTCCTATGCCAAATGCACGTGTGATGTAAGCTCGCCCTATGCCCGTGCAAAAGTGATGTAAACTAGCCCTATGTTCGTGCAAGAATGATGTAAGCTAGCCCTATGCCCATGCAAGAGTGATGTAAGCTAGCCCTATGCCAAATGCACCTGTGATGTAAGCTATCCCTATGCCCGTGCAAGAATGATGTAAGCTAGTCCTATGCCCATGCAAGCGTGATGTAAGCTAGCCCTATGCCCGTGCAAGAGTGATATCTAGCCCTTTGCCCATGCAAGAGTGATGTAAGCCAGTCATATGCCCGTGCAAGAGTGATGTAAACTAGTCCTATGCCCATACAAGAGTGGTGTAAGCTAGCCCTACGCCCATGCAAGAGTGATGTAAGCTAGTCATATGTCCGTGCAAGAGTGATGTAAGCTAGCCCTATGCCGCCCGTGCAAGAGTGATGCAAACTAGCCCTATACCCATGCAAGAGTGATGTAAGCTAGCCCTATATCCATGCATGAGTGATGTAAGCTAGTCATATGCCCATGCAAGAGTGATGTAAGCTAGCCATATGCCCATGCAAGAGTGATATAAGCTAGCCCTATGCCCGTGCATGAGTGATATAAGCTAGCCCTATGCCCATGCAAGAGTGATGTAAGCTAGCCATATGCAAGCTAGTCTTATGCCCATGCAAGAGTGGTATAGGCTAGTCCTATGCCAAATGCACGTGTGATGTAAGCTCGCCCTATGCACGTGCACAAGTGATGTAAACTAGCCCTATGTCCGTGCAAGAGTGATGTAAGCTAGCCCTATGCCCGTGCAAGAGTGATGTAAGCTAGCCATATGCCAAATGCACCTGTGATGTAAGCAATCCCTATGGCCGTGCAAGAATGATGTAAGCTAGTCCTATGCCCATGCAAGCGTGATGTAAGCTAGTCCTATGCCCATGCAAGAGTGATGTAAGCTAGTCCTATGCCCATGTAAGAGTAATGTAAGCTATTCATATGCCCATGCAAGCGTGATGTAAGCTAGCCCTATGTCCATGTAAGAGTGATGTAAGCTAGTCATATGCCCATGCAAGAGTGATGTAAGCTAGCCCTATGCCCATGCAAGAGTGATGTAAGCTAGTCCTATGCCCATGCAATAGTGATGTATGCTAGCCCTATATCCATGCAAGAGTGATGTAAGCTAGCCCTATGCCCATACAAGAGTGATGTAAGCTAGCCCTATGCCCATGCAAGAGTGATGTAAGCTAGCCCTATGCCCATGCAAGAGTGATGTAAGCTAGTCATATGCCCATGTAAGAGTGATGTAAGCTAGTCATATGCCCATGCAAGAGTGATGTAAGCTAGCCCTATGCCCATGCAAGAGTGATGTAAGCTAGTCATATGTCCGTGCAAGAGTGATGTAAGCTAGTCATATGCCCATGCAAGAGTGATGTAAGCTAGCCCTATGCCCATGCAAGAGTGATGTAAGCTAGTCATATGTCCGTGCAAGAGTGATGTAAGCTAGTCATATGCCCATGCAAGAGTGATGTAAGCTAGCCCTATGCCCATGCAAGACTGATGTAAGCTAGTCATATGTCCGTGCAAGAGTGATGTAAGCTAGTCATATGTCCGTGCAAGAGTGATGTAAGCTAGTCATATGCCCATGCAAGAGTGATGTTAGATAGCCCTATGCCCATGCAATAGTGATGTAAGCTAGCCATATGCCCATGCAAGATTGATGTAAGCTAGACCTATTCCCATGCAAGGGTGATGTATGCTAGTACTATGCCCATGCAATAGTGATGTAAGCTAGCCCTATATCCATGCAAGAGTGATGTAAGCTAGCCCTATGCCCATGCAAGATTGATGTACGCTAGCCCTATGCCCATGCAAGAGTGATGTAAGCTAGTCATATGCCCATGCAAGAGTGATATAAGCTAGCCATATGCCCATACAAGAGTGATGTAAGCTAGTCATATGCCCATGCAAGAGTGAGGTAAGCTAATCCTATGCCCCATGCAAGAGAGATGTAAGCTAGCCCTAAGCCCATGCAAGAGTGATGTAAGTTAGTCATATGCCCACGTAAGAGTGATGTCAGCTAGTCATATGCCCATGCAAGAGTGATGTAAGCTAGCCCTATGCCCATGCAAGAGTGATGTAAGCTAGTCATATGTCCGTGCAAGAGTGATGTAAGCTAGTCATATGCCCATGCAAGAGTGATGTAAGCTAGCCCTATGCCCATGCAAGAGTGATGTAAGCTAGTCATATGTCCGTGCAAGAGTGATGTAAGCTAGTCCTATGCCCATGCAAGAGTGATGTAAGCTAGCCCTATGCCCATTCAAGAGTGATGTAAGCTAGTCATATGTCCGTGCAAGAGTGATGTAAGCTAGTCATATGTCCGTGCAAGAGTGATGTAAACTAGTCCTATGCCCATGCAAGAGTGGTGTAAGCTAGCCCTACGCCCATGCAAGAGTGATGTAAGCTAGTCATATGTCCGTGCAATAGTGATGTAAGCTAGCCCTATGCCGCCCGTGCAAGAGTGATGCAAACTAGCCCTATGCCCATGCAAGAGTGATGTAAGCTAGCCCTATATCCATGCATGAGTGATGTAAGCTAGTCATATGCCCATGCAAGAGTGATGTAAGCTAGCCATATGCCCATGCAAGAGTGATATAAGCTAGTCATATGCCCATGCAAGAGTGATGTAAGCTAGCCCTATGCCCGTGCATGAGTGATATAAGCTAGCCCTATGCCCATGCAAGAGTGATGTAAGCTAGCCATATGCAAGCTAGTCTTATGCCCATGCAAGAGTGGTATAAGCTAGTCCTATGCCAAATGCACGTGTGATGTAAGCTCGCCCTATGCCCGTGCACAAGTGATGTAAACTAGCCCTATGTCCGTGCAAGAGTGATGTAAGCTAGCCCTATGCCCGTGCAAGAGTGATGTAAGCTAGCCCTATGCCAAATGCACCTGTGATGTAAGCAATCCCTATGGCCGTGCAAGAATGATGTAAGCTAGTCCTATGCCCATGCAAGCGTGATGTAAACTAGTCCTATGCCCATGCACGAGTGATGTAAGCTAGTCCTATGCCCATGTAAGAGTAATGTAAGCTATTCATATGCCCATGCAAGCGTGATGTAAGCTAGCCCTATGTCCATGTAAGAGTGATGTAAGCTAGTCATATGCCCATGCAAGAGTGATGTAAGCTAGCCCTATGCCCATGCAAGAGTAATGTAAGCTAGTCCTATGCCCATGCAATAGTGATGTATGCTAGCCCTATATCCATGCAAGAGTGATGTAAGCTAGCCCTATGCCCATACAAGAGTGATGTAAGCTAGCCCTATGCCCATGCAAGAGTGATGTAAGCTAGTCCTATGCCCATGCAAGAGTGATGTAAGCTAGCCCTATGCCCATGCAAGAGTGATGTAGGCTAGTCATATGCCCATGCAAGAGTGAGGTAAGCTAGTCCTATGCCCCATGCAAGAGTGATGTAAGCTAGCCCTATGCCCATGCAAGAGTGATGTAAGCTAGTCATATGCCCATGTAAGAGTGATGTAAGCTAGTCATATGCCCATGCAATAGTGATGTAAGCTAGCCCTATGCCCATGCAAGAGTGATGTAAGCTAGTCATATGTCCGTGCAAGAGTGATGTAAGCTAGTCATATGCCCATGCAAAGTGATGTAAGCTAGCCCTATGCCCATGCAAGAGTGATGTAAGCTAGTCATATGTCCGTGCAAGAGTGATGTAAGCTAGTCATATGCCCATGCAAGAGTGATGTAAGCTAGCCCTATGCCCATGCAAGACTGATGTAAGCTAGTCATATGTCCGTGCAAGAGTGATGTAAGCTAGTCATATGTCCGTGCAAGAGTGATGTAAGCTAGTCATATGCCCATGCAAGAGTGATGTTAGATAGCCCTATGCCCATGCATAGTGATGTAAGCTAGCCATATGCCCATGCAAGATTGATGTAAGCTAGACCTATTCCCATGCAAGAGTGATGTATGCTAGTACTATGCCCATGCAATAGTGATGTAAGCTAGCCCTATGCCCATGCAAGAGTGATGTAAGCTAGTCATATGTCCGTGCAAGAGTGATGTAAGCTAGTCATATGCCCATGCAAGAGTGATGTAAGCTAGCCCTATGCCCATGCAAGAGTGATGTAAGCTAGTCATATGTCCGTGCAAGAGTGATGTAAGCTAGTCATATGCCCATGCAAGAGTGATGTAAGCTAGCCCTATGCCCATGCAAGAGTGATGTAAGCTAGTCATATGTCCGTGCAAGAGTGATGTAAGCTAGTCATATGCCCATGCAAGAGTGATGTAAGCTAGCCCTATGCCCATGCAAGAGTGATGTAAGCTAGTCATATGTCCGTGCAAGAGTGATGTAAGCTAGTCATATGCCCATGCAAGAGTGATGTAAGCTAGCCCTATGCCCATGCAAGAGTGATGTAAGCTAGTCATATGTCCGTGCAAGAGTGATGTAAGCTAGTCCTATACCCATGCAAGAGTGATGTAAGCTAGCCCTATGCCCATTCAAGAGTGATGTAAGCTAGTCATATGTCCGTGCAAGAGTGATGTAAGCTAGTCATATGTCCGTGCAAGAGTGATGTAAACTAGTCATATGCCCATGCAAGAGTGATGTAAGTTAACCCTATGCCCATGCAATAGTGATGTAAGCTAGCCATATGCCCATGCAAGAGTGATGTAAGCTAGTCATATGCCCGTGCAAGGGTTTGTAAGCTAGCCCTATGCCCATGCAAAAGTGATGTAAGCTAGTCATATGCGCGTGCAATAGTGATGCAAACTAGTCATATGCCCATGCAAGAGTGATGTAAGGTAGCCATATGCCCGAGCAAGAGTGATGTAAGCTAGCCCTATGCCCATGCAAGAGTGATGTAAGCTAGTCATATGCCCGTGCAATAGTGATGTAAGCTAGCCCTATGCCGCCCGTGCAAGATTGATGCAAACTAGCCCTATGCCCATGCAAGAGTGATGTAAGCTAGTCCTATGCCAAATGCACGTGTGATGTAAGCTAGCCCTATGCCCGTGCACAAGTGATGTAAACTAGCCCTATTTCCGTGCAAGAGTGATGTAAGCTATCCCTATGCCCGTGCAAGAGTGATGTAAGCTAGCCCTATGCCACATGCACGTGTGATGTAAGCTAGCCCTATGCCCGTGCAAGAATGATGTAAGCTAGCCCTATGCCAAATGCACGTGTGATGTAAACTAGCCCTATGCCCTTGCAAGAGTGATCTAAGCTAGCCCTATGCCAAATGCACGTGTGATGTAAGCTAGCCCTATGCCCGTGCAAGAGTGATGTAAGCTAGCCCTATGCCAAATGCACGTGTGATGTAAGCTAGCCCTATGCCCATGCAAGAGTGATGTAAACTAGCCATATGTCCGTGCAAGAGTGATGTAAGCTAGCCCTATGCCCGTGCAAGAGTGATGTAAGCTAGCCCTATGCCAAATGCAAGAGTGATGTAAGCTAGTCATATGTCCGTGCAAGAGTGATGTAAGCTAGTCATATGCCCATGCAAGAGTGATGTAAGCTAGCCCTATGCCCATGCAAGAGTGATGTAAGTTAGTCATATGTCCGTGCAAGAGTGATGTAAGCTAGTCCTATGCCCATGCAAGAGTGATGTAAGCTAGCCCTATGCCCATGCAAGAGTGATGTAATCTAGCCCTATGCCCGTGCAAGAGTGATGTAAACTAGCCATATGTCCTTGCAAGAGTGATGTAAGCTAGCCCTATGCCCATGCAATAGTGATGTAAGCTAGCCATATGCCCATGCAAGAGTGATGTAAGCTAGTCATATGCCCATGCAAGAGTGATGAAAGTTAACCCTATGCCCATGCAATAGTGATGTAAGCTAGCCATATGCCAATGCACGAGTGATGTAAGCTAGTCACATGCCCATGCAAGAGTGATGTAAGCTAGCCCTACACCCATGCAAGAGTGATGTAAGCTAGTCATATGTCCGTGCAAGAGTGATGCAAACTAGCCCTATGCCCATGCAAGAGTGATGTAAGGTAGCCCTATGCCCGTGCAAGAGTGATGTAAGCTAGCCCTATGCCCATGCAAGAGTGATGTAAGCTAGTCATATGCCCGTGCAATAGTGATGTAAGCTAGCCCTATGCCGCCCGTGCAAGAGTGATGCAAACTAGCCCTATGCCCATTCAAGAGTGATGTAAGCTAGTCCTATGCCCATGCAAGAGTGGTGTAAGCTAGTCCTATGCCAAATGCACGTGTGATGTAAGCTAGCCCTATGCCCGTGCACAAGTGATGTAAACTAGCCCTATGTCCGTGCAAGAGTGATGTAAGCTATCCCTATGCCACATGCACGTGTGATGTAAGCTAGCCCGTGCAAGAATGATGTAAGCTAGCCCTATGCCAAATGCACGTGTGATGTAAACAAGCCCTATGCCTGTGCAAGAGTGATCTAAGCTAGCCCTATGCCAAATGCACGTGTGATGTAAGCTAGCCCTATGCTCGTGCAAGAGTGATGTAAGCTAGCCCTATGCCAAATGCACGTGTGATGTAAGCTAGCCCTATGCCCGTGCAAGCGTGATGTAAACTAGCCATATGTCCGTGCAAGAGTGATGTAATCTAGCCCTATGCCCGTGCAAGAGTGATGTAAGCTAGCCCTATGACAAATGCACGTGTGATGTAAGCTAGCCCTATGCCCGTGCAAGAGTGATGTAAACTAGCCATATGTCCTTGCAAGAGTGATGTAAGCTAGCCCTATGCCCATGCAAGAGTGATGTAAGCTAGTCATATGTCCTGTGCAAGAGTGATGTAAGCTAGCCCTATGCCCATGCAATAGTGATGTAAGCTAGCCATATGCCCATGCAAGAGTGATGTAAGCTAGCCCTATGCCCATGCAATAGTGATGTAAGCTAGTCATATGCCCGAGCAAGAGTGATGTAAGCTAGCCCTATGCCCATGCAAGAGTGATGTAAGCTAGTCATATGCCCGTGCAATAGTGATGTAAGCTAGCCCTATGCCGCCCGTGCAAGATTGATGCAAACTAGCCCTATGCCCATGCAAGAGTGATGTAAGCTAGTCCTATGCCAAATGCACGTGTGATGTAAGCTAGCCCTATGCCCGTGCACAAGTGATGTAAACTAGCCCTATTTCCGTGCAAGAGTGATGTAAGCTATCCCTATGCCCGTGCAAGAGTGATGTAAGCTAGCCCTATGCCACATGCACGTGTGATGTAAGCTAGCCCTATGCCCGTGCAAGAATGATGTAAGCTAGCCCTATGCCAAATGCACGTGTGATGTAAACTAGCCCTATGCCCTTGCAAGAGTGATCTAAGCTAGCCCTATGCCAAATGCACGTGTGATGTAAGCTAGCCCTATGCCCGTGCAAGAGTGATGTAAGCTAGCCCTATGCCCATGCAAGAGTGGTGTAAGCTAGTCCTATGCCAAATGCACGTGTGATGTAAGCTAGCCCTATGCCCGTGCACAAGTGATGTAAACTAGCCCTATGTCCGTGCAAGAGTGATGTAAGCTATCCCTATGCCACATGCACGTGTGATGTAAGCTAGCCCGTGCAAGAATGATGTAAGCTAGCCCTATGCCAAATGCACGTGTGATGTAAACAAGCCCTATGCCTGTGCAAGAGTGATCTAAGCTAGCCCTATGCCAAATGCACGTGTGATGTAAGCTAGCCCTATGCTCGTGCAAGAGTGATGTAAGCTAGCCCTATGCCAAATGCACGTGTGATGTAAGCTAGCCCTATGCCCGTGCAAGCGTGATGTAAACTAGCCATATGTCCGTGCAAGAGTGATGTAATCTAGCCCTATGCCCGTGCAAGAGTGATGTAAGCTAGCCCTATGACAAATGCACGTGTGATGTAAGCTAGCCCTATGCCCGTGCAAGAGTGATGTAAACTAGCCATATGTCCTTGCAAGAGTGATGTAAGCTAGCCCTATGCCCATGCAAGAGTGATGTAAGCTAGTCATATGTCCTGTGCAAGAGTGATGTAAGCTAGCCCTATGCCCATGCAATAGTGATGTAAGCTAGCCATATGCCCATGCAAGAGTGATGTAAGCTAGCCCTATGCCCATGCAATAGTGATGTAAGCTAGTCATATGCCCGAGCAAGAGTGATGTAAGCTAGCCCTATGCCCATGCAAGAGTGATGTAAGCTAGTCATATGCCCGTGCAATAGTGATGTAAGCTAGCCCTATGCCGCCCGTGCAAGATTGATGCAAACTAGCCCTATGCCCATGCAAGAGTGATGTAAGCTAGTCCTATGCCAAATGCACGTGTGATGTAAGCTAGCCCTATGCCCGTGCACAAGTGATGTAAACTAGCCCTATTTCCGTGCAAGAGTGATGTAAGCTATCCCTATGCCCGTGCAAGAGTGATGTAAGCTAGCCCTATGCCACATGCACGTGTGATGTAAGCTAGCCCTATGCCCGTGCAAGAATGATGTAAGCTAGCCCTATGCCAAATGCACGTGTGATGTAAACTAGCCCTATGCCCTTGCAAGAGTGATCTAAGCTAGCCCTATGCCAAATGCACGTGTGATGTAAGCTAGCCCTATGCCCGTGCAAGAGTGATGTAAGCTAGCCCTATGCCAAATGCACGTGTGATGTAAGCTAGCCCTATGCCCATGCAAGAGTGATGTAAACTAGCCATATGTCCGTGCAAGAGTGATGTAAGCTAGCCCTATGCCCGTGCAAGAGTGATGTAAGCTAGCCCTATGCCAAATGCAAGAGTGATGTAAGCTAGTCATATGTCCGTGCAAGAGTGATGTAAGCTAGTCATATGCCCATGCAAGAGTGATGTAAGCTAGCCCTATGCCCATGCAAGAGTGATGTAAGTTAGTCATATGTCCGTGCAAGAGTGATGTAAGCTAGTCCTATGCCCATGCAAGAGTGATGTAAGCTAGCCCTATGCCCATGCAAGAGTGATGTAATCTAGCCCTATGCCCGTGCAAGAGTGATGTAAACTAGCCATATGTCCTTGCAAGAGTGATGTAAGCTAGCCCTATGCCCATGCAATAGTGATGTAAGCTAGCCATATGCCCATGCAAGAGTGATGTAAGCTAGTCATATGCCCATGCAAGAGTGATGAAAGTTAACCCTATGCCCATGCAATAGTGATGTAAGCTAGCCATATGCCAATGCACGAGTGATGTAAGCTAGTCACATGCCCATGCAAGAGTGATGTAAGCTAGTCATATGTCCGTGCAAGAGTGATGCAAACTAGCCCTATGCCCATGCAAGAGTGATGTAAGGTAGCCCTATGCCCGTGCAAGAGTGATGTAAGCTAGCCCTATGCCCATGCAAGAGTGATGTAAGCTAGTCATATGCCCGTGCAATAGTGATGTAAGCTAGCCCTATGCCGCCCGTGCAAGAGTGATGCAAACTAGCCCTATGCCCATTCAAGAGTGATGTAAGCTAGTCCTATGCCCATGCAAGAGTGGTGTAAGCTAGTCCTATGCCAAATGCACGTGTGATGTAAGCTAGCCCTATGCCCGTGCACAAGTGATGTAAACTAGCCCTATGTCCGTGCAAGAGTGATGTAAGCTATCCCTATGCCACATGCACGTGTGATGTAAGCTAGCCCGTGCAAGAATGATGTAAGCTAGCCCTATGCCAAATGCACGTGTGATGTAAACAAGCCCTATGCCTGTGCAAGAGTGATCTAAGCTAGCCCTATGCCAAATGCACGTGTGATGTAAGCTAGCCCTATGCTCGTGCAAGAGTGATGTAAGCTAGCCCTATGCCAAATGCACGTGTGATGTAAGCTAGCCCTATGCCCGTGCAAGCGTGATGTAAACTAGCCATATGTCCGTGCAGGTGATGTAACTAGCCCTATGCCCGTGCAAGGTGATGTAACTAGCCTATGTCGTGCAAGAGTGATGTAATCTAGCCCTATGCCCGTGCAAGAGTGATGTAAGCTAGCCCTATGACAAATGCACGTGTGATGTAAGCTAGCCCTATGCCCGTGCAAGAGTGATGTAAACTAGCCATATGTCCTTGCAAGAGTGATGTAAGCTAGCCCTATGCCCATGCAAGAGTGATGTAAGCTAGTCATATGTTCTGTGCAAGAGTGATGTAAGCTAGCCCTATGCCCATGCAATAGTGATGTAAGCTAGCCATATGCCCATGCAAGAGTGATGTAAGCTAGCCCTATGCCCATGCAATAGTGATGTAAGCTAGCCATATGCCCATGCAAGAGTGATGTAAGCTAGTCATATGCCCATGCAAGAGTGATGTGAGCTAGTCATATCTCCGTGCAAGAGTGATGCAAACTAGCCCTATGCCCATGCAAGAGTGGTGTAAGGTAGCCCTATGCCCGTGCAAGAGTGATGCAAGCTAGCCCTATGCCCATGCTGGAGTGATGTAAGCTAGTCATATGCCCGTGCAATAGTTATGTAAGCTAGCCCTATGCCGCCCGTGCAAGAGTGATGTAAACTAGCCCTATGCCCATGCAAGAGTGATGTAAGCTAGTCCTATGCCAATGCAAGAGTGGTGTAAGCTAGTCCTATGCCAAATGCACGTGTGATGTAAGCTGGCCCTATGCCCGTGCACAAGTGATGTAAACTAGCCCTATGTCCGTGCAATGGTGATGTAAGCTATCCCTATGCCCGTGCAAGAGTGATGTAAGCTAGCCCTATGCCACATGCACGTGTGATGTAAGCTAGCCCTATGCCCGTGCAAGAATGATGTAAGCTAGCCCTATGCCAAATGCACGTGTGATGTAAACTAGCCCTATGCCCTTGCAAGAGTGATCTAAGCTAGCCCTATGCCAAATGCACGTGTGATGTAAGCTAGCCCTATGCCCGTGCAAGAGTGATGTAAGCTAGCCCTATGTGGTGTGTTGTAGCTAGCCATATGTCCGTGCAAGAGTGATGTAAGCTTGCCCTATGCCCGTGCAAGAGTGATTTAGGTTAGCCCTATGCCAAATGCACGTGTGATGTAAGCTAGCACTATGTCCGTGCAAGAGTGATGTAAGCTAGTCATATGCCCGTGCATGAGAGTGATGTAAGCTAGCCCTATGCCAAATGCATGTGTGATGTAAGCTAGCCCTATGCCCGTGCAAGAGTGGTGTAAACTAGTGTTTATAAATAAGATGGTAGAGGACGAATGAACTTAGAACGTTTAAGACTGAGTCTGGGGTTGAACACTACTGTAAGTGAAATATGCACCCATGGCACAGGGCTGCAATCAGCACACACCATATATTACCCTTTATTCGTTGGACATACATTTGCTGCAAATATTACCATTTAATCGTTGGACATACATTTGCTGCAAATATTACCCTTTAATCGTTGTACTTACATATGCTGCAAGTATTACTCTTTAAACGTTGGAATTACATATGCTGCAAGTATTACCCTTTAAACGTTGGACTTACATATGCTGCAAGTATTACCCTTTAAACGTTGGACTTACATATGCTGCAAGTATTACCCTTTAAACGTTGGACTTACATATGCTGCAAGTATTACCATTTAATCGTTGTACTTACATTTGCTGCAAATATTACCCTTTAATATTGTACTTACATATGCTGCAAATATTAACCTTTAAAAGTTGTACTTACATATGCTGCAAGTATTAAACTTTAAACGTTGTATTTACATTTGCTGCAAGTATTACACTTTAAACGTTGGACTTACATATGCTGCAAGTATTACACATTAATCGTTGTATTTACATATGCTGCAAGTATTACCCTTTAAACCTTGGACTTACATATGCTGCAAGTATTACACCTTTACATATGCTGCAAGTATTACACCTTAAACTTTGGACTTACATATGCTGCAAGTATTACACTTTAATCGTTGGACATACATTTTCTGCAAATAGTACCCTTTAAACGTTGGACTTACATATGCTGCAAGTATTACGCTTTTACATATGCTGCAAGTATTACATTTTAAACGTTGGACTTACATATGCTGCAAGTATTACCCTTTAATCGTTGTACTTACATTTGCTGCAGTAGCCAAGTTTGGGGAGTTGACATCAATGGCGTGTGTGAGCTTGTCCATGACTTTATGAACGGATTCCATGTCACCAATAAGAAGACTGTTGTTGTTGGTGGATGTAGCATTGACAAGATCGTCCAGTATGCCTACAACAGCACTGGATTCCATATCGGTATTTATTACCTGCAAGTGTGTATATTTGTTAAGATTATATGTTTTGCTAAAACGTATCTGGATAATATTTATATTGATACACTGGTGTTGCGACTAGTAGCATTTGGAATTGAATATGGACTGTATATACGTAAATAGGCGCAAGTGCATCCGAGGTATGAAGCCATGGTAACTAATATAGTTCTTTGGGTGGGTGGGGCCAAAGAATGCATTTACAGGCAGTGTATGGTTTTTATATTGTTTGAGGAATTATGTGACTTGAGAATACTTCGAAGTTGCATACTGTAATATTGGGCGGAAAAATACATTGTGGAAACAGGTAAATGCTGTCCATCAATACATTTGTAATATGTTTGCTGCTTTTCAGTTTCATTTGGATACCTCTATCCAGTGGATGTGTTAATTATTATTTTCTCTGTTTTTTCTGTTTCTGCCGTTTATAAGCCTCCTTCAACTCGTTGAAGATTTTGCTTAGTAAGAGTTAACCCATGCGCAGAGGGAGTATATCCTTCAGCGAAACAGCTATTTACAGTTCAAATATGGTTAAAAACAGGTATCTGTTAATGATTTAGAGTACTGACACCCGGGACTTGAATGTATCCAGGGTGTCCACTTCCACAATGTCTGGAGGCAGGTCATTCCAGTCTCTGACTGTCCTTGGGAAGAATGACATCTTCCTGGTGTCAATGCGGCAGGTGAGAAGCTGGTAGGCACGTTGGTGATCATGGCGTGATTTACGCCGTGGGGGAACCAGTCTGTCACCTTTACCGGTAGCAACAAGTCCTCTGTCTATTCAATACAGCATGGCCAGTCTCGCGTCCTTTCGCCTGTCTCTGGTAGACCTCCACTTTAGTTGGTGCAGCATGCCGGTAACACTGGATGTGTTGTGCTGTCTATTTAGCACGTATCTGGCAGCTCTACGTTGAACCATGTCCAGTTTGTTCATATTTGATTCCGTATACGGGTCCCAAACTGAGCTGGCGTATTCCATGAGTGGCCTAACTAGAGTGAATATGCTCGTTCTTTGATTGATGTTGACGCGATTCTGAGATTTCTCCTCAGGAAACCAAGGGTTTTGTTTGCTTTATTGCAAATGTTTGTAATGTGTGCGTCCCAGCGTAGATTGTGTGTTGCTGTGACACCCAGATACTTTGCTGAAGTGACTGGTTCAAGGGTATGGCTATGAAGAGTGTAATTTGTCTGAATTGGTTTTCTCTTGTTAGTTACTGTCAGGACATTGCACTTTTGAGGATGGAATTTCATTTTCCAGTTGGATTCCCATTGAGCCAGTTTGTTTAGGTCTTCTTGCAGTATGTGAGCATCAGCGTTGGATGTAATAGCTTAGTAGTCAATGGTGTCCTCCGCGAACAATCTTGCGATAGACCGTAACCCTTCTGTGAGGTCGTTTATATAGTATAGGAACAAGCCCGGACCGAGCACAGATCCTTGAGGTACTCCGGACTCAACACCTATATAGTCAGAATGTTCTCCGTCAATAAGAACTGTCTGTTTCCTGTCTGATAACCAGTTAGCTATCCACTTGTTCACATGTCCTTGTATGCCATAGTGGTGTAACTTATGAATCAACAGGCTATGGCTCACTTTATCAAAAGCCTTTGCGAAGTCCATGACGAGCACATCTGTTTGTTGACCATCTTGCATATTTGACGACAAGTCGTCCACACATTGTATGAGCTGGGTTTCACAAGATCTTCCTTTACGGAAATCATGTTGTAGTGGGCATAGAATATTGTTTGTCTCTCCATGCTTCATTATCGTACTGGCTATGATATGTTCCATCATTTTGCAACAAACGCTGGTGAGTGAGATTGGCCTGTAATTTTCCGCCATGTACTTAGCTCCCTTCTTGTATATTGGGGCAACGTTTGCTGTGCGCCAGTCGTCTGGTACAATACCAGTCGTCAGTGATTTACGGTAGATCCAGAGAAGGATGGGTCCAATTTCGAAGGCCAGTTCTTTTAATACACGTGGGGTGATATTGTCAGGTCCGGGCGCTTTGTGCGGTTTTAGTGCGTTCAACAGTTTAATTATGCCATTCAGTGTAATGTTAATATTGTATATTTTATAAGGAGTGAACTGTTGGAAATATTGATGAAAATACTGTATGTTTTTACTTTTTAGGTTTTACTGTGTATTTAATAGGCAATTTATTGGTGGTATTACAACCTGTGGGGTACCTGAAGTCACAGTAACTCGAACTATTGAAACAACTATTAACCAATCTTAAGTCATATAGTCTGTGGACACCGTTGCATATACTTCCCAGATAACAAATAAAATACATCGTACATTTCTACATTAATCGTAATTGTCAACATTTATATAATGATTACCTTGTTCAAAATAGCCGCTATGCCCTCACTTGTACAATTGTACACTGGTTCATGATAGACGCCATTGTTATCACAGTATCTTATCGCCCAACCTGAAAAATGATACGCATATGATAACGAATTCTATCACACACAAAAAGATACATAGTTATAACCAGATCATACTAATACAATGTATATTGTTTTGGTACAAACAACATGAAA
>CM026387.1:61805649-61835861 GCA_014843695.1 Archivesica marissinica
TCTGTCAACGCCCAAGGGGGCGAGCTGGCCGAACCTGTTCGGCGTTTCGAAGTTTAAGGTTCTGACGTTGTATGGTCTCTGTGGAATTGTTTGTCTGGCGGGGTGTGGGCCATATTGTGTGGGTCGATTGTCTCTCCTGTCCTCACCATGGTACGCTGGGGGATGCATGGAACGGGTGTAACATTTACGGCCTTCTCTATTGGTGTACTCTCCATTATTGATATGGTATTGCTTGTTATTTATGTACAGTCTGTCTCTGACAAGCGACACTCTCTCTCCTTGGTCAGAAAGGTGACGGACTATTGGGTAGAGTTGTTTCCTGCGTTCCTCGACTTCACGTGGAAAGTGCTCATAGATTTTAACACCCTGTTTCAAAGCATTCAGAGAGATTCCTGCTTTACGCACCGTGTTTCTATCACTTAGTTTCTCGAATCGAGCTATAATTGGACGTGGTCTGTTAGATTATTTGGCTTTCACCGGATTACCAACACGGTATACTCTTTCAAAGCTAAAATTTGTCTGCGACACTGGAGATTCTTGCCTAATAGCGTCATTATCAATCAGTTTTATGGTCAAAGTGTCTATAAGAGTTGAGTGGACATCCTCTCTCTGAGCAACACCGTTCCCGTTAGTACGGGCCTCCTCGTGTACTCCGAATATAATAAGATCATTCTCCATGATCCGTGATTGTAGATCTAGACAACGTGTATTTAATTCGGAATTTTGTGCAAACAGTGTTTGAGTTTGTGAATTGATACTGGCATATTGAGTTTTCAAAAGGTCAATATCAGCATCGATGTGCTCCTTGTCATGAGTGAATTGGTCGTATTGTGCACTGTTAAATTGACAGGATTTTTCAATTTCGAACACTTTGTGTGTCAACGTGTGATTAGTCTCTTGGATATTGGACATCTGGATTTTAAGGTAAGCCATATCCTGTTCCATTGGGGCGATTTTCGAGACACTCGTTTCAATTGTTTTAAGCCTTGTGTTCATTTCTTGGAAAAGTTCTAGCATACTGTTATCCTGGCCTCGAGTTGGGTAATCAGTGAACGAAGGACGGTATAAATGTAGCGGTATTTGACTGGGTATTCCAAAAGATGGAAAATATCCTGCTTGTGGACCCATGTAGGGCGGAATGATCGGTACCTGATGTGTGTCCATCTGTTTGTCACTTGGTTGATCTTTTTTCTTAGCACCATTATTTCCTTTGTTTGGAGTATTCTCTTTTACGTTTGCCATCATATCATAGAGTTTATCAGCTAAAACAACTGGACTCTTACTTGACTATCAAATAGTATGTATATCCATCATTGTTTGATCAAAGTCCACCAAATTAATCCAGTTAATACCACCAAAACTGTCGATTTTGTTTATTTTATTCAAGAATTCAAAATTTGTCAACCATTTTGTTTAGCCTCGTTTTACCCCTATACAATAGGTAGATACAGTATTTAAGGTACTTAGATAATGCGTATTTTGTTGGCAAAGTATATAAACTTTGATAGGTTACACATAGTTTTATTAGACGTAGCGGACATTAGAGCATCGAATGTATGCATTGTTGGCCAATGACAATAATAGCGTTTAAAGTATTTCTTTCATATATCGCGATAATGTGGACATACAAGTAGAAAATGATATTCACTTTCAATTTTTGTCATAGTACAGGATTTACAAGTTCTCAGTTCACGATCCACGTTGTTATATCTCCCTGTTTCAATAAAAAGGTTATATGATGAAGTTCTAAATCATTTTTGTAGATATGTATCGATTATCCGTTGCTTAATAATGTCCAGTGGGATGTCATGGGTGAACTGTTCATTCCAGATATTGTTAAATCCGTGATCTGATAGTATTGTTTTTATTTCAAACGCCCAATTGTTTCGGTTATAAGTGTGACCTAAATCAACGTCCGTTTTTAATAATAGATAAAGTTGTTTTGTTAAACTTGAATCTTCTTGTTTTAATATCTTAATCCAATACTTAAGTAGTTTAATTTTTCGATAGATATGGAGCGGTAATCGACCTAATTCTCCGTGCATACCACTGTAACCTATCATCACTGATGGTTCGATCCCCACTCAGACCGTGTCTCTCTATATGAAAACGTTGGCCGTTTCTTACGATATTGTTGGTACACAAGTACTTGTTAACCGCGGTAGCCTGCCCAGAAAAGGTGTTGCTATGCAAAACCACCCGTATCTCATAATGTTTTTTATGGGTAACCGGTAGCGACTTTAAATAATCGTAATATGTTATATGTCGGCTTTTACGCCTGCATCAGCATCATTTTGGGCTATATCGCCGGCGGGCAGTTTACCTAACAGCACCTTTCTTGGGCAGGCTCCAGCGTTTAACCAGTACTTGAGTGCATCAACCTCCGTAAGAAACTGCCTACTTTTTCATATAAATGAGACACCGTATAAATAATCTTAAATAAACAAACAAAAAAGTACATCTCCTTCATGGCGATGTACTAGTATTGCATCAGGAATGGGGTCTCCAGAGATGTTCTAAGAACTTCTTTCTCAATCGAGCTAACCTATATATGCATAAACTGAGCTAAACTTTGCATTTTAGCAACTTGTGGATGACCGAACAGATTATCTCTCTATTCATCGAGGATCACATTTATTTCTTAAAACGTACCATGAATTTTATTTATCGTTCTGTTTAACAAAGAAGGTATTAGAAAATGATGTAGTGTGCATAAATTCCGTTATAATTATTCATATAATTATTGCAGATGGTAATACGAACGGCGACTTTGATATCAACTCAACATCAGGCGAAATATCCGTTACCAGACCACTTATGGCATATCTAACACCGAACTATAAGATGACGGTTTTAGTTTTTGATGGTGGTATTGATCCTCATCCAATGACGACATCGGTGGCTGTTTCCATATTAATTTTAGCAAACGCTACATTTATTAGTAAGATATGATTTGATTGTCTGCTTTCCAATGAAATATTGAATTTATCAGTTAAATAGTATGTGTTATTACACCTTTTATTTCTCACTGCTTGACGCCGTTGCTTCCTATCCACTGCAGTTTTAAATATTATCAACATGACCTTTCTCGGACTCAAGTCGTGCATATAAATGCGACGCTGTAGCACTTGTTAGCACATCATCGCATCAGTTTCTATCATAAATACCGTCATTAGCACACTGTACACATGGAATACTTGCTAATGCAGTGATAGCGTTCGCTTCATGTGCAAACGGCCCAGAGTTCGAGCCCCGCTGGAGCCGTTAAGATTGTGGTCTTATGCAAGGCATTTAAATTCCACGTTTCCTCTTCTATGTCCCTCATGGCGGTGGATTCCATCAGGAGTGAGGTCTTCAATACAAGTTGTAAAAACTTGTTTCGCAATCGATATATATCGATGTATAAACAGATAGGTATACCTCGTCTCAGTTCTTCTACATCAACTTCATTTCATATGACTTCGTCGAAACATACATTCTTTACGTTTATTTATCGTCGCTACCGGTTGCCCATATGAGCGACGCCTCCTGAAGAGATTAGTCATTTTAGATATTTGGAGGATAGTGCAATGATACAGATAGAGACCCATTCCAGATTTCTGGTTCTTTTACGTACACTATGTATAGCACCGACATGAGACCTAAGTTTAAAGTCCCATTTGAAAGACTGTTAATTATCATTATGGTCAGACGACGGGATCGAACCTGCGATCCTTGGATTACCAGCAAATAGTTTTGAATTATGTAATTAGAAGAAATAATGGAAATATTCAATATGAAAACTGAGAATATTGTTTTGGAATTTAGAACAGGTCGAGTAATTTTTACAGTTTACAGTTAGTGATGATAAATGGCGGTACTATAGTAAATAAATCAAAGGTATGAACAATTTATTAACAATAAGTATACGACTAAAAGATAAAAAAAATCACAAATCTGTATGAAGTATTTTGTTTAAACTATAGGAAAGAAGGAGCATAGTTAGCGCTAAGCATTCATCTAGAAACACAAGTTGCCATCCTGATCACATATGGGTAGATAAGGGAACATATTTCTTTAATAAGGCATTTAAGAACTTAATAATATAAAATAAATATATATCGCACATTTAGAAAATGGTAGAGCTATAGTAATATAACTATTTCAAATAACACTATAGCAAATAATACAAATATTACTTACTAATTATAGACAAGTAACAATACATGATAAATGTAATAACTCAAAGAATGCAGCATAAAATCTACACACACTGAAGCTAGCAAGGACATACATAGTGTTAAGGCTTACTTCTGCCTGTACTTGTCTCTACAACCATCGATCATAAATAAGTCAATGTTTAATATTGGAGATCAAGTGGAATCAGTAAACATAAACATCACTTTGAGAAGGGATACACATCGGGAACTGCTGAAAGAAGACTGTATGGGATGGCCCGATATCCAAACACGTCATAATTATAAGACCTCATCATTGTAGATATGTACATGTAATGGTATATACAAACGTGGCATGATGGTTTATTTTAATGAGTATACTGTCTGTGCCTATTACTTTAAACATTATTTATTAATGTACAATAAATGGCGGTAAATAGCTATCATATTAATGTTATGCGTTTTTAAGGACTCAGACAATAAATTAAAGTTTTAATTGAATTGACATCTTTCTATACGCCTAAAATGCTGCATGATAGTACAAACGTAGTATCCTTTAGCAGCTTCTTCATGATGAATTATGTATGGGAAATGCTTACTGCTTGACTTGAGTATAAAACCTCATGCATGCTAATACTGCATAGGCTTTTCTAGTTTAATTTGTAAGTGCATTCCTTTGTAGCCTTAATCATTATTTAAGTAATATCAGTGTATGAATGGTTGTTTATGTGAAACATCTCGTAGTGTATGGGGTACCAAAAAGGGCATAATTTGGGTATGTACCGTTAACGTTAATGGACAACACCCAACGGAGGGTTCGATTTATATAACACTATTGTTTTCAGTTTAATACGTCTTTATAACGTAGTACAATATATAATAATAGAAATTACTTAAAATAAGAGGTTGCAACCCTGATCACCCAATCATGTGATAATGAACGTTAAGCTGAAACATTTTAAATATTAATTTGGTTTTTTTTAGCCTAAAGGAGTAAGTAAGTAAGTAAGTAAATATTTTATTATAGTGACATGTGCATCCGACATTATATATACTACAGATAATAAATATACAAACAAGCACCCGGCCCAGTGGACCTATATGTCACCTAATATAAAATCGTGGTTATGTACAAAATTGATACATGTATACAGGAAATTCAAAATTAAGTACCAAGCTACTAAATCAATGGTTTATGTTTACAGTTTAATAACCGAACAAGTAACAGGCCTAGAAAGCGGTGGGTAGTTATCAGGTATCATTGTATAGGCTTAGTTACATTCTTATAAATACATAATAGATCTTCTACAAATAAATGATTTTACAATGAATTTAGCGCTTTTCCTGGGATATGTATTCAGTAGATACGACAGCTTGTCATCAGAAGTTAATTGCATATAGTTGTTACCATGTATTAACTCCGCGAATACTTCAGTCCTGATATTATTATACACATCACAGGCAAGTAAGAAATGTTTCTCATCTTCTAAACACCCAGCATCACAAAACCTACAAGTCCGATTGTCTACAGACTCACCAATATATCTCCCTGTTTCCACCCTTAAAGGTAGAATTCCACAACGGAGTTGACACAATAGAGAACGTTCGTATTTCGTGAGATTAAGCTTAATGTAATATTCACAATTGAACTCAGTTTTGAAAATGCGATAAGTTCTCAACTTTGGCATATTCATTACATCTCGTGACCATTTACCGGCATAGTAATCGTTTATCAATTTCTTCGCATTTGAAAGGTCAATAATTATTTTGGTATCAAAACGACCGGTGATACTTAAAGTTAACAGGATTTGTTTAATGTCACTCGACCAATTATTTATACATCTACTATAGTCATAATTGAACACTTGTTTAGTCAGTCTGTTATCATTCATTTTGATAAGTCTATTCCAATATATCAACATGCATATCCATCTGCGGTACACGCTAGGTTGCCAGCCGGAATCACCATAAAGCGCCGGAAGTGGTGTAAAACGATGAACTCCCATGAAATAGCGTAATGCTCGATGTTGTATATTGTCCAGCGACTGATACACCTTCGCTCCCCAGACTGCGGCACTATAGTCCAGTATAGGTGTAACACATGAGTTAAACAGTTTCTCGTACGATCGGAACCTGAAGTCCTTTATGTTGTGAATTTTACTGATCAAGCTCCCTAGAGCTCGACCGGCTCCTTTTGATAAAGCATCACAGTTCGCCTTGAAGTCATTGTTTTCGTCAAATGTGATGCCGAGATACCGGTATTGAGTGACAATCTCTAGCACGTTATTCCCGACCCTGAACTGGTAATCGGTGCGCTGGGTACTGCCTCGCCTGAAGTGGACACATTTCGACTTATCAGTGTTGATTACCACCCGCCAGCGCTTACACCAATCCTGTAGCGTATTTAACATTGACTGTAGCTTTTCTTCTGAGTCCGATGTGAGTACGATATCGTCTGCGTACATCAGGATTAATACTTTAGCATCCCCCATGATGATTCCCAGGTCACGGTCATTGACCTCTTTCACAAGATCATTTGCAAAAATGGCGAATAGTGTTGGTGACAAACCACACCCTTGCTTAACACCAGTTTCGCAGTTGAACCAATCCGTCATCTTATTGTTTATCCGTATACATTATGTCGCACTGGCGTAAATATTTCGGATCGAGTTATATACCTTCCCGTCGATGTTATGAAGTAATAACTTGTACAGTAGCATATCTCTGTCAATAAAGTCAAAGCACTTCTTGAGGTCAATGAAAGCAGTATATATAGAGCTGTTGTTCCTGATAATGCTATTTAAGGTGAATATATGATCTTCGCAAGAACGGTTACTCCTAAATCCGTTTTGCTCATCTGCTAACAAAGCGTTATTTTCTAAATATGTAGTGATTCTTTTATTCAGAAAAGCAGTGTAAAGTTTACTTATGCAGGACAAAAGACTAACATCGCGATAGTTCAATTGCACACGTTTATCAGAGCTCTGGTCTTTGAGTATGGGACAAATGATCGATTTTCTCCATTCTGAGGGTATCAAACTAGAGTCAAAGATGAACTGGAACAAATGTTGTAGAGTAGCTATGACCGCTGGGAATTTAAGGGTGTCATATGGAATGTTATCATATCCACTGGCGGATCCCGACCTGGCATGCATGATTATGTTCGCTATCTCCTCGCTGCTAATGTTTCTATTCATCTGTTCATTTGGAACATATAATGGATCCTGCATGTTCATTTCTAATAACTGTGTGTGCAATTTTGCGCGGTCGTAATGTGTTTCATCAAACTCCTCGTTATCACATCCATTATATAAGTTTCTAAAATCAACTTTCCATCGTTCAAAAACTACGGGTTCATCTCTAATAATATTCCCATTATCCACAATTTCTACTGGAATAGATGTATCTTTTCTTGGTCCTAATTTCTGTATTTTTCTCCAGAATTCTGTCGGATTGGTACTGGACATTTCATCAATTTCAATGGCCTGAGTCTCTCTATATGTTCGTTCCGATTGTCGTAGTAATTTGTCTAAGTTGTTTCTGGCTTCAATGTATTCAGCACGTAGTCTAGTCCTCTCTCGGTTAGTACCATTGTACCTTAAGAATGTACGTTCTTTGAAGTGCATAATATTCCACAGTTCCTGTAAATCGTCGTTCCAATATGGTTTAACAATTTGTCGACGTTTATTTGTCCGTTTGGTTGAGCTATAGGTGGGGATATTTTGCACCATTTCATTAAGTATGACGTCACACAAATTCTTGTAGGTCGCATCTATATCGTTCTGTGTCTCACGTGCACTTTCTATTTGCGTGATAATTGTCATAATGGCCGCCGTAGCACGTTCGTTTTCCATAAAGTCGGCAGGGATACATCTCAGTTTGAATCGAGCCTTTTGTGATGCTTCAGTTCCCACACTCTCGCTAACAGTACTATTATAACCCGTAGAGTGGAATTCGGTCACTAGTGCTAAAGGAATTGAAAATAAAAACGTGTCCAAACTAGTTTCTATTGGCAGTGTTTCGTAATTATCATTCATATTAGAAATATTTAATTTAGACAAAATAAAATCCGATGATCATGCATGGCTTGTAGAATGACTGAAATATCAAAACAATTTCGCGAGAGTAAACCAATGTGTTCCCAATCATACGTAACTGTGTTTGCTATCACGAGATTTGTACATAGACGTATTATATTAATATATAAATGTATGTTTATTCCATTTTTTACTCGGTATTTATTAATACCGGTTCGAATCTCTATTATAATTATAATTGTGTCCTTAGGCAAGTCGTTTAAATTCCACATTGTCTTTTTCTCTCCCTCATGGCGATGGTTTCCATCAGGAATGAGGTCTCGAGAGTTATTAATATAAATTGTATGAATTGTTTCGCAATCGAGCTAAAATTAATATGTAGAAAAAGTTATAATGAATCAAGTAGTGTTTCACAATTGACCTTTTTGCCAATTTTGATAGACAGCTGGCGTTAGCCAATCGCATCGCACCATTCGCGCACACCCCGGCAACGGTTTATCGCCGCCATCTTGTTAGACAAACGAGTAGACACATTTGAAAAGGCGTGAATTTGATCGAAAATACGGGTTTAAAAATTGTTTTAATGATGTTGAAAATGTGTAGCTTTGGTGTGTGGGTTAGTTATAGTACTAAATTAGTCGATATCCTGGTGATCGACGTTAAATTCAACCCATTTCAAAATCCTTGGACAAATCTGAAAGTGTGTATACGAACCACAAATTTCCAGACAGCTGCTTTAAAAACAATGCATCTATAATAACACCGACTGACCACATACTGTCATCCTTTTCTCGCAAACATACTGTCATCCTTTTCTCGCAAACACAGCAATCAAATTTAAGCGTGTCACACTGTTTATTGGAAGTAATCAACAACTTACCGACTACCGGTACATCACAGAGACCGCCGACTTATAATGTCCCGATACAGATCTGATCAAGATCAAAGTATTGCACATCGGAATATAGCACTGATTGTGCTAATTGGTCAATTATAAAATGTGTGCACAATTAGTATTGATTACTACACCGAGTCATTGTTTTATCGTTCTGTCAGACAAACAAGTTATTTAGTAAACGTTTAATCAAATCTGATATGATCGTGATCTGAAATTATTTTTTGAAAATTAATTACAATTAATTAATGCTGTCTGTCATTGACAATGGTGAAAAGATGTAGTTACGGGCTGTGTGACAGTGGACAGTGATAGTAGATATCCATATCGATTGATAGGTGACGTTAAATTCGTGCCATTTCCAAAACCTAAGACAAATCTTGAAAAATGTATAAGGTGGATCAAGTTGTGTGGACGATCACACGACCAGCTGAATACATCCATAATTAATGCAAACAGATATATTTGCACAAAAGTAAGTTGAAATTAATTTATTTATACATAATAAAATATTTAATAAAATATATTGTGCATTTATAGATCTACTGTTCACAAGAGATATGTGAGTATAATGGTGATTAAAATTATACATGTGGTTCATACATATTGTCGTGGATGGTGCACTAGGGACCAGATAGTAGTAATAGTACCCATGTATGTGCATAGTTGTGGGATT
Organism: Archivesica marissinica; assembly: GCA_014843695.1. Classification (NCBI taxonomy): domain Eukaryota; kingdom Metazoa; phylum Mollusca; class Bivalvia; order Venerida; family Vesicomyidae; genus Archivesica; species Archivesica marissinica. The sequence continues at coordinate 61,815,415 of CM026387.1, forward strand.
CCCATATTAGCTCAGTGAACGTACTGGTGTTCAGTTTATGGGCCTACTGTTCGAGTCTTCTCGGAGGCATAGGGTCGAGTCTCTCAAGACTTAATTAAATCATTAACTTAAATATGTTCACTCTTCCGTTGACTGTGAAAGCATTTTCCACGAACACTTAACACGTCCTCATCCGTTAAATATATCTGTACTTTAGAGAAATAACCTTCACTGAAGAACCTAAACCCTTGCTCTCTTGCTTTCAACGTGATATTCTTATCTGGGTGAAATAACACCGAGAAATTCGACGGAATTTTATCTAGATCAACTCGATGCAGGTCTGCGTTAGACGCCATTTTGTTAGATAGCTTGTCTCGCGTGGCTATAGCGAGCACCTGTAACTATGGGGGGCGTGCCTAAGTAGCGTTTGCAGAAAGGTCAATTATGAATAACTTAGTATTTAGTCGGTTCAAAAGCTCACTCAGAGATTGTATTGTACTGTTTATATCTTGCCGACTCTAAAAATAACCCAACAAAACACACACTTAATTATTATAATAAATCAACACTTAATTAACACTACAACCCAAATAGTATTATGTTACAATAATTGCAGGATGTCAACCGGATGTAATCGATATGGAAATAAGCGACAACGCACGCATTGGTCACAAAGAGTTATTAGATATAGCCTGTAGCAATTGGAGAGGAAAACAACTCTATTTTGTCCTTGACGCTAGTCTTGAAATCCTTAGAATAGGCACCAACCGAGACAATCAGACCTACATAGAGATAGTATCCACACTCCATAACACGACTTGGAATGTAAGCTGTATCTGTGTTGTACTCGTAACATGTATATAGGCTTTGTATTAACTTCGCTTAATCATATTTTAGTGTATATGTGTTGAGCTCGATTTCGCAATATATAAACACAATCACAATCGTACAAGTATTACATGCATACGCACTCTATTTCGGATTGTTATTCATGTACTAACCAACTCTATCGAATGTGGAACGTATAGGAAATGTACATACAATTGTAACAAGCAACCAAGAGCTAGCTCATACATTAGGCTGTTCGATTAGCACAGTGGTTATCTCGCTCGCTTCACAGCAATACAACACGGGTTCGATCCTCGGACAGGAAAGAATGTGATATGGTACGGTGGTCGCCAGATCGGACAGGTGTGTTTTCTCCGGGTCCGGCATCCTCTCACACGAATGACCACATTTACGGTTTCATCCGACGAGAGTGATTAATATAAGTTGTTAGAATAAAGTTGAGGCTTTCCATTCACTTCCAAAATTAACCGAGTTGGCAATACAACCTGTGTCATGGCCAGTAGGAGTGCGTGAAAAGTATCCACCCGTATACACTTGTACGAGAGCCTTGTTTCTGACGACATATTCTGGGTGGGATATCGTTGTACATGTGAAGGATACTCGTATTCTACATTCAATTTCAGACAAATGTAACAGTGTATGAAGAACCTTACAGAAACGTAACACTAAACAGAATACCGATTGTGATCAGGATTATTGCAAAGAATGACCCGCCCACTATATCACCGTCACAGCAGAATGTGATCGTGACGGAGAATGCTGTTGTAGGAACTGTAATTGCTGAGTTCATTGTCCACGATCCTGACTTTGGCGATTGGGCAAGCATTCACGTCTATAGCAACGGTAAGATCATACATTTGTGCTTATAGATAGAAACATATTGTCGAATTTAATCATTTATTCAACTTGGCGAGTTCAATTTCATACACAATAAATCTGGTTGATCGAGTAGCATTTTGAGCTTGACTGGTATACAATGAAACACTAAATAACTAATATTATGAAAATATACCTGAACGTGTAGTCACTTAATCTATTGGTAGTATTTGTCTTGCGCAATTTATAGGTGGCTATAAAACTGCAATGGGTGACATCGTTGATGTTCGGGACAACTATTATTTTGTTTAAATGTTCTCATTATACTGCTAAAACGTAGCCCTTGTACTAAATTACCATGTTAACAGAGTCTGCAATATTTGATAAATGTTAATTGATAAAAGCTAAGCATTTAAGAATAATTTCTCTCTTCGGATTTCGGTTGTCTAATATAGTGTGTTTGTTTATTATAGTATCACACCTATTTAAAGGGCCGTCCATTTCTGATTTATGAGACACCTCTTTTTTCATGAACATCCGTGCTTCCCGAATACTATACATATATGCCAGGTGACAGCCTGGTAGGCAATCGGTAACCATTATTTAACTAGCTGGCGGCTCACCAACCGGCCATATTAGAATGAACCCCTGACGAGATTCGAACCTTCGAACTATCGACCTCCCGCTCCGTAGGCGAACGCCTTAACCACTAGGCCACGGAGACGATATATACGTATATATATACGGTTACTGCGATAAGGACACTCCTGACATGTCTTATTATTTCTAGTTCTTGGTTGTGAAATGGTGAACTATAGCATGAATATAAGTGTCGTCTATAAGTTGAATATTATTGTTGAAATATTCAAATATAGTATTTGCTATTAAAATTAGTGTAAGTACTGGAGTAACCAGTCAGCCAACTCGCAAAAAGGTTGGTAAATAGAAATATCAATGCGCAACATATTACCAAGTGCGTAGCGAGTTTGTAAGCTGTCATGGCTAGTGTGTTTGTTGTTGTGTCGGGTGCACACTCAGCATATAGGATAAATATAATACTAGGTTACGTCTTATAAATTTTATGTCGAGTACAAATAGTACACATTCTTCCATTTACAGATATCCCTGAAGAAATAACAATTGGACCAATCAACGGCAGTACAGTACAGCTCATCATTAACTCTCCGTTAGATGTGGATAAGTACAAAAATGTGCAATGTGACAACGGGACTATAATGGCCATGGCAGATGAGCCGATGAACAGTTTTATGGCACTGTATGTCAGTAAATATTTTACTCTAATCTTTTCCTTTGACACCGGGTTAGTTGTGACCTCCAAACACAACTGCAATGGCGCCACTATTCAGATATCTGTATCAAAATGTAGTTGTGCATACACTATGCTATAACGTCCTGAGTCGAACAGTTTGACAGTGTTATTAGGCTCCATGTGTAATGTTGTACTGTTCTTTCTGTATTCTTACATTTAATCCAGCTGCATATATATAATACAGAGCATAACAATAAATACTATCAATGTACCTATGTATTGTAGAACATCCATAGTTTAGTTTATACAAATGTATTTTAGCCCGATTGCGAAACAAGTTCTTACAGCTTATATTAATCACTCGAGAGACCTCATTCCTGGAATCCATCGCCACGAGGGAGAGAGAAGAGGCAATGTGGAATTTAAATACCTTGCCTAAATGCACAATCGTAACGGCTCCAACGGGGCTCGAACTCCGGGCATTTCGCACCTGAAGCGAACGCGTATCCAATGCGCTATCACGACTTCCACTAAAACATCCATACAGTTTCTAATCTATTAAAGATTGAGGAGGTCAATGTAGACATAGAGCTATATGTATTTATTGTAATCCTTTAGTCAGGAAATATAAAATGAGTTAGAGTTAGATTAGCTAATTGATCCATATTTTCAATGTATGTGTTTGAACTAATAAATTGAATCAAACATCCTTAATGTGTATACAGGTTGGCGAAAGGGTGCGTGGAAGTAAGATCTGATCATATAGCAGTTGGTTTTGCAGTAGTGGTGAGTTACTCGTTTTCTAATATACAAACATACGGATATATATTTATTTAGGCCTCACTGTAATAAAACATATTTGTTTATAATTAAAATGATAGCAAATTGTACAAAAGTACATATAATAAGAGTATGTGTTTTACGTTTATTTATCGTCGCTACGATGAGATTCGTCATTAGTGCAGTGATACAGACAGAGACCCATTCCAGAGTCTCCTCTGGTTCATTTTACGTGCACGATGTAAAGTACCACCGACACGATACCTCGGTGATGTCCCATCTGGAAGACTGTTAATGTTATTAGGGTCAAACGTGGAATCGAATCTGCGATCCCTGAATTATCAGTCCAACGTGTTAACCATTGGACTACAGAATTATGACGGAGTAGCTAAAAACGTTAGATGTAACGATAGGTTGTTGTTCCTTTAAAATAATTATAAACTATCTTAAGATGACACTGCAAGTCGGGGCACTAACCTTTGTCATGTTTTCGGTTGCTACAATCATTATTGTTCATATTAATTGCATATCACACATACACGTCGTCGCATGGCGTTCACATCACGACAAGGAAAAGTGAATAAAACGTAGTGGGAGTGACGAGCCGGCTCATCATGATCTGCATTTTTTGCCAGTAATATTACTATATTTAGACCCATTGTGATAAATTAACTGGCCCACATGTAATTTTCCAATTAATTTTCTGGTCTAAAAACAGCATGCACCAGTCCATGTCAGTTTGTGGATAGAATTGCAATAAGCTACTATAGTTTCCAATTCAATCCACTAGTCATTGCAAATATATTTGTGTAAATTATGCATATGTATAGTGTGTATATTATGACGAATAAATATGTTTACACCAACCAATTAACGTCATTGGAACGTCAAGACATGTTTGTGTTGAATTGATTAAAACACACGTTGTTCTTCCGCATTCTGAACGTAACGTGATAAGGACTACTTGCAAACTCAGTATGAATGTTACTTGAACGACCATGACGTACCGACATGTCGGAAGCTGCAGGAAGGCAACAATGAAATGTGCTGAGTCCAGGTAAAGCGTTTTCGACAGACTCAGTTGATTTCCTACACAAGTTTTTTGCTTGGACACGGACGAATATCCGTACATGGGGATTTTCACAACCATCATTGCGCATTGTAAACAACGTTTTCCAAATCAAAGGTGCCGATTTGCAAGATGAAATTCCATCTAAAATTGAGGCTCCCATTTTGTTCTTCACAGAATAGAACGCCATTCGAAACAGTTCATCTCTTCCGCCTGGTTGAACCAGCTTACCGATAAATTCCTCAAAAAACAAAATGCATGCAAAAGATAAATACTAATTGTTAGTAAAATATGTCTAGCGTTTTTCTTATTGCATATTAAAGTAGCTCAACGATTAGGCCAATTAATATCTGAATGGCACACATACCAGGTATGTGGAGTACTCACTCATTGTATGCAATTACAATTCTACGACACATGCCATTTAACCATACGAAATGGTTTTCATCCGCTAATAGCGACAGGCGGGCAGCACAATCATCGGTGCGCTTGACTACATGGCATGAAGGCCAAACAATGGACGATAATTCCGTTATCAACGAGTTAAATATTGAGCCAGTAATAAGTAATTCGGACAGTACTATAAATCCGGATAGTAAGGAATCGTGGCCATCTGGCCGGAGGATTGTTGAATTGGGACATTTGTCATTACACTCTCTGGCCCAAGATTGCTCTCAAACTTCTCATTTTGAGTTGCTCTGGGCTCAAATTTTCTTACATTGATAAATCATTAAACTTGAACAATTTTGGAGTATATGTTTTATTTAATATTCAGAAACAATATCTCAATGACGGCGTTTAAGGAATTATTAACTTTGAGAATCATGAGTTGAGAACAATTTGAAGTTGGGGTATTTATGGAAATTTAGTTTATAATACAAATTTATTTTAGCTTGATTGTAAAGTGTTATATTAATCCCTCTCAAGAACTCATTCCTGGTGGAATCCATCGCCACGAGGGAGAGAGAAGAGCCAATGTGGAATTTAAATGCCTTGCCTAAGGACACAATCGTAATGGCTACAGTTGGGCGTGAATACTCCGGGCCGTTCGCACCTGAAGCGATTTCACAATTTTAGCTAGTTATTACCTCAATACACACCAGGTGGTATCTTTATTGAGTATTCTCTTGGGTAGGTTTGACTGTATTAATCAGTGTTATCATATATGGTGCTTAGTTTTAAATATTATCACAATATTTTCAATTTTCATGATAGAAAATTACCTCGTTTACATTACGTTAAATGTTTCCTGTGTCAAGAATGATGTTAATGAATACACAGGAACATAATTAGATCTCCTATAATGTTGTAAAAGTTATTTTTATATAATAATATGCCTGTTGTAAGCTTACTGACTAGATACGATGATTCAGTTTATTTACTCTCGCCGCCGGTAAACCATATGGGCGAGATACATAAATTGTCAACAGTTTTAAGCAAAAAGTAGGAACATTTGAAGAAATTCTATTATTGTGAAAAAAATTATTTGAAATTATATCTTAAATATTACATGAAAAATACAAACATCTCACAAAAATCAAGTACTCGAACATGGAACCATCATGATTTAGGATTATTGTATTCTAAATATGCATATTTTATGTGTGTTGTTAAATGCAGTTATGATTAATAGTCATATGTAACATATTAGTATATCAATACACACATAATAATTGCAAATATTTGTTTATTTTACTTTTGCCGCCAAAATTAGAAAGTATTGGCCGAAATGGAAAATAGGCATGTTATAAAAAAAAATTTTTTAAAAAGTCATATCAATTTTATTTCATATATTGGTTAGTAATACATAGTACTAGTGATGTACCAAGTATGAACACATTCTATTATTTAAATTATTTTTACAAAACTCCTTTAAGTATATCATGCATATATGCTAAGCTAGTCAAATATAGTGCAACAACCAGACATTACATTTTACTACTGTTCAGGAAACAACAGTACCTTAGTGTTACTGTATTTTTATATTCTATGATATGAGTTTATAGAATATATTGTCATATTAGCGACACGTGACACTCTATCATTTGACACCCATAACATATAACACAGGAGGCTCGTGACCTCGTAATAGTGGTAGTCTCAATACACAGTCAGTACGTTGCGTTTATATATAGTTTTATTAACATAACTATACACGTACATTCTATAGCATCTAATAACCACATTATATGAATGACCAGAATATATCAACAATGTACAGTAACCCTCTAATATTCCAGGGCACACTTAACCCCATGGTCTGACAGTACGACCATCAACCGTTATCGCATGTACCCGGTGCATTGAACAATATAATATGATAATCGCCCGAAGGTCTCTCTGTGACGCGCTCTGACACAGGCTGACGGATGTTTCATATGCTAATTGAACCCACTTTTCTGTATTTACTCGTTCCATATCCCTTCGCTGTAATCACTAATCACAGTTATCAAGGCCCGTTCAGTAACTCTATCATCCAACACTATGGTATTAGAAACAATTATAAACACTTAGGATTGCAGTCCAATTGCTACATTGTCGGACCAAATACGAGAACAATGTTTCGTAATCGACAATCGCCATTTTATATGACATTTAAAAAAGTCGCATTCGATGGATATACAGATGTCATCATCCCCTAACAAAACAACAAATCCATATTAAACATAGGATCTCCTTAATGTGTTCTATGTACGTATAACATAAGCTTCACAACACATACACAGTGTCTGGAGAAATGCTATATTTCACTACAGTATTATATTGATCTATTTGCCCAGAGCGATCTCAGTGAGCGACTTCATTTGATTATTAGGGTAAACTCTAGTGATGTAATTGTCTAAAAATAGACCTACTCTAGTTATCTTTCACTAAAGCGATTATAGTTCGTCATTAGAGTAAACAAACATGGCGGATTTGTCTAACATGTTGCCGTTATTTCTATTAATAATATAATAACCCTATTATCTATATAATATTTTACAGGCCCTAAAATAACAGCAGCTGATAGCAAATATCTGACTTTAGTTGCAATCGATGTAAAATAAACAAGGTTAAAATTTAAATAACGTAGATCTATCCGAATATCCGACCTAATATATTCACTTCCTGCATTACCATGAAAGTCGATAACCTAAATGGAATATCGAATATAAACTACATAAATTCTTCTTCTTCCATAACCAAAAGCAGTACAAGTAGCTGAGATAAGACAAATTTATCGACAATTGCTATAACTTTTATCAGCCGCCGTAAATTGATTACTCGACAATCCCAGCGAATGCGGTGGGTAAAACGCGAGTAAAGGTTGAATTACCGCATAATAGTTAAAACTGTGGGCGTTTTCTTGCGGTTTCTTCTTACCCTAGTTAATCGAGCTTACTCGGGTATTTCAACTGAACTCGTGCAATGGTTTATTGAAAACCAAGGCGAACTACAGAATGGACACGTCCTTAACCGGAATATATTGTGTAGATAGCATAGCATAGACCCATAGCCAAATGTGTTACTCTATTCTACCTAGTTTCTATGAGTGTTATTACAATGCTTTGACTTCTTCCATATTTTTCAGGTTGAAGATAAACTTGGCCTTAATGCTACATCGAAGGTAAACCTGAGTATAAGTGATATCAACGACAACCAGCCAGTTTGTATCCTATCAACTGTCATGATCAAAGTACAACGTGATATTACTACTTATGATACTATATTAGATATGCGCAACATGTGTAGTGATGCCGATTATTCACGGCTTAATAACTACATTACGTACATTATCACCGAGGACAATTGTGCAGGTACATATTATTAATATGATAGAAATTAAAAAATTAATGTAATTTTCACATCACGTAGTTTTTAATTGTTTACATATATATTGTACTATCTATACTGAAACAAAAACAAAAACAATGTGCAATTGCCTTAGAGGTAAAATTGTTTATGTCCTTTTAGAAAAACAAATATAGGCAAAATTGGTATTCCGTAAATAAGGAATATGAGTAAATAACGGTATTGTTTTGGCAATGTTTTAACGGAATACCAAATGGACCTATATTTTGTTCTAAAATGGCATTAAGAATTTTAGCGCAAGTACACAGTTTCATTGTAGTGTCAGTCTATTTATTCAGCATTACTATTCGCACTAAAACGAGAATCATTCGATCAGCCTATTTATCGTATATGATGCCAATATTAGAATACGCTTCTGTTGTTTGAGACAGTTACACCGAATGCGAAACAGAAAGGCAATATGACGAAGCTATGGTGTAAGCTACTAGACGATAACGATGTGAATGCAATAGAAACATTAAACGCCAAAATTAATAACAATGTACTAATCTAATATCAAACATCTTAGAAATACAATTATATCTAAACAAGACGAACACAAATATATATTTATATGTATCACTCCTTCTACTTTCCCATTGAAGCAACCTATATATATTTTGTTTTCAAATACTTTGCAGCACTTTAAGTTCAATCGGGAAATCTGGACTATATGTGTGTCTAAAACAAATAATATTATCATTGTGTGTGTACGTGCGTGCGTGCATGCGTGTAACAGAACACATAAATAATGTTTAAATTAACAACCTAGATACAGGAGGGCAAATAGTCATCATTAATACCATTAATAAACAATTTTAAACATAATAATTCCTTATTTCTATTTAACGACGCCGTTATTGCATGGCATACCACCCAGGAATAGGTAATAACTATAGGATATTACACTCGTGGTGATTTCATACCACATTTTATGTAACTAGTTTTGGAATGTTGCCATTAAGCGAGCTATATAATTATGTACTTCCCCCACACTATATATATGTACCCTCCCACACACTATATATATGTACCCTCCCCTACACTATATATATGTACCCTCCCCTACACTATATATATGTACCTCCCCCACACTATAAATATGTACCCTCCCCCACACTATATATATGTACCCTTCCCCACACTATATATATGTACCCTCCCCTACAATAATATATGTACCCTCCCCCACACTATATATATGTACCTCCCCACACTATATATATGTACTTCCCCACACTATATATATGTACCCTCCCCCACACTATATATATGTACCCTCCTCTACACTATATATATGTACCTCCCCCACACTATATATATGTACCCTCCCCCACACTATATATATGTACCCTCCCCCACACTATATATATGTACCCTCCCCTACACTATATATATGTACCCTTCCCTACACTATATATATGTACCCTCCCCCACATTATATATATGTACCCCCCCCCACAATATATATGTACCCTCCCCCACACTATATATATGTACCCTCCCCCACACTATATATATGTACCCCCCCACACTATATATATGTACCCTCCCCCACACTATAATATGTACCCTCCCCTACACTATATATATGTACCTTCCCTACACTATATATATGTACCCTCCCCCACATTATATATATGTACCCTCCCCCACACTATATATATGTACCTCCCCCACACTATATATATGTACCCTCCCCACAATATATATGTACCCTCCCCCACACTATATATATGTACCTCCCCCACACTATATATATGTACACTCCCCCCACACTATATATGTACCCTCCCCCACACTATATATATGTACCCTACACTATATATATGTACCCCCCCCACTATATATATGTACCTCCCCCCCACTATATATATGTACCCTCCCCCACATTATATATATGTACCCTCCCCCACACTATATATGTACCCTTCCTACACTATAATATGTACCCTCCCTACACATATATATATGTACCCTCCCCACACTATATATATGTACCCTCCCCTACACTATATATATGTACCCTCCCCACGCTATATATATGTACCCTCCCCTACACTATATATATGACCCTCCCCCACGCTATATATAGGTACCCTCCCCCACGCTATATATATGTACCCTACCCTACACTATATATATGTACCCTCCCCCACGTTATATATATGTACCCTCCCCTACACTATATATATGTACCCTCCCCCACACTATATATATATGTACCCTCCCCACACTATATAGAAAACACATAAACATCAGTTGCTTAAATATAGAACCATCGCTAGAAATAATGTTTATACACAGAATGTATGTAATACATAACATTGATACTGTGTGTACTTATCTGCATATATATTATGCTAATACTATGCCATTATGAGGAACAAAACATGGGGGGAAAACAAAATGGCCTAATATTTATCTCCACCTGTAGATGGTGGTGACAGACATATAGATAGCTGTCCCTACGACCGATTTATCAGGCACGGGCAGGCACGGGCATCCGTGCAGGCACGGTCAGCCACCCGCGTATAATTATCAACATTCTTCCAGCAAGTTGGATAGCTTCTTCCCACGAATGACTGAGATACCCAGTGTGATTCGAACATACATCGGTGAGGGGAAATTTAGTGCGCTGAACCATTCGTCTGATTTACACAAAATTCCAAACCGGTCACTTAATGTATTACAGTATTTCGATCAATCTAATAACCAAATGATATCAATATGCATATCATCGTATTTGGTATATTTCATTACAGATCGTTATGCATTATTTTCTTTATAATCTTTTCGGATAAAGTGCATTAAATAACAATTCATTCATTTATTGGCAATCAGCAAAACATTGTATTTGGCCATTTACAATATCATTTACAATATTTACAATATCATTATCGTCAACATCCCTGATATCGGCCGGTACCTGTTTTCAGCCATTATATTTATTTTTATTTATATTTGGACCGTGAATGACGTCATTCTATCAAAACAGCTGCTTTGGTACTTATATATTTCACATATTACTTATAAAAGAGCAACTACCCGTAAAGCAGATACAATTTCACATTGTATTTGAAAGTATGCAAATGTTGATGTTTTCATTAATCCCATTTATGTGTAGCCTAAAAATTCATTTAACAGAGGTAATATAAAGAAATATGTGTTTGTTTTTGTAAAATGAGAAATATCATCATCTGCTCAGTAAGGTCAGGTGATAGTTATGGCATAATGCGCACTTTACAGGTCAATTCAAATATAGTGTTCCTCTTACAGCTTAATTAACATTTTTTTTTCAAAAATACTATTATCCAAGATATTTACTATTTATGCTAATTCAGTTTCATTCAATTTTTCAAATCCAACATGGCGTCGCTATTCACCAAGTGCACTGACAAATGCATATCAGGCTGTTAGAGACATGGGTTTGCCAGTTAAATCAGCAGCAAGACAGTATGGTATGCCACTCTCCACATTAAGTGACATGTCTCTCCATGTCACAACTTACCTCATATTGAAGAGTAATCAAAATCTGTTGGGTGTTAAATTCCTCCGTTTCGAGTAACAATTATTACTATGCCCAATTAGCTTTTTGGAGCTTAACTTTAATCAACATTTGTGCTACATGAATGTTCAAGGTCGGCCGATAATAGGTATTTTTTTCGACACCATGTTGACATCATAAGCGAGTGAAAGTGTATTTTATTTTGAACATTTGTTATGCAATCTCAGTTTAGACAATTGCATTAAATGATCATTTTACATAGTAAAATAGTAGTCCACTTAACGTAAAAGAGACTGACTGGAAGACATTTACCAAAAAGCATTAGACGGCCGATTACCGATACGCCAATGGTAATAAATATGGCCAATACACATATACACTTTAAAAAAAAAAAAACTTAATAAAATATGATAATTATGATAATCTTCACTTTGCTTAAGATACCACGTGTAGGACTCATGTTTCATGTTGTCATTACATTACATGTTGTGTTTATATACTATTTATAATAGACTAGAAGCACTGTAATTTTGCTTAATGTTGAATACATGTTGTTGTTGTTGTTATATACATTACAAAATGACATATAAATACATACATCAATAGAATGTCAACATTCCTAATTATGATATATAAACCGTCAATCAATTAGAAGCAGATATATCATCCATTGTTTGTGTTCTTATCTTCATAGATTCCTATGAGTATATATTTGGCAGTTTTGTACATAACTTTCTTATATAATGTGTACATAATATGTGTAAACTTATGTTTAAGATGGCCAAGCAGTGTGAATAAAATAACAATAAGAACATATTTATATTTATGATTACTAATTGGCTCCAAATATTATAAAATACCAGGTGACCGATTATAAATTATGTTGAGTGTATACATGCGTACGTATTCTTTCATTGCAGCATTTCGTACAATAGGCCAGTTCAGTCCCTACATAGTTAAAACATATAGAGGACCATTTAGCGAATCAGTAACAAGTTGTACGTTGATTGTTAATGTCGAAGACAGTGGAATGCCAGCACTGAGTACACAATTCACAGTAATTGTTGAGTGTGCGTATTCGTAGTATTATAATTCAAATATTCTAGTTTTAGCATTATTTATTTCAGTATTTTACATGTACATAAGAGAAATACTATTTTATATATAAATTAATAGCAATAGACTGAAATGGATTAGGACGAAAGAAAACTTGATATTATTAACATATTTATTATCCCAATCAATTGGTTGTTATACAAAAGGCCGGAGCATATTATATTTAACCAAACAATATACTGAAAATACATGAAACCTGTTCATGATATAAGCAATTTCTAATTGTTATGTGAAACAATTGAGCAGTATTTCATGCAGGGATGCGCAACATGGTGGAACCACCGCCCATCCGAATATAACCCGAGTAGCTTCCATGCATGCAATAATGTGACACATCAAGTGGTATTGGTACCTACGCCATTGAATTTAAATTGTCCACATGGCCTTGGTTGCCCCTCAATTAATGCAATGTTTACACAACTTTGGAAGTGCTCAACAATCCATACAATATATAGTCACCACAACAATAATTTATTTATTACATGTGTATTTGTTGCATATCTATATAAAGATAAAATATATTTCTGATATACATAAAATCATAATTTAAGTTTTAGAATGTCCGGCTGACACTGACTACATGGGCATTGCTTGGACGAGAGGAATACCAAATAAAAATACCTGGGGGGGATGCCCAGTGGGACACACAACAGGTATGTTATACACGTATTAATGTAACATAATAATAGTTATATGTTTGACTGTCGTGTGGAAAGTTGATGGTAGCATGTTACTCATATATCCCTCCTCTCTTTGTTCACAGCTTTATGTGTAGTGTTTTAGGTTAAATCGTCTTTAATAGAACAGAACATACTGTAACAATTGAGCAATACCACTTAATGTGTTAGCTTACACTCTGAGCTTTATTTCCAACCATGTAAGTTTCCATGGAGTGTGGTAATGAATTTTTACTGACAGCGCTATAGGAATTTGACCGTTGCTCTATGAAACAAACAAAACAACAGATCGCATCTAATAGCACGGCAATTGTAAATATAATATACTGCATGGTTCAAATGAGGTCCAGTTTCGTGTATTCTTGCTGGTTCTGACACAACAATGTATGAGACGCTACGCGACGGTGTTCCATACACCGCATAGGTAAACAAAGAATAGCGCTTATCAGTGGTATTGGTGGCGGACAACAGTGCTGAAACGTAAGTTCCGGGTGCGTTTTATGAGAATATGAGACCGGTTGGAAAATCTCAAAAGCCCTCCAGAAAAGGTTAGGCATTTTTAGCCAAATATGCCGTAAGCCAAGCTGTATTTGTCAGTTTTCCCTATCCAAAATTAAAAACAAAATGGCTACTAATTAATTCCCAACGTACGTGATAATTGCATACACACACCCATGTAGGATGTGTTGTCTGAACTATATTGTTGGATATTTCATAGAAAACAAACAAATATCACTTGGCCCCAATATTATATGTTGTTTATTTTTATTTAAATATATTAAACGTCGCTACCGGTTGCCCATTTGAGCGATGGGCAGTTTATCGAACAACACCTTACCTTGGCAGGCTTCAGCGGTTAACCAGTACTTGATGCACCAACTTCCGTAAAAATAATGCACTGCATAGTAGGATTTCTATTTATATAGAAGGATTTCTATTTGCCCAAAAATATAAATAATTGGTATTTATTATTTTAAAGCGTCAGTAACACATGTACACCCATTCAAGTTGCACGCCAATGTTACATTTTTTGCAAAACCTGAAGCTACTAATCATTTGAGACACATGGGCCACCGTAAGTCTTTTAAATACTGGAACTCCTTGACATCCTGTAATCAACCTCCTGTGATGGCAGAAGTGAATATAATCTTCCAGACATGTGTTGAAAAAAGTGATATATGCAGGTCAGTGCAATCTATGTACATGACCACTAGAGGAGTGGTACCATAGAACTTTGTAGCAGGGCGATTTTGATCATTCTCACATGTGACAATATTGGCATAAATGACAGTAGCCTAGATGGAAAGTTCAAAGAACAGTTTCCACGCAACTCAAATAGCTTGTTGACAGAGACGATATACAGGTTGCAGTTCCTGATTTGATAAATGAACTAATTCCAGCTGAAATGTCTGAAGGAACCCGTGAACCACTGATAGGAAATATAGAGCTAAAACTGTATACTGAGAAATCTGATGCACAAACATCACACCGTGCATTAGCAGTAACTACGGAAATTGCATTTATCTTTTAACGACAAGAACAGGATGGACATATATCAATCAGAACATGAGCACTGTTAACTCAGAAATGACGAAATGCCCATATGGCAAACTGTATTGGTCAGAAGTTTTTTGTTGCTCATGGAGCTCAAGTGGTTGAAGAAAGAGTACCAGGATGTCTTAATCCTCCGAATGAGTGCTTGCACATCGCAATGGATTTTATAAAGGTGATTGAAAAACACCTAGAATGATCCCGTTTACTTGAGACATGGGATGGAGAGCAACTGCTTGGGCCCGTCATGTCATGTGGCGATTTCTCAGTTCTTCACCCACCTCGAGAAAGGGTTAGCATCGGTCACACTGCAAGATTTCGATGAGAAATGTGCCTGTAGTGACATTCCAATAAGAACCCAAACTTCCATTTATTGTGGAGCTACATGGAAATGATGTAAATACTTCTTCATTTCACACGTGTCCAAATGGATGGTATTTGGGATCTCCATCTCAGTTCTGTCCTGGAAATGCTTCCATTCTTCATGAGGTATGACCACACCAATTATACACGTTGTGGGAACAATGTACCTGACTGATATGCATCATCTCCCACAACAAGTGTAGGAAGAGTTCATGAAGGATATCCAACCAAGTTGCCCCGATCAAAACTAAGAATGGCTTAACGGCACTGGAAAACGTGGAGGTGGAACAATCAGAATAATCAAAGCAAACAAATGTGCAGAGTCGATGCAAGATCTGATATGGCAATTCAGATTCAAGGGAAATGTACAACAGGGGATTAGATGATGCCCTTGTCCAAATCATAGCACATGTCAATTGATGATAAAATGTATGAGGCACTAGTCTCATTCAATCTGTTCTCCAGTAGTCAACCACAAGTGTTGCAAAACATTGCATCACAAGATATGGCTACTACTATCATCGAAGACGACGTTCTCTCTGCTGCAGAAAGTGACAAGGAATAGTTACATAACTACTTAGGGAAAAGTGTTCTGTTAAAGAACTAGGCTCATACCTTCGCATCCTTTTTTGAAACCAGCAAGAAGACATCCGGTGCGCAGACGTCAATTATAAAAGCAGACCGCTCAATCTTACAGCGACTAATATTACCTCTTATGAAGCTGGTCGTCAAGTTGACTTGAGCAAAATTCCGTTCCATGAGTTACTACGAGTGCCCATTACAATTGTGGAGAGGAATGGCGAGTTCCATTCATGTGTCAAAGCAATATTGGCACAGGTCCTAGCAGAAACTGTGCTCACTTACCATTAATACATTGACTACACTTGGATTCCATGGCAGAGTTGTTAATGTCGTTGATGTCAAATCACTCGCACCTTACAGCTGTATGTTCCAATCATACTGGGATTGGGGAATTATTTCATTTCAGGGTTGTGAAAGGTAGTTGGTTCTTTACCGGTGTCCAACAATGTCTGAAATATTGCTATTGAGTTCAGACTTAGGATTATATAGTGGTATTAAAAAGAAATAACTTTAATATTTAGCTTTCTAGCTTTGAACATCACATCGAATTGTACACCTATGTAATGTATGTGTTTCATGTTGTTTGTACCAGTCAAACATATACATTGCATTAGTAGGGTCTGGTTATAACTATCGATCTTTTTTGTGTGATAGAATTCGTTATCATATGAGTATCATTTTTCAGGTTGGGCGATAAGATACTGTGATAACAATGGCGTCTATCATGACCCAGTGTACAATTGTACAAGTGATGGCATAGCGGATATTTTGAACAAGGTAATCATTATATAAATGTTGACAATTACGATTAATGTAGAAATGTACGATGTATTTTATTTGTTATCTGGGAAGTATATGCAACGGTGTACACAGACTATATGACTTAAGATTGGTTAATAGTTGTTTCAATAGTTCGAGTTACTTTGACTTCAGGTACCCCACAGGTTGTAATACCACCAATAAATTGCCTATTAAATACACAGTAAAACCTAAAAAGTAAAAACATACAGTATTTTCATCAATATTTCCAACAGTTCACTCCTTATAATAATTAACACATCCACTGGATAGAGGTATCCAAATGAAACTGAAAAGCAGCAAACATATTACAAATTTATTGATGGACATTGACAGCATTTACCTGTTTCCACAATGTATTTTTCCGCCCAATATTACAGTATGCAACTTCGAAGTATTCTCAAGTCACATAATTCCTCAAACAATATAAACACCATACACTGCCTGTAAATGCATTCTTTGGCCCCACCCACCCAAAGAACTATATTAGTTACCATGGCTTCATACCTCGGATGCTCTTGCGCCTATTTACGTATATACAGTCCATATTCAATTCCAAATGCTACTAGTCGCAACACCAGTGTATCAATATAAATATTATCCAGATACGTTTTAGCAAAACATATAATCTTAACAAATATACACACTTGCAGGTAATAAATACCGATGTGGAATCCAGTGCTGTTGTAGGCATACTGGACGATCTTGTCAATGCTACATCCACCAACAACAACATTCTTCTTATTGGTGACATGGAATCCGTTCATAAAGTCATGGACACGCTCACACACGCCATTGATGTCAACTCCCCAAACTTGGCTACTGCAGCAAATGTAAGTCCAACGTTTAAAGGGTAATACTTGCAGCATATGTAAGTCCAACGTTTAAAGGGTAATACTTGGTGTGTGCACTGTACTATAACATATTATACTAGGAAAGAGGTAGCCATATAAACAGTTTGCTTTCTCCTCAATCATACATGTACATATTATAAATACTTGGTTATGTTTATTCAAATAAATAAATATTGTTT
Organism: Archivesica marissinica; assembly: GCA_014843695.1. Taxonomy (NCBI): domain Eukaryota; kingdom Metazoa; phylum Mollusca; class Bivalvia; order Venerida; family Vesicomyidae; genus Archivesica; species Archivesica marissinica. The sequence goes on from CM026387.1 coordinate 61,833,637, forward strand.
AAACTATAATATAATACTCAATAGTAATATTAAGTTGCAAAACTGCAATAATTAAGTTACTAGTCGCAAGAGGTAAAGTAATGCCTACATATTTACTTCGGATTTATTATAAATTAAGTACCATAGATGAACATAATATTCGTCATGTAAGCATTCTTCTATGTGTATTTAAAATAGTGAAACAGATATTGAAACAAGTTTTTATTAACAACGTGAAAGACGACCTAGTTCATAGAAGTTTAAAATCGTGATTTCGCTCACAACATTGTTTGCGCTAGAAGTATATGTATGTCATAGTAATACACTGGAGTGTAGAACAGCATGTCTCCCATACTCAGTGTTAGTACAGAATGGGCATTTATGACCCTCCAACATTTAAGTATTCGGTTTTACCAGTATCAATTCTAAGTGGGGAAACTCCAAACCAAATATTGCTAATTGTAGCCCTGTGCCATGGGGATATTTCACTTACAGCATTGTTCAACCCCAGACTCAGTCTTAAACGTTCTAAGTTCATCCGTCCTCTACCATCTTATTATAAACACTAGTTTACATAACTCTTGCATGGGCATAGGACTAGCTTACATCACTCTTGTATGGGCATAGGGCTAGCTTAAATCACTCTTGCACGGGAATAGGGCTAGCTTACATCACTATCGCATGGATATAGTGCTAGCTTACATCACTCTTGCATGGGCATAGGGCTAGCTTACATCACTCTTGCATGGGCATAGGACTAGCTTACCTCACTCTTACATGAGCATAGGGCTAGCTTACATCACTCTTACATGAGCATAGGGCTAGCTTACATCACTATTGCATGGGCATAGGGTTATCTGTAGTAATAATTGACTTTATTTATAACTACCTACACCATTTTGGAATATGTGGCAGTAACGTCGTGATATCGCAGTTGGAGCACGTTAGCTTCAGGTTCGAGCCGTGCTGGAGCCGTTATGAGTGTGCCCCTGAGTGTGCAACATTGCCTCTTCTCTCCACCTAGTGGCGATGGATTCTATCAGTAATGAGGTATCGAGACTGATTAATATAAGTTGTAAGAACTTGTTTCGCAATCGAGATAAGATCAAATTGTATAAAAATAATTATTTTAACAAGTGTTCAAAGCAAAGAGTGATGTGTCATAGCTTAATGAAACGATTCTGAATTCAGTGTTGCGAGATGGTACGGTGGTCGCCTGATCGGAGAGGTATGTTTTCTCCGGGTACTCCGGTTTCCTCCCACACGAATGACCACATTTACGACTTCATCCGTGCCAACGGGAGTGATTAATATAAGTTGTTAAAGTTTGCTTAGCAATCGTTGTACAATAAATATAGTTTAAACTAATTCAGTGTTGAAAATTAATCCTCAGTGAATAAATGTAAGAGTGTGGACATCGTTATTCCGATGTTATATATGACACTCATAAACATATGAATGACAACATTGTTACTCCGAGGTTATATATGACACTCATAAACATGTGAATGACAACATCGTTACTCCAAGGTTATATATGACACTCATAAACATGTGAATGACAACATCGTTACTCCAAGGTTATATATGACACTCATAAACATATGAATGACAACATCGTTACTCCAAGGTTATATATGACACTCATAAACATATGAATGACAACATCGTTACTCCAAGGTTATATATGACACTCATAAACATATGAATGACAACATCGTTCGTGTCGAATTTTAGATGCATAGTTATCTACCCTCAAATTCGAATTGCTCATTACTTCAAGGATTTTTCATTTCAGTATTTCGTTGAAGTTGCTAATAATATTATCAGCGAAGAAACTAGAACAACATGGAAAGCGTTGATCAACGAGGTAGGTAGTAACTTAATGTGGTGATCATACACTTACCAATTTATAGAAATCATAGAACATAAGTATATAATTATGACATCACATATAGTTTATAATTATTTGAATACCGTAATAATATATGGTTATATAAACTATATGTGCATATAACATTAATATACAACCATTTAATAGCAGGATTAAGACAGTCATATCTGAAAAGCAATAGTACATAATTAAGTCATGCACAAAATGATACAATACATTGCATGAAAATGCCGATTGTTTGGGCCACAAGTTTTAACAACAGTATGCAACGGCCCGCACCATAAAGTCAAGCTAACCTTTGATAAACTAAATGACTGAAAAGAGTATACAAAATAGAATGAATACAAAAATG
>CM026387.1:61836861-62002205 GCA_014843695.1 Archivesica marissinica
TAGGTATATAACATATGTAGGTATATAACATATGTAGGTATATAACATATGTAGGTATATAACATATGTAGGTATATAACATATGTAGGTATATAACATATGTAGGTATATAACATATGTAGGTATATAACATAAGCTGAAAACGATCCAATCTGTAACATGTGGACTGTGTGAGGCGCTTAGCGTCGAACATAGGGTCAATATATACTGGATCCGTTTGAGGCTTATATCTACCTTAAAACACAAACACATATAACAGGATCTTACTAATTAAAATTATTAATTTCGTACACTTACGCATTGGATTTAAATAATTATAATAATCTGGCCTTTTTGAAAGCAGTTCAATATTAATAATAATGGACTGCAAGTAAAATTAGACGTCACGACAGTGCTTTAATATGTATGAATAGCAAACGTAATTTGATTATGGGATCACTACTTTACACTAAACTTTCCTTCATAATTATACCGTGTCTATGCTATGGGTATTGGTTAACATCAATGTCTTACACAATATATGCACACTCACTGAAAAGAAGCCGTAACTATCGACACACATACTTTGTATATAATAAATTTCGTGTTACAATCTAGTTCAGCGAGTGATAATGGTTGGTTCCAACTGCCAATCAGATCAAATTGATCAAGCGGTCGAGGACTGGTCTGGCTCGCTCGGCACGAGTGGTAGGGGTAAAAGAATATGGGTCGGGGTGATCGAGTAGATATCAGATGGTTGTCTGGTGGATGTCGTGGAGGAGTTGTGAATGATGGTGTGGGGTCGTGCACCATCGAGTAGCCGTCGGGAAGAAGTCATGTACAAGCCTCATCAAGCAGTTGGTCGAACATGGACGATCGAGTTGATCTGATCGACAGTGGGAACGGGACATTAGTGATCAAACCAGCGTATGTCGTATGTAATACGTCAGGTCCCTCATTTCACACACAAAGAATGAAGATTTCATTAACTTATGATTGTTCGATGCTTGTGTAACATGATATGTTGTAAATAATAAAGAATATCATACTGTTATTTAATAACTTACTGAACTATTTCATATACATTCTACCGTATTCTTGAAGAGATTGCCAATGGAATAATTGTCTTGTGTTCATTGGTACAATGATATTAATAGATTCGAAATGACGGAGAGTCAAGTATTTATGGCGTGTCAATAAACATTAATATTTAAATAGTTGTGTAACAAATGTGATGATTACGCCATTTCTAAGTCTGTACTTGAGAGAGTTGTTAAAGTTAATTAACATGAACAGTCTCCGAAAGACTTTTACCAAAGGTACATAATAAAATATAATATTATTTCCATTGCAAACATATCGAAGTTTACCCGATATATACTGTCACCATAAACATATGTGGACTTTTATATTGAGCGTTACAAATTCATTACAAATTTTAGAATTATGGATTTTACTATCACGAGTGAATAAAATAATCCTTCACACATTGTACTACTTTACCCAATAGTTCGCACATTTTGATACCAAATGTACCTATATTTTTGTCTAAAAGTAATAAAAGTATATACATTTTACCTCTAAGGCAAATGCACAGTTGCAAACCTGGACTAAACACATTTTAAATTCAAAGTGTGCTATAATTATTTTCTTTGTGTCATTAAAAAGAATAATTAATGTAAATATAAGCAATGAATCGTGGGTAATACGGGCACGAGCCGTATCAAACCAAAAAACGTGATATCAAACCAGAAAGCGAAAGTTATTACTTAGAAATGAATGTTAGCCTATTGTGTGCCGTTATTTGCCTACCACCATTCTGTCTACAACCCAGGTTGATACGCTGTGTTTTCCAGTCTGATATTATGCTTGCTGGTTTGATACGGTTACGATCCGTATCAAACTAGAACATTCGGCATCATAACTAGTTCCTGAGAAATTAACGCATGCGCACTCGGTGCTAGTTTGTTTACTTCAGTATTGATTGCATCAGTGTGTCAAATTTGACAGATAACAGAAGTTTGTAGCTTCGTGGTAATAGTTCAATCATGTTATATGTGTATACATATTTATCTAATTCAGTAAACGGATAAAGGAGAGCATTATTTCGATTATTAAATGTTCAAATTAATATCAAAGTAATAAAGACGTTCGTACTTGGCTAGTTTCATATCAACATATATATCAACCATCGGTAGCTTGATAGAATGATATCAGGATTCGACTTCCGGTCCCAGGCTGATATCAAGTTACCTCTCGTCGATACCTAGGCTGATATGAAACTAGCCACGAAATAACCTCTAAATACCCGGAGAGCTTCCGTTGATGACGGCAAACATGACGAATTGATAGACGTCGGATAGACGCTCGTACAAACGTTGGCGTTATGACCAATGGTGTGAATGCACTTCTGAAAGTTTCTGTGATATGATCGTGTGATCAGATTCGATGTATGCGAACATCAAGGGGCATTTTGAATTGACATGAAACAAACCGTATTAGCAACTTCTAGATAGTCATAATTATGTTGGTCACATGTCTTGGTAGTTTATCGATTTATACTTGAAATAACATCAGAAGAAGACATTATGGCTACAGATGCGTTATGAAGCTATAATGTGTACCCCCCCTAAATCTGCCATATGTTCCTCTCATAGCAAACGTCGCAACAATTGACTTGTGACAATACCGAATATGCGTTCAATAAGTACAATGTATATCTAGTATGCAAGCAATGCTAATAATAACACTTACTATAAGCATGTGTATAATTTATATATTGCGTTGCAATTATAAATATATGGTAATAATGTTAACCATTCTTGGATGCAAAGTCTAAGTTGTTAATGATGATCCAAATAATTCGAGACCATACATAGCCTTCCACCATACATAATACAACCGTACTAAAGCCGGTATACCGGGATATATTTACATTGTAAACATTACTTTTAGTTCATACTATTTCTGACCAGCGTAATTTGCATACTGCAATTTTGAGTCAACGGTATGACGTCACGACAGTGTAGGATAAAAGCCGAAAACGATCCAATAAGTAAAATATTAGACTGCGTGAGGCGTGTATGATCCGTTTGAGGCTTATATCTTACTTAAAACACACACCTATATAACACGATCCTGCTAATTAAAATAGTTAATTTTGTACATGTACGTGTAGGATTTAATACACTACTCGGGCCTTTTGACAGCAGTCCAATATTAATAATAATGGACTGCAAGTACACAGGTATGACGTCACGACAGTGTCTTAAGAGGGGTGATCAATGGATTGCTTGAATATTGTTTGAACAGTCAGTTGATAAATTAGAAGCATATTATATCACATAGTAGAACAGAACACAATATAAATGTATTCGTGACGTATAAATATTAAGTACATACTCATAGTATATACATACAGTTATATATAAATAAGCAAGTAAAATAAAGCTATCGTATTGCTAATGAATTCTAATTTAATATATAGGATGAATATTCTAGTTAGTGTGGTGGTGTAAATAAGAAGATAAAGCATTCAGTTTGGAGTTCCTATGGCTTACAACATTCTTAAAAATCGAGCGAAATTTAATACACTTTTCTATTATCACTGTTCATTAAAATACAAACTATTTACACACGAGATGTAATGCTGTAGTACTTATTAATGAGTTATTCATTCAAATCTGAGTAACACGGACAAATTAAAATAAAATGATACTCTTTGAATGAACCAGATGTTACCATTGTTGTTACCCGCCTTGTGCAGCCGTTGGTTAGTTTATGCAATTTATTTTCGCTCGAAGCAATAGCGAACCAAGAAATTACAACTTATATTAATCCCTCTCGAGACCTCATTTCTGATGGAATCCATCGGCACGAGGGAGAGAGAAGAGGCATCGTGAAACTTAAATGCCTTGCCTAAGGGCACACTCGTAACATCCCCAGATTGGCACGAACGCCGTTTATATATATTAACATATGTTATTGTATTATATTTTTCAGATAATAAAATTAATCATACAGGGAGACGCAACGTCGAGCCATCGTGCATCTAATAATTGTGGGAAATTAAATGCTTGTATCATAGTAATGGAAATGGCATTTTGATCTAACATACATTATAAATAATATGTTGTAATAGGCACTATTCCTGGTAGGCCTTTACCAAACGGTGACTGCTGCATTAGAACAATATGAGCATACATTATATATCCACACTGTTCATTTACTATATATCCACACCGTGTATTTACTATATATCCACACTGTTCATTTACTATATATACACACTGTTCATTTACTATATATCCACACCGTGTATTTACTATATATCCACACTGTTCATTTACTATATATCCACACTGTTCATTTACTATATATCCACACTGTTCATTTACTATATATCCACACTGTTCATTTACTATATATCCACACTGTTCATTTACTATATATCCACACTGTTCATTTACTATATATCCACACTGTTTATTTACTATATATCCACACTGTTCATTTACTATATATCCACACTGTTCATTTACTATATATCCACACTGTTTATTTACTATATATCCACACTGTTTATTTACTATATATCCACACTGTTCATTTACTATATATCCACACTGTTCATTTACTATATATCCACACTGTTCATTTACTATATATCCACACTGTTCATTTACTATATATCCACACTGTTTATTTACTATATATCCACACTGTTCATTTACTATATATCCACACTGTTTATTTACTATATATCCACACTGTTCATTTACTATATATCCACACTGTTCATTTACTATATATCCACACTGTTTATTTACTATATATCCACACTGTTCATTTACTATATATCCACACTGTTCATTTACTATATATCCACACTGTTTATTTACTATATATCCACACTGTTCATTTACTATATATCCACACTGTTCATTTACTATATATCCACACTGTTTATTTACTATATATCCACACTGTTCATTTACTATATATCCACACTGTTCATTTACTATATATCCACACTGTTTATTTACTATATATCCACACTGTTCATTTACTATATATCCACACTGTTCATTTACTATATATCCACACTGTTTATTTACTATATACGCATACTGTACATTAACTAGACACCCGCACAGTGCATTACCTATATACCCACTATTCATTAAATAGATGCAGGCACTGTTCAATAATTAGATATTCGCACAGTACATTAATTATATACCCACACTGTTCATTAACTAAATACAAGAACCGTGCATTAATTAGATATCCGCACCATGCATTAACTAGTTAGCGGCGCTGTGCATTAACAATATACACACATAATGCATTAACTAGATATCCGCACTGTACATTAATTAGATACCACACTATTTATTAATCAGATATCCGCATTGTATATTAACTAGATACCACCCTGTTCATTAACTAGATACCCGCACAATGCGTTAACTACGATACCCGCACCATGCATTAACTAGATACCCGCATCATGCATTAACTATATACCCTCACTGTGCACTAACTAGAACCACGCACTATGCATTAACTAAATGTTTAATGCCCATACTGAATAGGTACTTGGTTAATGCACAGACACACATATTTATACACATTTATATTTAAGTCGATTGCGAAACAAGTATACTACACCGTATATTAATCACTCTCGAGCCTGACCTCATTCCTGATGGAACCCATCATCACGAGGGAGAGAGGGAAAGAGAGAGCGTAGGCAATGTGGGGTTTGCCTAAGTACACAACACTGGGAATGTTGCACCAGAAGCGCTACGACTGCGCTATCATGACTTCCACTTATTTTAAACCATACCCGTACAGTACAGTACATTTATGTATTCATAAATTTAATGTAAATAATGCATCTTGGCATACATGCTTAAAAGTTCATGCACACGCTGATTTTTTTCCACGGTTACATATTTAGTTTATACAAATTTATTTTAGCTCGATTGCGAAACAAGTTCTTACAACTTATATTAATCAATCTCGAGACCTCATTCCTGATGGAATCCATCGCCACGAGGGAGAGAGAAGAGGCAAAGTGGAAATTAAATGCCTTGCCTAAGGGCACAATGGTAACGGCTCCAGCGGGGCTCAAACTCCAGACCTTTCGCACCTGAAGCGAACGTGCATCCACTGGGCTATCACGACTTCCACACACCGTTACATATTTAGGTATATATTTATTGTTTTACAGGTACATACACTCAACATAATTCGTAATCGGTCACCTGGTGTTTTATAATATTTGGTACCAACTAATAATCACACAATATAAATAGTTTCATATTGTTAGACGCCAACTGTAAGCGTAAATTGTTATGACATCATTAATGTGTTATGACGCCAAGTAGCGTTATATCTATGTATTGAACACTGTTATAATTACGCCAACATTTCTTATAAATCGTCGTTTGTATTATCGGTGATAGTATATTAATACGTTCCAATTCATTAAGAAATATGCATAATTTAAAGCTTAATTTACAAATTAAAATGAACCTTTATTCTCTCAGCCAATTTGCCCAGATAGTATTACACATATAGGAACATATGTGATGGATGTATGAAACGGTATACAAGCAAAGTTATGTGATGAAATAAATGGTCTCATAACTATATGCTATGTTATGTTATATTTCGGGGTTTACGCCTGCATCAGCACCATTTTGGGCTATATCGCCGGCGGGCAGTTTACCTAGCAACACCTTTCCTGGGCAGGCTCCAGCGGTTAACCAGTACTTGGGTGCTCCAACCTCCGTAAGAAACTGCCAACTTTTTCATATAAATGAGACACGGCCTGAGCGGGGCTCGAACCCGTGACCATCAGGGATTATAGGTTACAGTGGTATACAAGTCAGCGACCTTAACCACTCGACCACGGAGGCGGACCCTCATAAGTATAATTATGAGTAGTGAATAAACCGATGTAATATTATACATAGCGAACTACATAATTAATGATGTTATGCTAATTTGGACACTATACTAAACGTGTAAGATCCATGTTGGATACTGTGTCTTGTACCTTAGAGGCTGTAATAGCCCAGTCCGAACCATGGCGGTGGTGTCCTTAATCAACAAACTTAACTTCCTATTTCCCCTTGAGGGCCATGGAGTTCATCAGGAATGAGGTTTCGGGTGCGATTAATCTAGTGTTGTAAAACCTTCCTTCGCAGTCGAGTTTAAATAGATTTGTATACACTATGTTGCCACAAGATTTGGAAGATAAATGCATGTCACATTTCTGTTCTCTTTATTCGTTCTCATTTACATGTTTAATTTCGAATGTCAGGAGTCAAAAAGCCATACACAAATAATCTCATCCAGTCGCACATCAGTCCTGGCCAATCCCCATGCATGTACATACTGTGTTTTATTATATACAAGATATGTCATTTTTTCCGAAGCACGTATCTGGTTCAATATTTATCTTGTTACTAGATTCTTCCTTTCCTTTGTTATACACACTTCATCGATGCACATTGTCTACATATTTGTAATGGTCTCAGAGTCGTAGTCGACTTTATATTACAATCAATCGTATCATTGAACGTATCAGTATACACGGCTTCGCTAAATGCCGTCATCGTCGCCGAGACAACATACTCGCCCATATGCTCTGTGGTGGCAAGGGTGAAACAACTCAACTCATCAGAGACATATATTATTAATGTATGTCACGACATTCCTAGCACATTGACTGTGAATGCACTACACCCGTATATGTTGAGCTCCCACGTCGTACGGTACTATTGAAGTTATACATCGCCGACTGCTCAGCACCCAGGCTGCGATATTTAAACTTAGGACAACAACAGAACAAATAACGATTGTAGTATTTCCGGAACTGGCTGCTCAGAAAATACAAAGCATAGGGATTCACGCATGAGTAGATGTAGGTCAAACAGAATGAGGTTATCTTAAAAACATGCCAAAACATGTTAAATTCCACATCCGTATAAAAGTGGATGAGGATGGAGATGTGCCTCGGTAGCCAGCATATGACAAATATAACAACGAATGATAGCACGATTTTGGCGACCTTCAGTCGGGCTTGCACCTGGCGCTTCTGTTGCTGATTCATCGACGAGTCTTTCACTGACTCACATGGGATTTCTCGGCTACTCACAATCAGAATGTTTGCCATCATTACGTAGAACAGTCCTATGATCAGAAGCGGCGTGACAAAAAACACTATGAACCTAAACATAGAATGACCCTTTGGGTACCATTCCGGATAGTGGAAAGGATATATCATGCATATAGCGAGCTGCACATTCGTGTCTGAAGTGTTTGTCTCATTTGCCTCAGCATGGAATCCTGACACATATTCAAGTTGACTGGTAAAGCCGTCAGGAAGAGCTAATACTACGGATAATATCCAAATCGCTACCACCGTAACGATGGTAACAAGGGTCGGTTTTCCTGTATGCTTGCTCATTGGGTGAACAATGGCGATATATCTGTCTCCGCTAAGAGCCGTAAGTGTAAATACTGATACACCTAGGGACAGAGTCTGCATGAATTCGTTGAATTTACACAACCATTCACCAAACGGCCAAGATGTAAATGAGTAAAATGTTGACGAAAATGGCACGGAACACAATAATAACAATAAATCACCAATAGATAAACTCACAACAAATATGTTCGGAGTGTTTCGCATTAATTTGTTTCTCAACACTGTAAAGATCAAAGCCGTGTTACCAATTACTCCAGCAAGAAAGATGATTGCGAATAATACTGGTACGATGATAGCCTCAGGTCTATCCTCTGCTTCAATAAGCGGTTCAAGTATGGTAGTGTTGTCTGCACACTGTGTTACCGATATGTTGTCCATGACCGTAGTCAACTCAACTGCTGATTGGTTCATACCTGTTTCGGGATGGCACTCGTGTCTTGTGATGAAATGTTTACGCTTCTTCTACGTATGTCTGGAAAGAGAATGATAGCAATTGTTTAATGTATGATCTATTGATTCCGATACAAAGTTTCCTAATGAGAGATGTCGGTCAGTTACTGTTCCTGAATACGCCTTAACAGTATGTATACTAGAGGACATAGAAAACGCACACCTACATTATATGATTAGTATTACATGAACACGAAATACGAAGAATTCCATCAAAGATATATCACATCTGTATTACAAAACACAAACTGAACATTCCAAAATGTTTAAAACTATGTATTTATATAGTTATTGTTTTTCATGTAAAACACACTTATCCGAAGTGTGCGTTTTCTATGTCCTCTAATATAGGTCCTCTTAAGTGGTTTCCTATGTTTGTATCGTTGTTTCCTTTGCACACAAGTCTATCAAGTTCCATCCTCTTCTCGTGTTATAATTAGTATGCTATTATATCGCGACATATATCCTACAGTATATACAATAGGTAAACCATCTGTAAATTTGTGTTATCAATTAACTACCATGATTTGGATAAAATAACGCAACATCTTGTTAGGGACCAACAGTCATAACAAAGGATTCCAACTGAAAGAACACTATACAGTTCAGGTTAAATCGGACTTTTTCTGCCAAGGGAGGTGATAGCAAAGCCAGCGCGGTCCCTCATTAAAGTTCCATTTCAATTTATAAGACAGTGCCATAATTTTATGTTCGCCTGGTAGACCCTGTTCCTCCATTCGTTATAGGCAAACTATTTCGTAGTTTGAAGTTGTATAGTATATGGGTAGTCAATAGCTATCAATGTACTACACAACAATATATTATACAACGGACGCTATCATCATCACTTTGATCACCTCATGACCACATCTATTTTCAGTAATGCAATTTTTCTGTTTCTAAGCTGGATAATGTATTTAAATATGAGTTAATTCTTTAAAACATATGCATGTTAATTGTAGTGATAACGTGAAGCCTCAAATTGTATTATCCATATTTCGATATTAAGCACACACAACTATCCATTGCTATCAGAGCATAACACCCGATCTGTAGTCCAGTGGTAACACGCTGGACTCGTAATCCAGGGATCGCAGGTTCGATCCCTCGTCTGACCATAATAAAATTAACAGTCTTTCAGATGGGACGTTAAACCGAGGTCTCGTATCGGTGATTTACACTGTGCACGTAAAAGAACCAGAGGAGACTCTGGAATGGGTCTCTTTCTGTATCATGCACTATCCTCCAAAACTCTAAAATGACTAATCTCTTCGGGAGGCGTCGCTCATATGGGTAACCGGTAGCGACAATAAATAAACATAAAACACACACTGACTTAGTAAATATTACTTACTGTGACGACAAAATAACACCGTGACATGAAATGGTTTGTACAAGGTGCAATTCTTATTAGTACATCCGTATTATATTCACAATATTTACCTACATAATAATTGCTGTTTCATGATCTAACCAAATATTATAAAATTTAAAACCCTACTGAAATCCAATCAAAAAAGCAAAATTAAAATATTTAATTAATAGATCAATATAATTTATTACATAACAAGGCCATACTTTGTGTGTTTGTTTGTTTGTTCGGATTTTACACATTCATGTCGCCGGCGAGCATTTTAGCTAACAACACACTTTGTGGATAGGCTCCAGAAACTGCCAACTTTTTCATATAAACAGTCACGGCCTGAGCGGGCTTGGCCACTCGACCACGGATGCGGTCAAAAGACAATACTAATCAATACCGTAGACACACATATGATACAATTGAAAGACAATCAATACAATTGTTTAGTACTACTAGTATTTTGGATTGTTTCTATACTTTGTTTGTTAATCAAATTCTAGCTCAATTATATCTGTATATATTGTGCACCACGGCAGTATATACAAGTAAAGTGTTTGTTTATTATAGTGTCACCCCTATTTAAAAGACCAGCCATTTCTGACTGATGAGACGCATCTTTTTATGGACATCAGTACTTCCCAAATCCCTTGCTTGTATGCCAGGCGCCAGGCTGGTAGGCAATCGGTACCCATTACTTAACTAGCTGGCTGCTCACCATCGGCAATATCAGAACGAACCCCTGACGATATTCAAACCTTCGACCTCCCGCTCCGTAGGTGGACGTCTTAACCACTAGGCCACGGAGACGATAGATACATGTAGTTTCATAACTGGAGCATCCTGGACCAATTAGTTTAGTCTTAGATCATATTGGCATCTGAGTTCTGGCATGGGACTTCATACTATGCATAACTGTATTTTAAGATTAGCCTGGGTTCCAGTCTGTCAATCTTCCACTAATTTACTTCTGACAAAATTACAAAGTTGAAATTATCAGAAACTAAATACAGCCCAATTGATGGTATCGGTGTTAAAATTTATTTATATAGCCGACAAGGCAACACATATCAACGCCTGTTCCTAGGCTATATTATGATATACAAACACGTGTATAGACAATTTAATTAGTAAATGTACGCGGCATGCTATATGCATTTTTTTGAATTATCAGTGTTCCACTATAGTTCCGATCAAGACTACTTACTAACTAGATTATGTATCGTAGTTTATGGAACGGTAATATCTGTTACAGAAACACTTCAGGATACCTCATGAGTATGCGCAAGACTTTTCAAGTATTTGATGAAATGCAGACTGATGATTTGGAAATACACATGAGTTGTAAAAGTAAAGTGTTTGTTTATTATAATATGGCCCCTACTGAAAGGGCCAGCCATATATGACTTATTGTACAACTCTTATGGACAGTACTTCAAGAATCCTATCCTTGGTTTAAACAGTATTTATTGAAAGACATAAGTCACTTATAACATACAACAACAAACATAATGCAAAGGATCAAGTAGGAAGCTAACACTAGCTTATTTAAAAACTTTCTCCATGTATTGTTTTTAATTGCAACGTAAAACAACCGGCAAAAACATAAAATAGTAGCTTTAGGAATGTGATGAAATGAAGTAGAATAGTATGGTATGTAGTCTCAGGTTACAAAAGTGGAACAATGTCTTATCCTTGAAGACCAGGCGCCAGGCTGATATACAATCGGTATCAATTATTTAACTAGATGGCTGCTCACATAACGGCCATATCAGACGAGTTTCGAACCTTCGACCTCCTGTTCCGTATTTAGTTACATTCATTTCATATTTTATTTCATCTGCCAATGTTATTTGGTTTCCTCAGCGTTCATGAATTCTCCAGGAGTGTGTTCATGCATATATTTGAATGATAGTAGGACATTGTCATACTTTATTGGGGATTTATGCCGATCACTACATCTACATATATACATTTGCATTATATGACATAATATTACAATAATTGTAATCACGCGTTACATTCGAAGTTGTAGACGCAATTCCAACGATGTTTGTGCTTGTTTTCAAGTGGTCGTTTGATTTTGGGTTTAAAATCGCGCTTATATTGTTGGTTACGTTCCAACTATTATTGATGGACGAAGAGCAGTATTTCAAGTATGTAATTGGAACAAGATAGAACCATCGACCTACCACAAACCAGCTTGCAAGCTTTCTCGCATGAACGAATGCGACACCCCAGTGGGAATTGAACCTACTTCGGTGATATCGATGGGATTTAAAGTCAACGTTATGCTCTCGGCCACGAGTGTCATTTTTTCACAAGAGTAATATAAATCTAATGTCCATGGGCTACGACTGTGATATAAGAATGAAATCTGACTTTCCAAGATATAACAGTCGCGGCATTTGACAGCTAGTTTATCTGATATATGGAAATGGATCGGCTTGTACACTAGACTATCCAAAGGCTGAGGGGAAAATATCTGCTTAGAATGCATACGGATTGAACAATGATACTTCTATCAATCACACTGGTGTCTATATATGCCCATGAATAACATTAAACAGTGTGAACTTTCGGATACAACCTGACTTATTTATACTGACACAATAAACAACACTGTACACTGTTATATTGAGCGTTACTTGTATGTTATAAATCTTAGAATTATGGACTTTACTAGCATGAGTGAAGAAAATAATCCTTCACACATTACACAAATTTTGAATCAAAATGTGCCTAGATTTATTTCTAAAAGGATACCAATTTGATAAAATGGCAAGTGCACCGTTTCTTTTTGGGTGCTTGTAAATATGGATTAATTTTGTAATATAGTTTTAGAAGTAATATGAATAATACATTGCTTAGTATGTACTTTGTTTGGCAGTAGATATAATACTATAGTAATGAATCATATTCGATTGGTTCGCTGAACATCATACACCCCCACCCACTTGTATTGCATTGTATGTATGTATGCTCCATTAACGTTAAACCACTTGCGGGGACATATACGTGTTGTTTTCATGAGTAGGTCTAGCCGACCCAAGCGGTTAACCAGTACTAAGCAATGTGTGTATTGTGCATTGCACAATGGCACTACATACGTGGCCTGACTAAGTATCGAACCCGGGACAGTTCCATTTCACTGGATCACGGACGCAACACATGTCACGACACATATGTCTGGACGCCGGACTAATTGTTCACATGTTCATATATATAATTGATGAGGAACATATAGAGGCATGTACGTACAATGTCGATAGGAAGCTACGCAACTGCTGCGCAGACACTGGTATTTTAACTTTAAACAAGTCAAAATCCTACTATTTCTTACAACTTGTTTCCTGATTCACATAAACTGAAATAATTAATGAAATATCGCTAAATCACTAAGCTTACGCATATTTTATTACTTTCAAATAACATACATAACTTAATATATACACAAACTACACTAGGTATACAATGAATGAAATGTAACGAATAATATATGAGTGAAGCTATTATAATTTATAAGAAGCAAATGGGTTGGGTCACAAGTTTTACCAACATTGGTGACGACCCTCCCCTCAGATTAAAGATATGTGACAGGTTGAAGAGTCTTTGCCTATGATTCCTAAGAATTAGCGTGCATAGGTATTGGAATATAATAAATCAAATGATGTATTAATATCAATGTAACAAAATGCAAAGAAATTATAGGAAAGACAAAAATTAAAACTCATGAGACGTCCATATGTGTTTTGAACATATCACCGTCATGTGTCAGTGCATTGCTTGACGTGATGGTGTACGTATGGTAGGTAGGTTAGATGGTGCTGTATGAGATTACCATTACCAAATGTGTGTGATGTACACACAACATCTGGAAAAACAGGTCAGGAGAAACCTGCGCCAAATATCCCTGTGTACCGTTACAAAACTAATATACAACTATCACTTGCTTCCGACAATGTGCTTACAAATGATTTAGCAGTTGTAAAACGCTACTAGTTCCGAGTAAATTACAACAAATGGCAGTTCGTATCGCCACGGAACCAAACGTACACTAAGCAAAGCAATATGTTTTTCAGATTACTATTAGATACACTAGTCTTTGGAAGATTACTGACAACTTCCGACTGCATATGCCAGAAATAGTCGGGGGGGGGAGAATTATCCACGAGGTAATCAAAAAACAAATTGATATGAGATGTAATTTCAGTATCGTTTTGTTCAGCTCAGCTGGGGGTCTTACATCTGAATACCAATATACAATCATGCACGCATTGCTACGCCATGATAAGACATGCTAATACATGATGATGCAGTTCATTTATCCTAAATTCACAATTAGTTTTCACTGTGTTGGAATGAATATATCTCCGTCATATTTTCAAAGAAAATGCCAGGAATCGGATTCATGAACCTATCTAATGTCTGTAGCAAATCCGAAGATACATTATGTTTCATTGAATGGCGAGTATCTATACATTATGTTTCATTGAATGGCGAGTATAGATACATTATGTTTCATTGAATGGCGAGTATATATACATTATGTTTCATTGAATGGAGAGTATATATACATTATATTTCATTGAATGGCGAGTATATATACATTATATTTCATTGAATGGCGAGTATATATACATTATGTTTCATTGAATGGCAAGTATATATACATTATATTTCATTGAATGGCGAGTATATATACATTATATTTCATTGAATGGCGAGTATATATACATTATATTTCATTGAATGGCGAGTATAGATACATTATGTTTCATTGAATGGCGAGTATATATACATTATATTTCATTGAATGGCGAGTATAGATACATTATGTTTCATTGAATGGCGAGCATATATACACTATATTTCATTGAATGGCGAGTATCTATACATTATGTTTAATTGAATGGCGTGTATAGAAAGCAATGGTATCGATCGGTGCAACCGACTTAGTATATACCATTTTATTATTACCATTTGGTTTAAACATGTTTATTCATTCATAATGTACAGTACATATCTATTGTATACAGAATGAAAATGCATTCAATCGAAACCATTTATCAACCTCAGAAAGTTCAATGACCAGTGTTTTAGTAATTTGTAAACCCACTACACACAATAGCTGTAACTCTTTCTCTAGTGATATTATGTCGTGTTTAACTTCATTGTTTTCTTATGCTACTGTCAGACTTTAGATAGTTATGGTTAGAGGTATGCTTGTATTCTAATGGATACACATTTATTTTAGCTCCATTGCGATGCAAGTTATTACAACTTATATTAATCACTCTCGAGACCTCATTACGGATGGAATCCGTCGCTACGAGGGAGAGAGAAGAGGCATGTGGAATTTAAATGCCTTGCGTATGGGCACCATCGTAACGGCTCCGACGGAGATCGAACTCCAGGCCTTTCGCACCTGAATCGAATGCTCTACCACTGCACTATCACGACCACATACTTTAGATTGTCTGGCGCCACTGAAAATACAAGTGTAATCATAGCAAATGTGTATGGTAACATTCGCATTCTGATATATGGCCCGGCCTTGATTGTTGTTACCCTTTTGTGTTTTATGTTTATTTATCGTCACTACCGGTTGCCCATATGAGCGACGCCTCCTGAAGAGATTAGTCATTTTAGATTAGTTGTTACGCTGTTTTGGTTGGTTTATTTTAATAGATAATGCAAGCAGTGATCGTGCACGTACACTTACAACTATATAATATTGCTAATGACATAAAATAAATTTCCCAGTTATTTCCTGCACTGGAACGCATTGCAGATCAAAAGAAGCATACTTTTGCATTGCGATATTACAACACGTGTATGGTAGTGACCCTTACCGACACAACATAATATAAATATATTTAAAACATTGTCGTAACGTCATACCGCAGTCCCTTATTATATTACATATTACGCTTAAATGTACGAAATTAACAATTGTAAGGTGTGTTAAATAAAGTAATATATTAGCTTCAAACGGATCCAATATGTAAAATAGTGGCACTGTCTGTCTGCACCGCTGTGTGCCTCACACAGTCCAATAGTTTACATATTGGATCATGTGAGGCGTATATCCTATATACATATATATAACAATAGAAGAATCGACGACTTTCTTAGTGTATTCGTATAGCATAAATAAATACGAATCATCCAACTTGACAACCATTTAAACTTACTTATATTAGTACTACATACATCTTGGAAAGGGCTGTTACTAATGTTTTCAAAATGTTTAGCACAATCCGTTTGCACTTTGAAAATGTCATGTATATGTATATGGATATTATACGGTTTTATGTATGTTATACACGTGACAGTAATGCTATTGTGATATGTAATTGTAAATTGTATTCATCAATATGAAAAAAGTTGCAATAAAATATTATTAAATCATTAAAACGGGTATTCAAGAAAGGTAACAATGTTTGCTAATAGCAGATAGGTAGAAAGATTCTGCCATGAAACATAAGTAACAACATGACTGAACAGTAAGTTGACAAGGCTACCACTAGGAGCTGGACCGACGCGATTGCCTATCCTCGGACCGGGAAGTGTGTGAGATGGTACGGTAGTCGCCAGATCGGACAGTCGGGTTTTCTCCGGGTACTCCGGTTCCCTCCCACACGTATGCCCACATATACGCTTTTATCCGCGCCAACGAGAGTGATTAATATCAGTTGTTAGAACTTGCTTCGCAATCGTTGTAATATAAATAACGTTTAAACTGTATTGCCTATCGCTATCAGTATACAATCCCGGCAGCCATAGGTCAGGTCTTACAGGCTGATCAGTAGACCATTGGTCAACATGTTGGACTGTGAATACAGTGATCGCATGTCTGACCCTAATAATATTGACAGTCTTTGAGATGGGACTGAAAACCTAGGTCTCGTGTAGGTGCTTTACACCGTGCTAGTAAAAGACCCAGATACTCTTGAATGAGCCTCTGTCTGTATCATTACAATATCCTCTCAAACTCTAAAACGACTAATCTTTTCAGTAGGTGTCGCTCATATGGGCAACGGGTAGCGACGATAAATAAACGTAAAACACACACAGGTCAATTATTGGCATGTGGAGAAGGTAGCTGGGTGTGACAATCCCCATGTTTGTTGGCGAAATTAAACATCACAGATTGATATTTTATTTTGTGAATGACTGTTACCGATGGAGGTATTAAGGAACGGTCACAGTGAGAAATGTTATATGGTAATCCAGGAGATCAATACGAATTTGCATACACAAACGTAGCAAATAGTGGAGACAAATCTTGCGGAAAAGGAAAATATGCAATACAACGCTATTACGGTGAAACCTGTCTTAAGCAGCCACCCATTGGATTCAATGAATGTGGCTGCTTAGTAGATGTCAAATGTATAGTAAAACTATATATTAGGAATCTGGAAATTGGCTGCTTAATACAGGTTGGTTGTTTAATAGAGGTGACCACTAACACATGTTTGACTGTATATGTGGGTGAAGTTATCAGTGAGCAGTTTATTGCTCTACTACTGTCATATGTAGTGTACTGATGCTCGTGAAATAATTGTCATCAAAGCTTACCATATTCTATTTATGCGCAATAATATGTGGCAGTCTGGATAGCGCAGTGGTAGTGCGTTCTTTTCAGGTGCGAAAGGCACGAAGTTCGTACCCAGCTGTAGCCGTTACGATTAAACAAGGCACTTACATTCCACATTGCCTCTTCCATCTCCCTCATGGAGATTCCATCTGTAATGAGATCTCGAGAGCGATTAATCTAACGTTGTAAACACTTGTTTCACAATCGAGCTAACATTACAATTATATAAACTAAGCGCGAAATAATACACGTGGAGTGCTCAGTACGTATCACTGGATGCATACATGTTATACTACAGGATGATATAATTCATGATGTGTTGGTGTTTATTGAAGCTTAATAATCTCCAAGAGTTATTTTTCAAAAATTAAAATAATAGTATTGTTTCAACACAAACATACAATTTAGCATTTCAATTAAACGCCACGTGTGGAGTTACATGTATAGTATTTAACAATGTTACTTATTTTTGTGTCAGCTGTATATGTTTACATTATTTTGGCTAACATGAATCATAATCTTTATGTAGCTATGACGTCATAATTACCCATAACTTTTCAAAATGGCCATCTGTTTCAAGTTTTCAAATTCCCATAACTGTTTTATTTGAAGTATGATGCTCATAATTATTTCCGATTAGATGGTGCCTAAATGTTCAATCAATTTGCCCACGTTTTTCCTTTAAAGGTGTACCCTACATGCATTGCATACATCATCCCCTATTAACATCATTTACATCCTATATTAAGCAATTATCTAATATATCTTACTGTTGCTCACATGGCAATTTAAATCATGACGTCAATAGTTTGTGTATTTTCTTAGCAAAGCGGTTGATAAATTGCGTGCTGTTACATTTATCGTCTACCCTTTATCTCTTTCACCGCCAATGACGTATACAAGCGATATTACAAAAAAGCAGAGATCCTGAGCAGACAGAACAGAACGTATGCTGATTGCTCATCGGACAGTGGAGCTGAAGCACCTGGCCGAATAGCAAACAACATAGATCCTGATCTGGAAGAGTTAAGCTATATAATACACATGTGTAGTTCAAAATTAATTATAAACTAAACTATCTCTACATGACAGTACAGTAACTGAGTTGCAATTACCGTTAGTGTAACAAACACGACTATATGTCTTTCTCGGCGCCGGTGCTGTGGGTGTGAGTGTGTGTGTGGGGGGGGGGGGGGTAAACTAGACGTTCATTTGCCATCACAAGAGCAATGTTTAAAGCGACACTATACGAGAATAAATGATTTTGGTAAGACGTACCAACTATTTCAAGAATATCATTTCCAATAGCTTTTAAAACAATCCAATTAATCACAACAAACGAAACTTATCGAATATACATAGTACTATCGTATACGCGAATTGTTCATCAACACACGTATATAAGCAATGCTCAATATGCATGCTTGACGTAACGATATAATTATGTTGAACCAGCTGTCTTAGGTGTTTGTTCTGATTGTAGCTAGAGAGTGATGCGTTCCTGATGTACGAACACCGTGGCAAACCGATTCAGGAAATCGTACTTTCACCTATAATTATTGCAAAGCACGTACTGCTTCTTTACTGGCTGAACATATAATGGAAGAATATGCTTCAGGTATGAAAGGCCGTCAAGGAGTCAAGCTCTATCCCTTACAAGTATGCCCTTAGACAAAGTATTTAACTTGTTGCTTCTTCTATCTCCCTCGTGACGATGGATTTCATCAGGAATGAGGTCTCGAGAGTGAGTAATATAAGTTGTAAGAATTTGTTTCGCAATCCAGCTAAAACAAATTTGTATAAACTAATGATTAAATATAGCATACATCCAATGCGCGCGCAAATAATCAGACTGTATTATTCTATTAAGCTATTAGTTTGAGATAACACATTGTTTTGTGCTTGAGGTTCACATAGAATGAAATTAAAACTGTCTGATACAAACGATATTGCAATACCCCTAGGTAAAACGTGGTTCGGCTATAGTACGTGCTTCCGATATCGGCTCAGATGAAAGATAAACAACGATGTTAAAAGCGTGTACCAATTATGTAAGATATTTCCATTGCAATCACTTACGGCATCTCTACACCGAACAAACAAGTACAGCACTAAAGCACTCACAGGGACAGACAGCTACAAAGCAATTAACTTAATACCTTCAGTAGTAATATGTTGTTTTTTTTGCAAAATGCCATGAAATCCTTTCAACAATACCTCGAGGTTAAAACGTATCTGTTAAATAATATGTTCGTACCAGATTGTATATAGATAACTCATTTACTACTACTTTATCAGCTTCTATGAAACAATTTCGCCGGTAATGGCTCGAGTTATCTTTCGTCTAATTCAATATATTGGAGTTATATAATGTAGTTAAAATTCCACTTAACATAACTGTTTAACTATTTCTTTACACTGCACGATCATTCAACACCACTCAGACGGATCTGTCATTCAGTGGTTAACACGTTGAACTGGTAATCCAGGGATCGCAGGTTTGATCCCGCGTCTGACCCTAATAAAATTATTAATAGTCTTTCAGATGGGACGTTAAACCGAGGTCCCTTGTCGGTGCTTTACACCGTGCACGTAAAAGAACCAGAGTAGACTCTGGAATGGGTCTCTGTCTGTATCAATGCACTATTCTCCACATATCGAATATGACTAATCTCTTCAGGAGGCCTCGATCATATGGGCAACCGGTAGCGACGATAAATAAACATGAAACACACACATATATGTCATTATTTCACTGTTAATCCCGGTGATGTCTCGCGTGTGTTATTGCCGTCTATGATTAGTCCATCACTCAAGTATATCCAATATCTAACGATACGTCAACAATATTCAAAAATAATGTACAAACGTCATCTGCATAACGTAGATATCCCCCACCGTCTGTAGTTTGAGAGAACTAACTACTACCAACACCCATACAATGCACAGTATATGGAATTAATTTAATGTTTATCGTATAAAGTATTATCACTTAACCATTTCCTTCATAGAGATTTAGGTTAATATACTATTATATCTCCATACACACGGCATTCATTTAGCTATCATGCAGTGGATAAGTAGTCGCCATATCTATTCCACCTCCATAGATATTACTGGGACTACATGAGATTTAAGTTAATATACTATTATATCTCCATACACACGGCAGTCATTTAGCTATCATGCAGTGGATAAGTAGTCGCCATATCTATCCCACCTCCATATATATTACTGGAACTACATGAGATTCTGGCCTTTATTATGAACATTGGTTTGGCTACTACATTGTCAATATATATCGTATTGGTAATGGCGTCAAAAGGTGCTTCTATGAGGGAAAGGGTTAAATGACCATTATTATTAATATCGGACTGCTTTCAA
Organism: Archivesica marissinica; assembly: GCA_014843695.1. Taxonomy (NCBI): domain Eukaryota; kingdom Metazoa; phylum Mollusca; class Bivalvia; order Venerida; family Vesicomyidae; genus Archivesica; species Archivesica marissinica. Next base: position 61,858,144 of record CM026387.1, read on the forward strand.
AGGTCAGAGTATTACATATGTTAAAGACTCTATACCGTGAAGTAATTTAATGGAACTTAGTGGATGGAATCTACGAGTATTAAATGCCGTTCAATTCTATATATATTACATTTGAAGAAGAAATGTTCCGCATCTTCGATGCCATGATGTGCATGAACACATTGGCAAATATGGCAAATCTGTAAATACAATTGTCTGTGTAGCTCACAAATAAACTATGAATATGGTGCAGGCAAATATATAGTCATGTTCAGACCGATTGTCACTATTTATAAATTAGTTGCTATCATATAATTGTATTCGCTACAAAATCATTGCTACTCAAGTTTTGCATTATATATTTCGTAAATGTTATTGCTATGCTTACTCGTACCTTATATAAATCATGCGTTTCTGTAAACTTTGTATTTAACCGCCGATCATGTTTCTTGGCGATGGACATGTACATGTTTATGCCAATAAAAACTGACTTGACTATTAAATCAAACCCTATGGGTAAATGTACGAAATTAACAATTTTGATTAGTAAGATATTGTTCTATAAGTGGGTGTTTTAGTAAAGGATAAGCCTCAAACGGACCCAATACGTTTTCGGCGTATATCCTATACTGATAGAGAACATTCTAATAAAAAGTCGAGTGTTTTTACGTTTATTTATCGTCGCTACAGGTTGCCAATATGAGCGACGCCACTTGAAGAGATTAGTCATTTTAGATTTTTGGGGGATAGTGTAATGATACAGACAGAGACCCATTCTATACTTTGTATATAATAAATGTCATACAATCTAGATCAGTGAGTGATAATGGTGGGTTCCCACTGCCGATCAGATCAATTCTGTGTGCCATTTGGATGACTGTTTTGTCAGAAACGCCATTGGTTATGCTTATTGGATTGTAATTGCATTATGAAACACACCTGTAGCATTACCGCCTGGACCACCCTAATACTAGTAGATTTGTAATTAATGCTCACAATAGCAGATAAACCAGTGACGGTATTTCTGAATGATCCATGCATTAGCCGAGACACATGTGCCAGTATTTTTGAATGATACACGTTTCAGTGTGTTTTACGTTTATTTATCATCGCTACAGGTTGCCAATATGAGCGACGTGTGTGTGTTTTATGTTTATTTATCGTCGCTACCGGTTGCCCATATGAGCGACGCCTCCTGAAGAGATTAATCATTTTGATTTTGGAAGATTGTACAATGATACAGACAGAGCCATTCCAGAGTCTCCTCTGGTTCGATTACGAACACGGTGTAAGCACCGACACGAGACCTCGGTTTAACGTCCCATCTGATAGACTGTTAATTTTATTAGAGTCAGACGGGGGATCGAACCTGCGATCCCTGGATTAGCTGTCCCGCGTGTTACCACTGGACTACAGACCCGTCTGTTGAAAAGACGAACCGGATCATAGTACATTTATCGTTACACTTATTGATTAGCTGTTGAAATAAACATAATACCGCAATGGTGCTAATCCTAGCATATCTTCGAATGAGAAACTAATATCAGCTCATTCTGTGTGGCATGTGTACTGACAATTCATTTCATTGAGGAAGTCATGTTGTTCTCTAGACTGCACTTAGTGTAGTTCATAAAATGTTGGCATAATCAACAACTATATTGCCTTTTGTGTTTTACGTTTATTTATCGTCGCTACCGGTTGTCCATATGAGCGACGCCTCCTGAAGAGATTAGTCATTTGATATATTTGGAGGATAGTGCAATGATAGAGACAGAGATCCATTCCAGAGCTCCTCTGGTTCGTTTTCGTGCACGGTGTAAAGCACCCACACGAGACCTCGGTTTAAAGTCCCATCTGAAAGACTGTTAATTTTATTAGGGTCAGACGGGGGATCGAACCTGCGATCCCTGGATTACTAGTCCAGCGGGTTACCACCGGACTACAGATCCGTCTGTATTGCCTTTGACCATTTACAAAGATAGAAATATGACAACGACATCACATAATGTTACATATATTATAATCATATATTAAGACATACAATACATTAAGACCCAGAAGTAATTGACAGAGTACTACTATATAATGCCATAGTTTCTTTGGTGTATGTACAAACATTTATCAAAAAAATAAATAGTTTTACTTGACATGATAGATATAATGTATTCATTGATGGCCATGCTATGTAGCCCACCAATTTGAATCTTATATTCCAATACAGTGAAACCCCTCAAAACCGGAATTCCCTCCAAACCGGACAATTTTCGCGGTCCCGATATTTTCCCTTCTTTGTTCATTGTATATAGAGGATTGTCACACTCACTAATGTTGCTAGAACGTGTGGATCAACCATTTTGATTGTGGTTGTGATTGTTATACATGCATGCATAGAGAGTAATAATATGTAATCAACTATGGATTGAAAACAAAATTCCGTTGATGCTAGATTGGGTCTTGTAATTCTGTTTATTAGATAAATGTGCTTGTATTCAATGTAATAGAGCTTTGTCATATATTATTATATGTCAACACGTTTAATAACACCTGGCATGATTCTGATTGGTTGCGGCATGACATTGACAGCTTGCAATAGACATTCGACATATATATGTTGTTTGTATTCAGGCTTTATTTGGACTGGTAATCCAGGGATCGCAGGTTCGATCCCCCGTCTGACCCTAATAAATTAACAGTCTTTCAGATGGGACGTTAAACCGAGGTCTCGTGTCGGTGCTTTACACCGTCACGTAAAAGAACCAGAGGAGACTCTGGAATGGGTCTCTGTCTGTATCATTGCACTATCCTCCAAAAATCTAAAATGACTAATCTCTTCAGGAGGCGTCGCTCATATGGTCAACCGATAGCGACGATAAATAAACGTACAACACACACAAGGCTTTATTTTTACAGACGGATCTGTAGTCCAGTGGTAACACGCTGGACTGGTAATCCAGGGATCACAGGTTCGATCCCCCGTCTGACCCTAATAAAATTAACAGTCTTTCAGATGGGACGTTAAACCGAGGTCTCGTGTCGGTGCTTTACACCGTGCACGTAAAAGAACCAGAGGAGATTCTGGAATTGGTCGCTGTCTGTATCATGTACTATCCTCCAAAATCTAAAATAACTAATCTCTTCAGGAGGCGTCGATCATATGGGCAACCGGTAGCGATGATAAATAAACGTAAAACACACACATGCTTTATGTGTTGCAAATCAACTGCTTAGATCAACTGAATACTAAATATGAACTAAGGGAAGTTAATGATTATATATATTGGTCAATTATGTGCGTGGAGTTGGTTGATTATCAGGGACTATTTACTACGGCGTACGTATGCAGCTTAATGTAATAAGGCTAACAAATATACAGGCACACAGACACGTTCTTTCTTCAATGTTATGGTTGTTGTTACTGTCGTATTGTGATAAAGAGGACCTTACACCCAGATTCCCAATAAATAGTGAATTCATACTATACTTTATGAACACGTTATGGAATGTTGCTATTAAACTCGCCAAATGGATCGCTAGCAACATTCCAAAACTTGTTTCATAAAATATGGTATGAAATCACAACTCATGTAAGATCCTATATATATAATTTAGCCCAATACGCACAGCAAACGTATCATATAAAACTGAAAATAATAAATAATGATACAAGGTATACTCAGAATTCCAGAAGATTGCGGAGAGAAAAATTCTGCCTCCACGAATAAGATGGCGAAGTTCCCGGATGAAGCCACACACGTGACAAGGACGATTGTTATTGGTTAACATCAGGCTTCTGTAGTGCGCGTTATGCAAATGACCTCCTCGCTAAAAACCGGTGTCCGGCTGAGCGTATATACTGACACCCTGTGCGAACAGTAGTTACTACTCTTTAAGCATTGTAGAAATTATAAACAAATTTACATTATACTATTGTAAATTGCGTTTTTCTGTAGTTACGAATTTTGAAAGTGGATTACAAACCCAGAGTAAGAGTTTGCCAACATAGACTTATGTTTGCGTGTAAGCAAGACATAATATTATGCATTGCATAATACCCTAACTTCGTTGAAGAGTTCACTCAAGTAGCTGTGTATGCTTAGTGGAAATCTATTGGAGGGTGTGCATATGTTAAACTAATCTATCTGTCTTGTTTCTAAATAACAGCGCGCGTTAATAACGAGCCACTAGAGCGTTTGTAATAAAGTTGGACTAATTTGTTAAAGGCAAAAACAATCTTCAGTTCCATCTATTTTGAAATGGTGCCTGGTAGATAGCTCTCGCCATATAATAATACGTGAAAAATGTTTACACAACCATGAAACATGATTCGTGAACTTAAACAAGGTACGCGGATTGAATGGTAGTCTAATTCTCAGCAGAACCTATTTTCTGCAGCATAACGTTAATCTTACTTAGCTGATTATGATATACTAACGAGCCATTTTCTTGTATGCCTTCCAATGTATGCGTGAGTTGTCACAGTGAAAGAAAATGATATGTTTCACTGTTTTCAAACAGTGCAATATGGCATTTTCTCTGTCACTGCTTGAGTATCGTTTCGTATTCCTCCGCGGTTGGGTGTACTTTTGTAATTTAGCTATTTTCTGACAACCATGAGCAGTTTATTATAAAGTCATATATTCTATTGAATTTCTTTTGTCTGTAGTTTTTAAATTTGACAGGAAACAGAAACTAACTTGAAAATAATACTGGAACTATTTCTTATTATGGACGTTCACACTAACATACGTGAGTGTGCGGTTGTGTAGTGTTACTGTAGTGAAATGATGCTCCCGACAGGGGCAGCTACACTGAATTAAATTTATAACACACATTATATTAGCCAAAATCATTGGAAATCATACAAGAAAGATAAGATTTGTGTTTATTAACTATGTATGTTTCACTAGTGGCTCGTTGAAATACAAATGTCGGTGATCTCTGGATGAATTAAAATCCTATCTTCGAATAATAAACACAAATAGTATGTATATAATTGGATATACAGTGTACATCCGTTATGTGGAATTCCGTCGGACCGGACAAAATATTCGACAAAACCGAAGTTTGACTTAACGAAATTCGACATAAACGGAGCTAGTTTTATATGTAAATGATTTTGTTCCTACTTCGAGATAACCGACGAATTCGACATAACCGACTTTGACATAACGGATGTAGAGTGTATATCGTATTTACCCATATCGTATCTCGTTTACGCATGTCTTGCTTATCCTACAATGTGCTTGTGTGAAATCCGACGTATTATGTTTTGCTGTAGCAGTTGCTAGCTTTCAGTTTAATAGGCAGCCAGTGTCCAGATTCCCTGTATGTTATTTCAGTAGAAAGTTTCCCTCTATTTAGCAACTACTTGTGCTAAGCAGCCACGTTATGTGATTCCCTTGGCTGGCTGCTTAAGACAGGTTATACTGTACATACCTTTGCATGTCAGAATCCATCAACCTAATTGAACGATCATTTAGCACATTCTAGTAATATCTTCATTAGATAGCCGGCCCATTTATTGAACACAACTTCTTAAAATCAATAAGGGCATCAGTATGTACCATATATCCATTGCACACAGTGAGATGTCCGTGTTGGTGACCGGTTTGTTTCAAACATTGAATATATGTTGTGTGACCTTTCCAATTTCAAGTCCGCCTTAGTGATATCTGCTTAACAAAGAATCCAACGAAACATGTTGATATAAACGATTACTAAATAAAATTAATTTCTGTTCGACTGTGTGATTTACGTTTATTTATCACCGCTACCGGTTGCCAATATTGTTGGTTTTCGTGTACAATATAACGTATTGCTTTGCAAATTGTTGATTTTCGTGTACAATATAACGTAATGCTTTGCAAATTGTTGGTTTTCGTGTACAATATAACGTATTGCATTGCCAATTGTTGGTTTTCGTGTACAATAATTATAACGTATTGCTTTTCAAATTGTTGGTTTTCGTGTACACTATAACGTATTGCTTTGCACATTGTTGATTTTCGTGTACACTATAACGTATTGCTTTGCAAATTGTTGGTTTTCGTGTACAATATAACGTATTGCATTGCAAATTGTTGGTTTTCGTGTACAATATAATGTATTGCTTTGCAAATTGTTGGTTTTCGTGTACAATATAACGTATTGCATTGCACATTGTTGGTTTTCGTGTACAATATAACGTATTGCTTTGCACATTGTTGGATTTCGTGTACACTATAACGTATTGCTTTGCAAATTGTTGGTTTTCGTGTACACTAATTATAAGGTATTGCTTTGGAAATTGTTGGTTTTCGTGTACACTAATTATAACGTATTGCTTTGCACATTGTTGATTTTCGTGTACACTATAACGTATTGCTTTGCAAATTGTTGGTTTTCGTGTACAATATAACGTATTGCATTGCAAATTGTTGGTTTTCGTGTACAATATAATGTATTGCTTTGCAAATTGTTGGTTTTCGTGTACAATATAACGTATTGCATTGCACATTGTTGGTTTTCGTGTACAATATAACGTATTGCTTTGCACATTGTTGGATTTCGTGTACACTATAACGTATTGCTTTGCAAATTGTTTGTTTTCGTGTACACTAATTATAAGGTATTGCTTTGGAAATTGTTGGTTTTCGTGTACACTAATTATAACGTATTGCTTTGCAAATTGTTGGTTTTCTTGTACATATAACGTATTGCTTTGCAAATTGTTGGTTTTCTTGTACATATAACGTATTGCTTTGCAAATTGTTGGTTTTCGTGTACAATTTAATGTATTGCTTTGCAAATTGTTGGTTTCCGTGTACAATATAACGTACTGCTTTGCAAATTTGTTGGCTTTCGTGTACATTATAATGTATTGCATTGCAACTTGTTGGTTTTCGTGTACAATATAACGTATTGCTTTGTAAATTGTTGGTTTTCCTGTACATTATAATGCTATTGAGACTATTATACTGTATTGAGCGGTGTATATCGCACACATGGCGACATCACTGTTACAAAGTCCGAGCCATGTACATAGCAATATAGTGCAAGCATTGACCATCAACTGTGTGCTGACCATACACCACTATTGATACTAAGATGCGTATATTCAGTAACAACTATGTTTCAATACCCGGTTGTGATCGTTTGTGCCATGGGCATTAAATTACCGAACTGTTGTGCGATTATAATAACAAGGTGCGGTATTGAATTCGGGCTTTCCGATTAGCGCAGTGGTTAGCGCGCTCGCTTCTCACCAATGCAACCCGTGTTCGATCCTCGGACCGGGATATATGTGAGATGGTACGGTGGTCGCCAGCTCGATCGGACAGGTGTGTTTTCTTCGGGTACTCCGGTTTCCTTCCACACGAATGACCACATATACGCTTTCATCCGCGCAAACGAGAGTGATTTTATAAGTTGTTAGAACTTGTTTCGCAATCGTTTTAAAATAAATAAAGTTTAAACTAATTCAGATTATGAATGGAACATGACATTAAAGCCATGTCGGCACTAACAGTAGTCTGACCCTAATACAATTAACAGTCTTTCAGATGGGACGTTAAACCGAGGTCTCGTATCGGTGCTGTACACCGTGCACGTAAAAGAACCAGAGGATATTCTGAAATGTGTCTCTGTCTGTATCATTGCATTATCCACCATAAATCTAAAATGAATATTATCTTCAGGAGGCGTCGATCATATGGACAACCGGTAGCGACGATAAATAAACGTAAAACACAAACAGTAGGTAAGTTTATATTCGTATTAAGCATTCACAATCGTGTATATAATATCAATGTATATATACATGAATGCTATATAAATGGTTGCAAATTCAAAGCTGTTATCCGAACCCCACCCCCTCCCCCACCCCAAATAAAACACAACCATACAATCACTAAGCTCAAAAGCAGTCGCGTACCATTATCTTCTAAATACAATGTATACGTAGAGCCCCCTTTAGCTGATGCACATTTATCTTAGATCAATTGCGAAACAAGTTCTTACAACTTATATTTATAACTCTCGAGACCTCATTCCTGATGGAATCCATCGCCACGAGGGAGATAGAAGAGGCAATGTGGAATGTAAATGTGTTTCCCAAGGGCACACTCGTAACGGCTCCAGCGGGGTTCGAACTCCGGGCTTTTTCGCACTTGAACCGAACGCGCTACCAGTGCACTATCAATACTTCAATGAGTCACCTTTAGAACATATAGTCAAACATGTCATAAACATCCAGCCAATGGAATCACAGAAAGTGGCTGCTTAACACAGGTGGCTGCATGCTTAATTAGAGTTAAGCTTAAATTAAATTCAAATGACTATAATATGCTACTTCCGGTACAAGAAATGCACATGTGTACTGTGACTGTACGTAGCTTTGTTTTTCTGCTTTTGGGAGTTAAACTCGCACCAACAGCGTATGTCAGAATTATGGCGCCACTCCTGCTAGGAGCAGTATTTCAGGCACGGGAGGGCACCCAGGTAGAGCCACGAACCTTCCAGGAGCCAGTTGGATATCTTCCTAGCATGACAAAACTCGACACGCCCACTGTGCTTCGAACCAACAGCGGCTATATTAGGTACTGTAGTCATCATTTATTAGTAACACTTTTCCAATATATGCAGAATAAAGGTAACGAATAGAGGATTTAGTATTATATAAATATTTCATCTGTGTGAATGTGACAGTGGATAGTGTCAACCCTCGGAAAAATAATGGCGACATCGGCTTTATGAAATATTTATTTTGTTATACCGATACAATAGTTATCGATTATACTCTATTTACATTTTTCTGTTTTACCGAAAAAAAATTCAACAAAACATTATTCGAGACTACATGAACACAAGATGGCGGCATAACAAATAAAATCACATTGAAATTAAACGGTAAAGTCCGAGTAGCTTGATTTTGTTCCGAATGAGACTATTCATTGATGAGACATTGCCACGATAATTTTGAAATGTCGCCCGCTTGTGTATGGCAAATGTGCATGGGGTAGTCACGTGAGGTATAACACATTTGTACATTTTATTATTTTACAACGATTGAGTATAACTTTAACAACTTATATTAATCGTTCTCGTCATGGCGAAATTGAAATCGTATATGTGGTATTTCGTGTGAGGGACAACCGGAGTACTCGGATAATACCAACCCTGTCCAAGCTGGCGACTACAGTACCATATCGCATACTTCCGAGTCCGAGGATCGAACCATGTATGCATTAATGAGAAGCAGGTGCGCTAATCGGACTGTTACCCTGGACCGAATGTATCAATCAAATGCCCACACATGAAACTAGTATGATGTAATATACAGGCATTACTGCCAGCAGCATTAGTCAGAAATGTTCTCGTCAAAACGAGCAATAACATTAACACAGTGTAAAGATAATCCGTAGAGAGTTGACCATGCTTGCTCTCCAAATTGTTCTATTATACAATACAATGCGCTTGTTACTTATCTTCCACCGGTCGTAACTGGTTGGTCAGATCTAATTATGTATCACAAATAATCCATGCAAAAGAAATGTGATCTGACTAGCATGTATTGAATATCAATAGTCTTCAGCTTCAGAAAGAGCAAAACGATTACCTATTAGGCTAGGATGTCTCTCTTTGTCTATTTTCCCAGTGAATATTACTCATAAATATACTTGAATCGAAGCTGTGCACATATATTCCTATTGATGTGACAGAAAACTCATATCAATCGCAATATATAAACACCATTCAAATTTTAATAACATTTTATTGCATGCACGGTTTTCAAACTGTTGTTTTTATTTTCAATTTATGCAAATCCAATGTGTGTGCCTTTACAAGTTGGCAATCTATTGGCGATACTTCATTTCGGAACAACATAAGTACATACAAACAATAATAAGAATAATAATAATAATAAATATTTTATTTAATGAGAGAACACATTTGAACAAAACTATCATTATAATAATTATATTAATGTTCTACTGAAATATAAATAAAATTAAATCTCGTGAGAAAAATCTTCTTCACTATGTGTTAAATCTCAACGCCCCCACCTTCCACAAAACCACGTGACGTAACGTTACGGTATGTAGAGAAACGAACGACTTACGAACGTTTCACGAAAAGTCGTTTGCAATTACGATATTTAGGTATACTTATAAAATTGTATTATATTTTGGCTTCAAAAATAGATAAAGCGTAAAAATAAAGAAAAGTCCTCTGGATATTTAAAAAAAATTAATAAGTGCAATTCAACAATAACACCGTAATCATTATATTAAACACATTTCCTTACATGCTAACTGAATTCAAAATTAATGTTCCACAATATAGCTTCACGAATATTTAATCAGCATCGTCATAAATTATGTGCAGGGGCGAGATAATTAAGGAATAAACTTGTTATCTGCACTTATTTTGGCACGAACATTTAATAGGCAATTACTATACCTCAATACAGGGGTGAAACAGCAGTAAAAGTTAATTGCAAGATATAACCGATATTATTCATATGTAATCGTTTAGACTTCTTGCATCATCTTTTAAATCCCGAATAACAGATGAGATGTCGGTTACCATATGTATATGTGTATGTTTTGCGTTTATTTATCCTCACTACCGGCTGTCCACATGAGCGAAGCCTATTGCATAGGATATGAATCATTCTAGATGCGTCTTGTTCAACAGAACAGAACATGCATTTATCAACGTATACACATAGGTGTATGGTTACTTTAATGCACAAACTATACAACTTTCAAAATGCAAAGAAATATTAAATTTCATATCACGTCGATCCCCCGTCTGACTCTAAATAAATTAACAGTCTTTCAGATGGGACATTAAACTGAGGTCTCGTGTCGGTGCTGTGCATCGTGCACGTAAAAGAACCAGATGAGACTCTGGAATGGGTCTCTTTCTGTATCATTGCACTATCCTCCAAAATTCTAAAATGACTAATCTCTTCAGGAGGCGTCGCTCATATGGACAACCGGTAGCGACGATAAATAAACGTAAAACACACATACACACATTTGACGCGTGTTATCCCGGTTGATCTCCTCACGACGTGCATGCCGCTGCCGGTGCACATCTCACAGCAGCGAAGACTATTGGGACCTTCTGGCGTCGAACTTGCAACAAGAGTCGCACGCTTCATCATCGCTGACCACAATCGGTAATGGTGGATGTGTGGACATACCCTGGAGCGACCGTGACGGCCAACTGTCTAGCTGTCAGATCCGTTTATATGCTGCTGTGGGATGACCAACAGTGAGGAGGGTGACCCTACAAAGGACCCTTTTTCGAAAGAGAACGCTCACACTGGAATTGTCACCCTGGACCAGAGGAAGAAGAGGCATCATCAGGATGTCTACAGGAGCATCACAGAAATATGATCTACTTAGGGAAACTCGTCGCCCACATGCATCGGTGGAGGCGATTATAAATAAATCTACAAGAGGATGAACACGCATGTTACAAGAACGCACTTTCCTAGATGGAGAATGGACAGTGTAGTTTTAGTTTATACAAATTTATTTTAGCTCGATTGCGAAATATTAAAATATTAATCACTCAGGATTGAGGTCTCGAGAGTGATTTATATAAGTTGAAATAACTTGTTTCGCAATCGAGCTAAAATAAATTTGTATAAACAATTGAGCTGCACCCAATACCTTAAAGATCGGTCCATCCCCTTCAACACAATTATGATCTAATAAAACAGAATCGTTACTATATTGTTAAAGTTTGTTAACTTCCCAATAATACCCGGCTATATCTATAGTGTGTTTTTACATTTATTTATCGTCGCTACCGGTGGTCCATATGAGCGACGCCTACTGGAGAGATTAGTTATTTTAGATTGTGGATGATAGTGCATGATACAGACAGAGACCCATTCCAGAGTCTCATCTGGTTCTTTTACGTACACGGTGTAAAGCACCGACACGAGATCTTGGTTTCACGTCCCATCTGAAAGACTGTTAATTTTATTAGGGTCAGACTGGGGATCGAACTAGCGATCCCTGGATTACCAGTCCAGCGTGTTACCACTGGACTACAGATCCGTTAATGTCGCTTTAATAGGACAGCATCAACTGTATAGCGTGTTACAGATACCTGTGTAGAAGTGAAAAAGTTTGTGTTTTATAATTCTAGTATAACTGTAAATGTGTATTTAATACAAAAGGTACACTAATATTAACGGTGAACAGGTCGCGTATTCCATAGGTCATTAAAGTGTAATCTGTATATATTACCACTGGACTACATATCCGTCTGCTATCTATATAGCTTACAATACCACATTGATCATACTACAGGGACGAATTATTCTATTACGCCATTCTTGCTAATGAACATACTTGACATTGATAATTATGCTTACAATAGACTCTAGTTCATGTGGAATAGCTCACATGGCCAACCGTTTATAGCGGCAAGAATTACAGGTATTACTACTTGTAGGTAATGGCATTTTCGAGTTGGGAAGTAAGAAATGATCACTCACTCAAAGCACAACAAGTATATCAAAGCGCTGCTACTGTAACAAATGTATCTACACTAATTATGTGACCGCATTGAGGAAGTTTCTGTTGAAAGAAATTAATTAGAGTTAGTCCTATAAACCTCTACACGGTAATTAACTCAAATGTGATAGATATCTACCTTCACGCTAATTGAAGCATACGCATTTTCTCAAAATGAAACGATTCGCGTATTCGGTAAACGTAATCTAATGATAACTTATTTAGACCGTGACATATCTATTTTACACAATTAAAACTCCGTTGCAATTTGCTCATTTTATGTTGCTTAGTAATTGGATTTTGTGGAGATAACATTTATCTTATATCCAATTTAAAACTGTCACAACGGGTCATTAAAGCGACACTACATCAGTGAAAACGAACATTTATACAGAATGTAATTTCCTATTATATGGTATAATTTGTTTCCAAATATTTGCCTCAAAAATTGAGTATTTCAACTAATTAAACAAGCGTTGTATACGCGGTTTGTTGACATAACACAATAATGTAAACAGGGTCGACATACATGTGTAATACAACCTGTGTATCCCGAATAACGAGATTTATGGCATAGATTTATCGTTATTTCTCACATATGTGCCTATGCATATTTATTTGTAGACTAATCTTAGATAAATGTATTATCTCTAAGCCATTTAGTATTGACTACAATGACAATGAAATGCCAATTCAGGAGCGTGGATGACAGGTATATGAAATCATACATTCACTCCACAAAAACACAGTTTATTGATTCAATGTTAGTGTTCGAATGTATTCGGAAGAATTTGTAGTAGCAATGCATTTATACGCTAACAATGCAGTTTTGGGCGCTTTTTGCAATGTAATGTCGCTTTAATGTTCTTAGGTGTATTACATGAACATACAAAAATAATACTGAATAGTTTATTAAGCTTAGGAATTACAGCTCATCACTTTTAAAATGTACACATTGGTTGCATGCAACACACAATAGATCACTTGAAATAACCAAAGATGGATCTATAGTCCAGCGGTAATACGCTGTACTGTTAATCCAGGGGTCGCAGGTTCGATCCCCCATCTGAATCTAATACAATTATAACAGTCTTTCAGATTGGGACCTTAAACCGAGGTGCTGTACACCGTGCACGTAAAAGAACCAGAGGAGATTCTGGAATGAGTCTCTGTCTGTATCATTGCACTATCCTCCAAAAATCTGAAATGACTAATCTCTTCAGGAGGCGTCGCTCATATGAGCAACCGGTAGAGACGATAAATAAACGTAAACACACAGAAATAACCAATACAACATGGTGACATATGAGAGAGTAATTGTGTAGCAACGAAAATGTATCACTCCACCAAAGCGAAGTTAGATTTCATAAGACCACTTCTTAATCAGTGTGCAATAGTACCTATTTTGTATTTCAGTGTTTTATAATTGTTTTAGAGCAGTTTTTGATATACGATTAGCAAGATAGTGCAGCGTTATCCCTAACATACTGTGATAAATGTGTGTGCATGCATGTGTTCATCTCTTATAACTCCATGTTGGAGTGGCTTTGTATATTTATTATGTAAACTATACATGTAATATTGTTGTAAATATTGTACGTACAATGATGAGATGTAAATAAAGATTACTACTACTACTCCATGTCATATAGTAGCGAATTTCTTCAATCCTTTGCTTTTATAATATTATATTTGCCAATATTTGCTAATACTCTGGATTTTGTTCGAAATGCGTGTTTTTTGTGTGTAAATAATGCTTTAAAACAAATTGCTTTCCTAGATAGCAATAGATGTCTTTATTTATATAGGATGACCTAATTAGTTCTGAACTAATCTTCCTTAGTGTCCTCGGATTATGTCATTATAAACAGTAGATTTCAATGCAAAATGATATTCATCTTCCATATCTCTATCATTGCACATAACACATTGTATCTCTTCTCTATTGTGTCTTCCGTTCTCAATATTTAACATATGATAAGCTTAGCAATTGCATTGCGATATTCTTAACAAGTATTTAATAATTGTACTGCATTTGGATTTGCGTCACTTACCACTAGGCTAATAACATTTCTATAAAGTTAGCATTTTCTGAACAGATTGTTTCGTTATTTTAGAACGGGACACCGTGGTGAAAGTGTTGTATTATCGTGATTATAATAATGCATGTTCAGAATTCCTTGATGTGGAGAAGCCATGATAATTGATGTAAGCTAATTGGCTGTGTTCGGTTTGGCACGATGTTCACAGAAATATGATGGATCCATTAGTGATGGTATACTGTTGACCTTATTTTTAACGAGGTTATGCATGTTATATATATCATATCGAATTCCGAGACTTACTGTCTGTCCCTACGTAAAATGGCTAACTGAAATTAATTGTGTTCTTAATTAATAAAATTGAACTTCATTGAGTTGATTATGGACATTATGTCATCCTTTGTTCAAATTGAATTTAAATTGGTTTGCACAGCGGGTCTCTGTCCGAGTCCACAAATAGTCGTGAGCCTGGATTTAATGATAATTATATATATTCTTTATTACCATCATATAGATGAGCATTTGATACAAATTCAAAAATACATGTTCAGAATGTATACAAATTTACAATAAGAGTATTACAATTATATCATACATACATTGTTATATACAAGTACAATTCATAATTTATTTACAGTTTAGATATATAAGTATCATACATTTCCCCCTGGCACCGGCTAAACGAAGCATATGAACACATTTGCGGGCAAAGATAGCAAGTTATATATTGCGAAGACACAATATTCCGTCCGACAGACCACATGATGACCCTTAAATACTCTCTCCAATTGAATGTGAGGGGGTATATTCGTTATATAAATTGAACTATCAACACGTGCATGTATATAAAATATAATTATGTATGAATCAAATATATGTGCCAACTAGTCCGTGTACCTGGCATGATCTGAATGCGATGCCATTCATACTAAGTATGTATGTATGTGTATGTACACAACTTCCGTAATATAAGCAAAACTGATCAACTTATTGTTCTGTTTACTAGTCCAACTCTAATTAGAAATTGTGCGACAACCTGTTTTGATATACTTCAAAGACATTACTTTTACCTCTGTAAATAATGTTTGATTTATTTTAGTTTGTTGATTTACCTCTATATACCTCTATATACCTCTATATATATCACAGAAACAGCTGCTAATTACTTCATTCTCGATCTGATCGAGGTTGATAATTTATCTTTTAAAATAGTTCTTAATCTGCACATTAGTACCCTTTTTTCATTTCACTGTTTTTAAGCATATGCATTTTAATTCGTACTTAATATAAGAAGATAATTATGTGTGTGTTTACGTTTATTTATCGTCGCTACCGGGTGCCCATATGAGCGACGCCTCCTGAAGAGATTAGTCATTTTAGATTGTTTGAGTATAGTGCAATGATACAGACAGAAACCCATTCCAGAGTCTCCTCTGGTTCTTTTCCGTGCACGGTGTACAGCACCGACACGAGACCTCGGTTTAAAGTCCCATCTGAAAGAAATTGTACCAGGGTCAGACGGGTGATCGAACCTGCGAAGAGAATTAATAACTTTATCTTGGTTTTATGTTGTAAATATATCGATAAATGGTACTGTAATCATGTAATAGTCGTATGCTGTGATATTCAATTCAACAAGTTTATTGAATGAAACATGTATATATACATGTATATGCATATAGTAAAAACAAACATGTTCAATAGAATGACTTGGATTTTTAACAAAGAGCATATCATTTCTGTGGATATCCCAATGTTATTTGCATATAACAGCATTTTTTATGACGTTACATTTCTTAACAGATTACCATGGTAAATGAATTTGCAAAGATTGTTCAGAGTAATTTTGGGGTTTTATTGGCCAGGGGTAATTGTAGCGTGTTATGTATGTGATATAGTATCTTGTAAGTATCTGATGAATGGCCATGTTGTACTGTTGTTAATGTTCAAGTATACCTGTATATAGTTTATTTGATGTACATTGATGTGACTTTAATAAAGATTAAACTACCAGCTATGTAATATTTATAGGAGAACATTCATTACGATTACGATTAGTTTATAGACTCTGATTTAGTTTATACACATTTAATTAGATCGATTGCAAAACAAGTTCTTACAACTTATATTAATCACTATCGAGACCTCATTCCTGATGGAATGCATCGCCACGAGGGAGAGATACGAGTCAGGGTGGAATTTAACTGCCTTGCCTAAGGGCATCATCGCAAAGGCCCCGCAACGGAGTTCGAACTCCGAACCATTCGCAACAGAAGCAAACGCGCTACCATTGCGCTATCACGACTATCACCACAGTAGGCTCTGCTTAGTCGCAATATTCAAATACACACCAGCCTGTGTTGCGATGCCCCTTCAGCAAACCACGCATTGTAGTCGGGGACTACCACGCCGGCTTAATTGCATCGATTTCATTAATTCGATTGGATGATGAGTGATAAAAGGGATCTAATTCGAAGTCCCCTTATTTCAAGGATGGTAATCGCTGTAGCTTCTAACAACATTTGCTCTGTTTATATAGTGTTCGTTTTCATATATAAAGCATGTTATTTGGTTTAAACATATGTATTCATTCATAATGTACAGTACATATATATATTGTATACAAAACGAAAATGGATTATATCAAAAGCTTATATACATAACTTATTGAGGGTATCTCCATACAGGCGGATCTGTAGTCCAGTGGTAACACGCTGGACTGGTAATCCAGTGATCGCAGGTTCGATCCCTCGTCTGACCCTAATAAAAATAACAGTCTTTCAGATGGGACATTAAGCCGAGGTCTCGTGTCGGTGCTTTACACCGTGCAAGTAAAAGAACCAGAGGAGACTCTGGAATGCGTTTCTGTCTGTATCATGCATTATCCTCCAAAATCTAAAATGATTAATCTCTTCAGGAGGCGTCGCTCATATGGGCAACCGTTAGCGACGATAAACAAACGTAAAAACGCACGTTATCTCCATTAAATATATAAGTGTGTGCACTATCGACGATTAACAGATACACATATTATGTAGTAATACCAAACTATATAATAAATGTATGAAAATATAGCACTTTATCAAGTGAAAAACTATTAAAATGTGGATTTGGGAGGGGATTGGGAGGGGTTAGTAAGCGATGGAATAACACACAACATGTTTTAAAGTGAATCCCTCTGCTAGTGCGCCAGTCCCTGTTTACAGATTGTTAAACACGTTTAGACTTTTCTATGAATTTATGGACAGCTAAGACTATTAATTCATTATATTGAAATGACAAGGAAATGCACATTATAGGATCACATTTAGGGATATTAGACATAATTGAGAACTCGTACAATCTAGTCCAGGGAGTATGTGATAGCATTTGTAGCATTCATAGAAATAATGGTAAATTGACTCGACTCGATTTGGCCTCATGTGCATACTGGTAAATCCATTATGAGTTTAGAGAAGAGAAGCATGTTTGAAACTTACTTCTATGTGCTGTATTTCTCATTTGTCAATAAAATTATGCCAAATAATGCATTGCGAAACCTCACATATTAGCCTCCAACTGTTAAATCCATAAACAGGAAATTGTTTCTGAGCAATTGTTCGATTACGATGCTTCATTGGGGTATTAAGAAGAACAATCGTGTTTGTGCAGGTCGGTATATACTCAATCTAGCTTAGTGAACACAGTAATGGTACTTTTACTGTAGAATGGCGGTATTTTAAAATGTTATTTATTTTACAACGGTTGCGAAGCAAGTTATAACAACTTATATTAATCACTCTCGTTGGCGCGGATGAAAGCGTAAATGTGGTCATTCGTGTGGGGGGAAACCGGAGTACCCGAAGAAAACCCACCTTTCCGATCTGGCGACCACCGTACAATCTCACATACTTCCCGGTCCGAGGATCGAACCCGGGTTACATTGGTAACCACTGCGCTAATCGGACAAGGTTGAATGGCGGTTGACGAATTATGAGTGCTACATGCATTATTTCTCGAAGGTCTATATACCACGTGGAGCTTTATTGTACATTTCCCCGAGTTCATAATGTGTATTCCATATACGTTATGGTATATGTGTTTATTATAGGAAATGGTAAGGCATATTAATTTAATTCACTTTAGAAACTATACTATCCAAAACTAACTGTGGACTTTTATATTGAGCGTTACGTTTTCGCTACAAATATAAGAATTATGGATTTTACTACCATGAGTGAAGAACATATTCCTTCACACATTGCACTAATGTACCCAATATTACGCACATTTTGGTACCAAATTTGCATATATTTATTTCTAAAAAGATATACTTTTTCCTCTAAGACTAGTTTCTTTTTGGTGTCAGTATAAGAAACATGATCACACTGGTTTGATAATTTGCTTACATCAATATATTGCAAACCGGTATCAATTCACAAGGGCAATATATTGATGCAAAAAAAGAGAAAAATAATATTTCTTTAGTAGAATAATGGGTAAGTGTTCACAATGGGAAATCATAACAACTTATATGTGTGTGGGGTTAGGGTGTCTATACCTAATCGATTTTCAAATGTAGATGTAATGTCGTGGAAGACAAACGTTACAAACGTCTGGACAGACAGGCGAACGTGGACAGCTTCGAATAATGATGTGTGCCGGTAATTGTTGTCTTAGTTATGGCGCGCTCCCACTGCCGATCAGATCAACTCAATCGTCCAGATCGCCTAAATTCCCCTACCAAGTTAGACCAACTGCTTGGTGAGGTTTGTACACGACTTCTTCCTGACAGCTACTCGGTGGAACACGACCCCAACACGACCATTCACGACTCCTCCACGGCTTCCAGCCGACAACCATTCCGATCTCTAATCGATCATCCAGACCAATGCACGATATCTACTCGACCAACTGGACCCGATCTACCCGATCTCTACCCGAGCTCGACCATTACCAGATCGACCTGGTCGTATTGGGGCTTGCAGGTTCAAACGATCGGGTACTGGTACGTAATTGTGTTTATCCCGACAAACCAGATCTATATACGATAGTTTATCGATTAACTCGAACTCTACTTGACAAATATCCGAGCGCTTCCCGATGGCTTCTCGAGCACTTGTCTTGTCGATCTATACTCGAATGTGTTTGACATTGACATTTGTCAACAATTGTCAGGTAGGAAGTCGAGCAAGGTAGACCGCCCCGACCACACCTGTCGAACGAGCCAGACCAGTCCCCGACCGCTTGAGCTGGCTTGATCCAGATGATATGATCTTCAGTGGGAACCCACCATTAGTTATGTATGCAATGTGTATGTTTTTTTACTTTTATCGAGTCTAATTGTGCAAATAGACAACATACAGACAAACAGCAAGTACATGGTCATAACATATTGATACTCATTTAAGTCATACATTTGTACTTGCAGTCCATTATTATTAATATTGGACTGCTGTCAAAAGGCCATAGTATTATATTAAATCCTAGTTGTATCGGTACGAAATTAACAATTTTAATTAGTAGGATCTTGTTATATAAGTAGTGTTGTAATGTAAGATATAAGCCTCAGACGGATCCAATATGTAAATTATTAGTACTGTCTCCGGCGCTACACGCCTCATACAGTCCAATATTTTACATATTGGATCGTTTGAGGCCTACCTCCTATACGTAAAAAGACATATATTATAAAAGTGTACAATTCCGAAAATAATTTATATTATACGAAGCCTATACGCAATCGTAAACTACACAAGAAATACCACCAAGTCAGTTAGATTAATTTAGATACACTCTGTGCAGCTGCATATGTAATATCATTACTTTATAATACGTGTTGTTCATGATGGCATGTTATACTTCACCAGACGCACACGTAAACATTAGTAGTGTTTCAACGGGAAACTAGTTAAGTTAATTTAATTGCTGAGTGCGCAACGTGTCTGTGCATTGTTGTTTTGTGAATTAGTTGCCTAATTGTAAGCCGAAGAACCAGAACCGTGAGCCGGGAACAACACATTAGCACACATAACACTCAGCAAATATACTCTACTGTTTCCAGGGATATAAACCACTTATAGCTAAACTATAGCTAATCATATAATTTGGCTAATTACTTTTCTAATTACAATTCTAAGTTGAACACGAAACATGTTTTAAATTCCAAGTATTTCATTTAAGTAGTTTCCATTCAATTGCAAACTCGTAAATATAAATAATTGAACATCTTTCCTCCCACGTTAGACGGATCTGTAGTTCAGTGGTTAACACGTTGGACTGGTAATCCAGGGCTCGCAGGTTCGATCCCTCGTCTGACCCTAATAAAATTAACAGTCTTTCAGATGTGACGTTACACCGAGGTCTCGTGTCGGTGCTTTACACCGTGCACGTAAAAGAACCAGAGGAGACTCTGGAATAGGTCTCTATCTGTATCATTGCACTATCCTCCAAAAGCTAAAATTACTAATCTCTTCAGAAGGCGTCGCTCATATGGGCAACCGGTAGCGACGATAACTAAACGTAAAACACACACCTCCCACGCTAGACGGATCAGTAGTTCAGTGATTAACACGTTGGACTGATAATCCAGGGATCGCAGGCTCGATCCCGCGTCTGACCCTAATAAAAACAGTCTTTCAGATGGGACTTTAAACCGATGTCTCGTGTCGGTGCTTTACAACATGCACGTAAAAGAACCAGAGGAGACTCTGGAATCGGTCTCTGTCTGTATCATTGCACTATGCTCCAATAATCTAAAATGACCAATCTCTTCAGGAGGCGTCGCTCATATGGGCAACCGACAGCGACGATAAATAAACGTAAAATTACTCCAGGCCAGAATATCAGCATACCAACAAGGTCATGACTTATAACCCGAATGTTTGTTATTATACTTATTGGATAGGCCTCGCTGACATCAACGTGCGGACCAATATCAGATACGTGGATCAGCATGTCACCCACATTTAAATATCCAATTAAAACACATTTGAATGTCACAAGTACTACAATATTCGCCCTGAACTAGTTAACACTATTTCTCATCTCTGTCATATAACCCTAAATGTGATCCTATTCGGTGATATTTCTTTGCCATCTGAACATAATGAAATAATAGTCTTAGCTGTCCACAAATTCATAGAACAGTCTAAATGTATTTAGTATTCTGTGAACAGAGACTGATGCACTAGCAGAGTGATTCACTTCAAACAGTGTGCTTACTTATGGTTTCATCGCTTTCTACCCATCCTCCACAACCTCCCTTTTACTGTTAGCTTTTCGCCTGATAACAAGCTATATTTTCAAATACTTATTATATAGTTTGGTATTACTACATTATATGTTTATCTCTTAATCGCCATTTGTGCACAACATTATATATGCAATGGAGAAAACAATGTATATGTAATGTACGTTATTATCGAATAAATATGTTTAAACCAAAACACATTTGACTTGTTATCAGCATTTATTCGAAATTGCCCTAACATGCTATCGTATTGTTACCAGCAATAAAATGAAAACATTCTCGATCAGGAACGTGAAGCCAGAGAGCGAACAACGCAAAATGACCAAAATGACCAAAAGGCAAATAAATTACGGAACAAGCACCACGACGCAGATTCACGGGACTAACTATAGCCCGTCCAACTATCAACCTATTATGATAAAATATAGACGGCATTCTGTAAGTGACAGGACGTATCCTGTTCAACAACACACATTGCACCAATCAAGCGGTTTCCAAACCATGTATATGGCACAATGAATTAAACACCAATCCGATATTAAACTATTGTAAACACGAAATCTGGCATAATGATGACGCAACCTTATTTGATGTTTTTGAAAATTGCCAGGAAATGTCATAACGTTGTAGTTTGATTATTTGACGCAGTTGTATACATTTAACAATAATTGTATCTGTTAACATGTCAACTGAGTGTCAAATGCATTTCATTCTATGTCGCTACACCCCAAGTCGTGAAAGCGCCGTGGTAGCGCGTTCGCTTCATGTGCGAAGTGCCCGGAGTTCGAACCATGCTGGAGCCATTACAATGGTGCCCTTAGGTAAGGTATTTAAATTCCACGTTGCCTATTCTCTCTCCCTCGTTGCAATGTATCCCACCAGGAAAGAGGTCTCGAGAGTGATTAATATAAGTTGCAAGAACTTGTTTCACAATCGAGCTAAAATAAGATTGTATAAACTAACCCCCATGTACCACCATAGACATTATTTCCAAATATTAATCAACATAGAATCTTGGTATGATATCTGACTCAATTATTATGTCCCTCAAATGGAGGCATACCGTTTTCGCACGTTCCGTCCGTCCTTCCGAATCAATATGTAGTGTCCGGGCTTAACTTCTTCCGCAATAGCGGAGTCATTCACCGCGTACTGTGATAGTTCTTGTGTTGTGTATTTGCAGGGTGTTTTACTTTTATTTATCGTCGCTACCGTTTGCCCATATGAGCGACGCCTCCTGAAGTGATTAGTTATTTTAGATTTTTGGAGGATAGTGCAATGATACAGACAGAGACCCATTCCAGAGTATCCTTATATGAACAAGTTGGTTTTGGCGGTTGGTGCCCCAAGTACTGGTTAACCGCTGGAGCCTGCCCAGGAAAGGTGGTGTTAGGTAAACTGCCCGTCGCTAATGGTAGCAACGTTAAATAAACTTAAATTTAAAACAAACACAATTCGGTGAACACATATGTACTGCCTGCTAGGTAATAATTTATTTTGTTACTAATAAGAATATTTTGTTTGCATGTCAGCACAATGCAGTATAGGTTCCAGGATTGCGTGGATATGATGGCCTAGAATAACAAGCAGTCGTGGTGGAAGTCGTGATAGCGCAGTGGATGCGCGTTCGCTTCAGGTGCGAATGGTCCGGAGTTCGAGCCCAGCTGGGGCCGTTACGATTGTGCCCTTAGGCAATGTATTTAATTTCCACATTGCCTCTTCCCTCTCCCTCGTGGCGATGGATTACATCAGGAATGAGGTATCGAGAGTGATTAATATAAGTTGTAAGAATTTGTTTCGCAATCGAGCTAAAATAAATGTGTATACATTAGAATACAAGCATACCTGGAATAGCACACACCGATATTCAATTATTCTGTCGCCTATTGTGTAATGCCTACATGGTTCATAAAGACATGACACTTATTCTTGCATGTATTTGCACATTGGAAACACTATTAATTATAAATGTACCAATGCCTATAAAAGTAAAGTAAAGTGTTTGTTTATTATTTCTGACTTATGAGAGACCTCTTTTCATGAACATTATTACTTCCCGAATCATATACGTTTATGCCAGGTGATAGGCTGGTAGACAATCGGTAACCATTATTTAACTTGCTGGCGGCTCACCAACCGGCCATATCAGAACGAACCCCTGACGAGATTCGAACCTTCGACCTCCCGCAGTAACCACTAGGACATGGAGACGTATAAGTGCACATGAATATACCGAACACGAGTTTCTTGAAACTGGAAAGTGTACATAAATAGTGGCACAATTTATAGATTACAGTGTCATGCTACATTTATGAACATACAGTCTAACCTGTCTTAAGCATCCAGCTAAGGGAATCAAAGAAAGTGGCTGCTTAGCACACGTGGCTGCTTAATAAAGGTCACACAACAACATATTGGGAATCTGGAAACTGTCTTAATACAAGTTGGCTGCTTAATGAAGGTGACCACTAACACAGGTTTGACTGTATCTCCTACATATTACATTACAATTCTTGGAATATTCTTGGAATATGTCGTATCTATTAAAAATACAACCATTTCCTAATACAAATGCCTAAACTCAACTAACTGCCAACTTTTTGATATATAAACACAGTCTCGACTCTGACATTTAATTCCCATTTACAATATATTTCTCAGCAAAGCAATCTATTCTGCCTGGGGAGTGGTATTGTTCTTGTAATATCGTAGTTTATTTGATCTACTTCATCTATGTAATATCGAATAATATTATCACAGCCACACGACGCATACCTAGGAACCGCGTCCACACCCCACACAGCGCCCACAACTGGAAAATCATAATCTATAATTTCAAATTAATATCTTGAACAATATTCGAGAACATCCAATTTGAAAAGTGTCAGGTCTTGCTCTGTGTTATTTTGTGAATTTTGATTTTAGTGTTGTATGATAAGTTGTATACCTTTTTGTTTATCAATAGAAAAGAAATGTATTGCATATACGTGTGTTAGACAATGACTAAGTCACATGGACCAATGAAAAAGCCACATTTCTCGCTTATAAATCGTATAGACGCGACCTACTTATGTACGTTGTCTAAGTCAGATAGATCAACTCATTGGCCCGTCTTACTCGTGTATAATTCGTTCAAACTGGCCAATTCGTGATCTATGCTATACCTATGTTGATTTATACATAGTCCCAAGTTAGCACGAACTCTTTCACAAATAATCCAATTTTACCGACTTATATAAGTGTCGGATTGGAAGTGGCCATAAGTCCATATGGTTCGCCGGGTGCGAGGGTAAATAAGTTCAATCATCACCATGGCCATAAGTGTACGTTAGAAACTATGGACAGTACACCATGCATCTACCATGCAGCCCCGCCTACGATTGTGCCTTTCGGCAAGGCATTTCAATTCCACTTTGCATCAGGAATGAGGTATCGAGAGTGATTAATATAAGGTGTAAGAACTTGTTTCGCAATCGAGATAAAATTAAATGTGTATAAATCACATACAATTGCGAAGCACTATGTAGTAAAATACACAACCTGAACTAGTTCGGCTTCAAATAATATAGGCTGTCCGATTAGCGCAGTTGTTAGCTCTCTGGCTTCTCACATATGCAACCCGGGAAGTATGTGAGATGGTACGGTGGTCGCCAGATCGGACAGGGGGGTTCTCTCCGGGTACTCCGGTTTCGTCCCAAACGGATGACAACATTTACGCTTTCATCTGCGCTAACAAGAGTGATTAATATAAGTTGTTAATTTCTCGATGTCCATAGCTTTACACCTATTCTAGCGATGGTTGTTAGTATAGACGATGTGGGAACATGCTTCGTATGTTGAACAGACTCAATTCCTTGGGCGATTACTACACAAGTAGTTAATGCTGATTATGCTATAGTATTTGCATTGCAATACTAACTTGTAACATTACATCAAACAGGTGATGCATACGCTGGGATTAGATGCTATTTTTTCAACAGAACAGTAGTTCACTTGTCGCAAGCTAATGGATTAATAACAAATGATTACTCTACTGTCTGGCCGGAAGACGTCCAAAGTGTGTCAACGCTGAGAACTTATAGATTGCTTAACTCTTTCACTGCCAATGTCGCATAAAAGCGAACTTACAGTAGAGAATGCGATCAGACAGAGCAGAACTGCCGTCTATTCAGGCTATATGCTGATTGCGCTTCAGACAGTGGAGCCGAAGCACCTGACCGAATAGCAAACAATATAGATCATGATCAGATGTGGCGTTTCGCCGTGGCTGGTCTGGATCGTTGTTGTTTGCACATGGTCTGAATTTATTTCGCGCTGAAAGAGTCAAAGATAATTAAATGAGCCAGGACTATGTTGCCTTAAATATAAATAAGAACGAAGTTCGTGCTCTATACTTTTACTAATTGATAACTGGTATATTACCACTCAGAAATGAGTCAGGAAAGACATGTTAGGGAACCACTTGGTCAGAGACTATGTAAACTGTGTACGTCAAATATAGCTGAAGATGAGAAACACTTCTTATTGTGTTATATTTACGGTGGTTTACGAACACGCGGATATTTACGGATAATGTT
Source organism: Archivesica marissinica (assembly GCA_014843695.1). Lineage (NCBI taxonomy): Eukaryota > Metazoa > Mollusca > Bivalvia > Venerida > Vesicomyidae > Archivesica > Archivesica marissinica. Next base: position 61,884,494 of record CM026387.1, read on the forward strand.
CAATAAGATTGAAATGCGAGATTATCACATACAATGTCCATGCATCCCATACATCTAAATTCATAGATATTAATGACAAGAAATACTTTGCATTCTGGAATTGTGTTCAATTTCATACAGTGTATATACAATGTACTTCATATACATACATGTAACTATACTTATGTTGCTTGTAACAATTATACTCCATGTACATGACAATGTAATACAATGTGATTAAATTAAATCGAAACTTCGTGTATTGTAGCCACGCTGTATATACATGTATCTAAACGTACATGTTTTGTAACAGTGCTGTATTAATGTACTTCATATATATGTAACTAAATGTGTGTGTCGTATGACCATGACGTATATACAAGTAACTAAACTTACGTGTCTTGTAACCATGCTGTATATACAAGTAACTAAACTTACGTGTCTTGTAACCATGCTGTATATACAAGTAACTAAACTTATGTGTCTTGTAACCATGCTGTATATACAAGTAACTAAACTTACGTGTCTTGTAACCGTGCTGTATATACAAGTAACTAAACTTACGTGTAGTGTAACCGTGCTGTATATACAAGTAACTAAACTTATGTGTCCTGTAACCATGCTGTATATACAAGTAACTAAACTTAGGTGTAGTGTAACCATGCTGTATATACAAGTAACTAAGCTTACGTGTAGTGTAACCATGCTGTATATACAAGTGACTAAACTTACGTGTAGTGTAACCGTGCTGTATATACAAGTAACTAAACTTAGGTGTAGTGTAACCATGCTGTATATACAAGTAACTAAGCTTACGTGTAGTGTAACCATGCTGTATATACAAGTAACTAAACTTACGTGTAGTGTAACCGTGCTGTATATACAAGTAACTAAACTTACGTGTATTATATCCATGCTGTATGTACACGTAACTAAACGTACGTGTCGTGTAGCTATGCTGTGTATACATGTAGCTAAACTTACGTGTCTGGTAACCGTGCTGTTTTTGTACTAGGAATTAATTTTTGTAGAATATTCTCAAAATGAACAATAGTGAATGATCGAATAATATTTCACTCATGAACATTGAAAGCTATTATTATCACTCGTGGCGCTAACTGTATATACTGACATGTAACATTAATAGGCATGCCATTGTAGATACTTGTGAACTGATGTGCCCATGCTTGTATATAATAGCACATTTGTTCCAATTCTATCAAATCCTTGATAGGTACCTAGAATAGATAGTGCGCACATTTCTTAAGATTCCAGGAAATATGACATAATGAGGACATACTAGTAACTGGAAAATTAACATATTGATTGATGAACTGTTAATAGAACTGTACCTGGACAGGTTCCTTACAGACAATTGACTAACCTAGATTACGGACAAGTATAACAGGTGAACTTACAGCACTGCAGGGTTTTACTGTTATATTACCTGCCAATACTAGTTACAAATTGAGACTCAGACAGGGTTATCGTTACTCGAGTAAGTGTTAAGATGAATATGGTCTATATAAACCCCCATACGTTATGTTATAAAATTGTCTGTATCATTGCACTATCCTCCAAAATCTAAAATGACTAATCTCTTCAGGAGGCGTCGCTCATATGGGCAACCGGTAGCGACGATAAATAAACGTAAAAACACACACACGTTATCAAATTAATCTGTCATGACCTTATAATATATACTGCAATTATTATTGCCAGTTAGAACAGTTACAAGTGAGTTTATCGTGTATAGCATGAGGAAAGCAATCATAAGTAGTATATATACTGTTCCTTTCATCCGCGTACATCACTTTTGAGAGGAATAATTATATAAGACTATGTCTTTCATTCTATTCCTTTTTCTGTATTTTGATATGTGTAACGTATGCCTTGTTCAATATGTATTAAAACACTATCTTTGTACTTGCAGTCCATTATTATTAATATTGGACGTGTGTCAATAGGCCAGAGTATTATATTAAATCCTACACGTAAATTGACGAAATTATCAATTTTAATTTGTAGGATCTTGTTGTATAAGCGTGTATTGTAAGTAAGATGTAACTACGCTATACACCGTTCAATATGTTTAAGTAATATGTAACTACGCTATACACCGTGCAATATGTTTAAGTAAGATGTAACTACGCTATACACCGTGCAATATGTTTAAGTAAGATGTAACTACGCTATACACCGTGCAATATGTTTAAGTAAGATGTAACTACGCTATACACCGTTCAATATGTTTAAGTAAGATGTAACTACGCTATACACCGCTCAATATGTTTAAGTAAGATGTAACTACGCTATACACAGTGCAATATGTTTCATATTGGATCGTTTTCGGTTTATATCCTATACTTTGGGGAAATAAAATGTTATATATGTTATATTTCGGGTTTTACGCCTGCATCAGCACCATTTTGGGCTATATCGCCGGCGGGCAGTTTACCTAACAACACCTTTCCTGGGCAGGCTCCAGCGGTTAACTAGTACTTGGGTGCACCAACCTCCGTAAAAAACTGCCAACTTGTTCATATAAATGAGACACGGCCTGAGCGTGGCTCGAACCCGTGGCCATCAGTGATGATAGGTTACAGTGGTATACAAGTAATCGACCGTAACCACTCGACCACAGAGGCGGACCGGGGGGAAATAAAATATGCTTAAGCTAAACTTGTGTGATCAAACAATAGTGAGAACAGTTCTTTTTCCAAGAGATGTCACCTGTCAACATTAATCTCATGTTCCCTTTATGTGCGAAAGGCACGGAGTTCGAACTCCGCTGGAGCCGTTAAATTCCACATTGCCTCTTCTCTCTCCCTCGTGGCGATGGATTTCATCAGATATGAGGTCTAGAGAGTGATTAATATGTGTGTATTACAACATTAGTTGGTATTTGTTATCGATTTGCTTGATCAAGTCTCAAACTTAATCCCTATGACATTGTTCCACTTTTGTAAACCTGAGATAACACAACAATATTGTATTTCATTTCATCACATTCCTAAAGCTACTTTTGATGTGTTTTCGGTTGCTTTACGTTGCATTTAAAAACAATGAAATTGAAACGTTTTTATATAAGCTGCATTTAGCTTCCTACTTGATCCTTTGCGTTATGTATTATGTATGTTGTTGTATGTTATATGTGATGTATTATGTATGTCGTTGTATGTTATATGTGATGTATTATGTATGTCGTTGTATGTTATATGTGATGTATTATGTATGCCGTTGTATGTTATATGTGATGTATTATGTATGTCGTTGTATGTTATATGTGATGTATTATGTATATCGTTGTATGTTATATGTGATGTATTATGTATGTCGTTGTATGTTATATATGATGTATTATGTATGTCGTTGTATGTTATATGTGATGTATTATGTATGTCGTTGTATGTTATATGTGATTTATGCTTTGCAATAAATCCTGTTTAAACCAATACCAAATTAGACAACAACTCGGTTCGTATTACATAAACAGACTAGAGAGTGCATACAGTATTTTTCTTAAAATCTCTTCAGACACACCAAATAGAATAAAGAATTAATGATAACTGACTTAAGGCATAGGTGTGTGTTAAATTTAGTGTTCCAAAATAGTGACAATACTCACTGAGTAAGGCGACGTCATATGGGCACCAATGTGTTACTGTTTAAACATTCTAAGCTTAAATTTTCAATATTAGTCGGCTCTCTGATTAGCGCAGTGATTAGCTATATCGCTTCTTGCCAATCAATGCAAACCTCGGGTTTCGATCCTTGAACAGGGAAGTAAGTATGTGAGATGACACGGTGGTCACCAGATCGAACAGGTGGGTTTTCTCCCGAAACTCTGGTTTCCTCAGACATGACGGACCACATATACACTTTCATCCACACCAACGAGAATGATTACTATAAGTTGTTAATACTTGCTTCACAATCGTTGTAAAATAAATGCAGTTTATCATTTTCAATTTGGAGGTTATCACAACATTAGTGAAAGATATATAAACTGCAGTAGTTTGCAAAACGCCTGACCATTTGTGAGCAGACTTTGAAATATAGTTGAAGCGAATTTACATATACTGACTCCAAACAGAAATTGCGCACTAGATATCCTTTTGGAAAAAAACATGTTGCGAAACAAGTTCTTACAACTTATATTAATCACTCTCGAGACCTTATTCCTGGTGGAATCCATCGCCACGAGTGAGAGAGAAGAGGCAATGTGGAATTTAAATACCTTGTCTAAGGGCACAATCGTAGTGGCTCGAACTCCGGACCTTTCGCACCTGAAGCGAACGCGCATCCACTGCGCTATCACGAGTTCCACAAATCAATTACCGCATTTAATCAATAAACCGCGCCTATATCCATGTACACGACATTTAATCAGAAACAGATACCAGGTATATCATTTAGGACCCTTAAATACAAATCATATATACAGACGGATCTGTAGTCCAGTGGTTAACACGCTGGACTGGTAATCCAGGGAACGCAGGTTGATCCCCCGTCTAACCCTAATAAAATAAACAGTCTTTCAGATGGGACGTTAAACCGAGGTCTCGTGTCGGTGCTGTACACCGTGCACGTAAAAGAACCGGAGGAGACTCTGGAATATGTGTATGTTTGTATCATTGCACTATCCTCCAAAAATCTAAAATGACTAATCTCTTTAGGAGGCGTTGCTCATATGGGTAGCGGTAGCGACGATAAATAAACGTAAAACAAACAAACACATCATATATTAAATGTTTATGCGTTTAAGATAATCAATGAAAATCAAGTACAGCCTTTAATCAATATACTCTACTAAATCCATGTATAAGATATTTAATCAGAAACAGGTACCAGGTATATATATATCACCATTAGCGCTAAGTTAATTTAGGACCGGAAATCAGTAACAATGGAAATATCGCCATCGCGCATGACGAATACTGAACATACACTGTGCGTACTAATATCAAGCTGTTTGTGTGTAGCTGGCTGGCAATATGATGCAAAACCACTAACGACACAGCCAAATGTTACACGTGATTTCCGGTTCTGACAACTGTTTCTGAATTTTCTGAAATTATGATAAATGTCTTCTGTCATATCTCTTAGCTGGGTTATTGTGCAATTCCAAGAAAACAATAAGCATAGCATTTAGTTGAGACAAGGCTGAAGTTAATTCGTTGTATGTGTTCCATTAAAGCGAAATTATATCGGTGAAAAGAACAACTTTCTAGTGTGTGTTTTACGTTTATTTATCGTCGCTACTGGTTGCCCATATAAGCGACGCCTCCTGAAGAGATTAGTAATTTACAATTTTGTAGGATAGTGCAATGATACAGACAGAGACCCATTCCAGAGTCTCCTCTGGTTCTTTTACGTGCACGTTCTAAAGCACCGACACGAGACCTCGGTTTAACGTCCCATCTGAAAGACTGTTAATGTTATTAGGGTCAGACGGGGGATCGAACCTGCGATCCCTGGATTACTAGTCCAGCGTGTTACCACTGGATTACCGATCCGTCTGTTTTCTATAGAAAGTAGTTTCCTATTATATGGTATAATATTTTCCCAAATGTTTGTCATAGCATCTGGTTATTTCAACCAATACACAAGCGTCGTATACGACGTTTGTTGACATAGAATAAAGTAAATAGGGTCGGCATCCATGCGTAATACAACGCGTGTATCATGAATAACACCATTTATTGTACAGATCTACCGTCATATATCATGATTATTTATTGGCTGATTAAATTTTAATTATCTCTAAACGACAGTATCACGCGTTTAGTATATACTCTAACAATATAAAAACATCAATTCAGGAGCGTGGCTGACCGTTATATGAAATCCTGCTTTCAGTTTAGAGAGTTTGTAGACCGCAATGGCCTGATTATTGATTGAAAGGTAGTGTTCGAATTTGTAGTATGCATTTCTGTTTACTGTCTACGATGTAATGTCGCTTTTGTGTTTTTTACGTTTATTTATCGTCGCTACCGGTTGCCCATATGAGCGACGCCTCCTGAAGAGATTAGTCATTTTAGATTTTGGAGGATAGTGCATGATACAGACAGAGACCCATTCCAGAGTGTCCTCTGGTTCTTTTATGTGCACGGTGCAAAGCACCGACACGAGACCTCGGTTTAACGTCCCATCTGAAAGACTGTTAATTTTATTAGGGTCAGACGGGGGATCGAACTAGCGATCCCTGGATTACCAGTCCAGCGTGTTACCACTGGACTACAGATCCGTTAATGTCGCTTTAATAGGACAGCATCAACTGTATAACGTGTTACAGATAACTGTGTAGAAGTGAAAACGTTTGTGTTTTATAATTCTAGTATAACTGTAAATGTGTATTTAATACAAAAGGTACACTAATATTAACGGTGAACAGGTCGCGTATTCCATAGGTCATTAAAGTGTAATCTGTATATATTTAACCCTCTTCGATATGAACGGGGTACAATTCATGCACTAATGAGAGGCAAGGAGCTCGCACGGAGCTGTAGTAGTTACGAGTGTGTCCTTAGGCAAGGCACTTATATTCCACATTGTCTCTTTTCTCTTCCTCACGGTGATGGTTTCCTTCATGATGAGGTATCGAGAACGATTAAACTAATGTTGTAAGAACTTGGTTCGAAATCTAGACACACTAAATGTGACATACATAGGGTTGTGTTTTTCTCTGCCTGCCTGCCTGCCTGTCGGTCGGTCGGTCGTATCCATAATTCCTATTTCCTTCTATAATAAACTACACGCTTGTAACTCGAACACGAAGAGAGTTAGACTGGTGGAACCTATGCTCGAAATAAATTCTACATATAATGGCCAGTAAAACGTATTAATTGCACTATTATTTTCGTGAAAACAACTTTCAAACAACTTTTGTTGACAGTTTTAGCTTCATCACGTGACCTTGCTGATCAATTCAGCTATCGCAACAACGTCTGTTTACATGAGGTTTATGTGAGGAACTCAAGACTTCAGAGCGCCTATGCACGACGTACTTGTTATTGTTTATTTATGCACGATAACTTGTTGAATATCTTATTTTGATATAATAATAGCATTAAATAAAATCGCTTATTGGTGTTAATCAGAAATGGTACAGAAACTATTTTTCTGGTTAGTTGTAGATTTTTTAAATTCGGATAGGTAACTAAATTGCTCGTACACTGTATCAGTTTCGGTGGAAATATTCTCCCAATGATTTGTTTGTTTATATTCGTCTTCTGGTCAAGTCGCGTGACAATTGCATCAGGCTACCGATACATGCAACGGAATGCTATTAAACCATACGGCTGTAAACGAACAAATACGCTGAGCATAGGAATACGCCGAGCATAGGAATACGCCGAGCATAGATCCCACCACTCTAGATCCACCGGAACACCTATGGGAAACGTCCATTCTAATAAGCCACATAGGATATGTAGTCGAGTGGTAACACGCTGTACTTGTAAGCCAGGGATCGCAGGTTCGATCCCCCGTCTGACCCTAATAAAATTAACAGTCTTTCAGACGGGACGTTAAACCGAGGTCTCGTGTCGGTGTTTAACACCATGCACGTAAAAGAACCAGAGGAGATTCTGGAATGGGTCTCTGTCTGTATCATGTACTATTCTCCAAAATCTAAAATAACTAATCTCTTCAGGAGGCGTCGCCCATATGGGCAACCGGTAGCGACGATAAATAAACGTAAAAACACACTCAAATCAAAGACACGAGAGTATCTCGCAAGCCATGCAAGGCAGGCTCATACTTTCAATGGGATATGTATTGGAAACATAATTTACTATGACACAAGTCGGTTACACAGCAGTTTATATACAAATTGAGTTTAACTCGATTGCGAAATAAGTTATGAGGGAGAGGGGGAAAGCCGATATGGAGTTAAGCGCCATGCGTCAGTACACCACAACTTCTGTTATATATATAATTATATATATTTACGTATAGGATATAAGCCGAAAACGATCCAATATGTAAACTATTGGACTGTGTGAGGCCGAAGACAGTACCAATATCTTTCATATTGGATCAGTTTGAGGTTTATATCTTACTTAAAACACACATTTATATAACAAGATCCTACTAATTAAAATTGTTAATTTCGTACATGTGTGCGTATGATTTAATATAATACTCTGCCATGGCTTTTTGACAGCAGTCCAATATTAACAACCATCGAAAACGAAACAATTTCACTGACCTATAGTCTGTTTCAAATCAATCATAATACAATCAAATAAACAAGTGAATGAAACAAAACAAAATAATAGAATTTCCCGCTCTTTTTTTCTATTTTCCCATCTCCAAACTTGACTCTTCTCTCTCCCACAGGGATTCGGCACGTTTGGGGGTACTAGTATATATATTTAAGTACTTAAATATATATACTAGTACCACCAAACGTGCCGAATCCCTGTGCTCTCTCCTATGCTCTTTATTATTTATTTATCAATCCATGTCACAACTTCTGTTAATTAATTACATGTATACTCATATGTCATGTAAATGATCTGAGTTAATAAAGAATACTTGAATTGAAAAAATTGAATAATAATGGACTGCACGTACAAAGATATGACGTCACAATGGTGTTTTTTAAATGAAATTAGTTTCAATATGTTGACTATATTAAATCTTCGTTCCTGTTATTGTCGCCTCGATTTGCTACTTACAGATGGCTGCAGCTCATCATCACCTTTCGCTATATATATTAGTTGATATGTTAAGAGAACATTCGGCATTAGCATTCAATTGGCTGAAACTTTAAGTGTATAAACTAATGCGTGACATAGGCTCGTGACGTACTGTCTACACTATTAAACTAATCACGTTCCCTGGAGCTGAAATAAGGCTACAGGCGTGACAAAACAAAATAGTGCTATCTGGCGGGAAGTGATGCATGCATATTACGAGTTAACAGACGGATATGTAGTCCAGTGGTTAACACGTTGGACTGGGAATCCAGGAACGCAGGTTCGATCCCCCGTCTAACCCTAATAAAATAAACATCTCTATCTTGGGACATTTAACCGAGGTCTCGTGTCGATGCTTTAGACTATGCACGTATAAGAACCAGGTATGACTCTGGAATGGTTCTCTGTCTGTATCATTGCACTATCCTCCAAATATCTAAAATGTCTAATCTCTTCAGGAGGCGTCGCTGATATGTACAACCTGTAGCGACGATAAATAAACGTAAAAAGCGAGTGGTTAAGATCGCTGACTTGAATTCCACTGTAATATATCATCACTGGTGGTCATGGGTTCGAGCCCCATTCAGGCCGTGTCTATTTATAAGTAAAGTGTTTGTTTATTATAGTGTCACCCCTATTTAAAGGGCCAGTCATTTCTGACTTATGAGACACCTCTTTTTATGAACATCAGTACTTCCCGAATCCTATGCTTGTATGCCAGGCGCCAGGCTGGTAGGCAATCGGTAACCATTATTTAACTAGCTGGCGGCTCACCAACCGGCCATATCAGAACGAACCCCTGACGAGATTCGAACCCTCCCGCTCCGTAGGCGGACGCCTTAACCACTGGGCCAAGGAGACGGTATATATGAAAAAGATAGTAGTGTCTAACGGAGGTTGTGCACCAATGACTGGTTAACCGCTGGATGGAGGCTGCCCAGGAATGGTGTTGTTAGATCAACTGCACGTCGCTCATATGGGCAACAGGTAGCGACAATAAATAAACGTTTCTAATACCACACTCATTTAAGTCTTTCACCGCTAATGGCACATAAAGGCGACTTTGCAAAAAGCAGAGAACCCGATCAGACAGAACAGAACGTGACTGATCAGGATGTATGCTGATTGCTCTTCAGACAGTGGAGCTGAAACAAATGTCCGTATAGCAAACAACATAGATCCTGATCAGACGCGGCTGATCTGGATCTATGTTGTTTGCACATGATCTGAATTTATTCATCGCTGGAAGAGCTAATCAAACATTAGCTTGACTTTCTGGTGCGGGCCATTTCTAATGTTGTCAAAACTGTGGCCCAAACCATTTTCATATCTGTATTTGTATGTCACTTTTACTATTTATTTGCAATAAAAAATAACTTGATGCATGGTACTAACGTTCACCTCAGTAAATACAAATTCATCTGATTTGCCAATAACTGTCTATTGTGATATAATTATGTAGAAATACCATTAGTTTATACAAATTTATTTTAGCTCGATTGCGAAACAAGTTCTTTTAACTTATATTAATCACTCTCGAGACCTCATTCCTGATGGAATCCATCGCCATGAAGGAGAGAAGAGGCAATGTGGAATTTAAATGCCTTGCCTAAGGGCACAATCGTAACGGCTCCAGCGGGGCTCGAACTCCGGACCTTTCGCACCTGAAGCGAACGCGAAATACCATTGTAAAGACGTAGATGCTTTTCATTTAGTTTGCATATTAAGTACAGTCTACATCCGTTATGTTGAATTCCGTCGGACCGATCAAAATACTTCGACATAGCCGACGTTGACATAACGGATGTAGACTGTATATGAAAATAATGATGACTTTAGGCTTCGCCAAAAATAAAACCAAAAATAAAGGATACAAATCCAGCTGACTGACCAGTAGCATACAGTCATGCGTGTCAACAAAACAAAACTACTACATACCATGCAAGTCGGTCCCCGAGGAAATGTCCGAGGAACTGTCATTTATCATTTCCATCTGACATCGTAATTTATACATGATAGGTGGCCACATATTAGTATGCATCATCCTGTTTTCATCGCATTGCGATCATTCTACGTCATTGATACAATGTGAATGATTCCAGCAACACATATCATCCCAACATATATAGTGCAGATCATACGTCCAACAGATGTAGTGCAGATCATACGTCCAATAGATGTAGTGCAGATCATACGTCCAACAGATGTAGTGCAGATCATACGTCCAACAGATGTAGTACAGATCATACGTCCAACATATGTAGTGCAGATCATACGTCCAGCATATGTTGGGCAGATCATACGCCAACAGATGTAGTACAGATCATACGTCCAACAGATGTAGTGCAGATCATACGTCCAACAGATGTAGTGCAGATCATACCTCCAACATATGTAGTGCTGATCACACGTCCAACAGATGTAGTGCATATCATACGTCCAACATATGTAGTGCAGATCATACCTACAACAGATGTAGTGCATATCATACGTCCAACATATGTAGTGCAGATCATACCTACAACAGATGTAGTGCTGATCATACATCCAACAGATGTAGTGCAGATCATACGTCAAACATATGTAGTGCAGATCATACGTCCAACAGATGTAGTGCAGATAATACGTCCAGCATATGTAGTGCAGATCATACGCCAACAGATGTAGTACAGATCATACGTCCAACAGATGTAGTGCAGATCATACGTCCAACAGAGGTAGTGCAGATCATACCTCCAACATAGGTAGTGCTGATCACACGTCCAACAGATGTAGTGCATATCATACGTCCAACATATGTAGTGCAGATCATACCTACAACAGATGTAGTGCTGATCATACATCCAACAGATGTAGTGCAGATCATACGTCCAACATATGTAGTGCAGATCATACGTCCAACATATGCAGTGCATATCATACGTCCAACAGAGGTAGTACAGATCATACGTCCAACATATGTAGTACAGATCATACGTCCAACAGATGTAGTGCAGATCATACGTCCAACAGATGTAGTGCAGATCATACGTCCAGCATATGTAGTGCAGATCATACGTCCAACATATGTAGTGCAGATCATACGCCAACATATGTAGTGCAGATCATACGTCCAACAGATGTAGTACAGATCATACGTCCAACATATGTAGTGCAGATCATACGCCCAGAATATGTAGTGCAGATCATACGTCCAACATATGTAGTGCAGATCATACGTCCAACATATGTAGTGCAGATCATACGCCAACATATGTAGTGCAGATCATACGTCCAACAGATGTAGTACAGATCATACGTCCAACATATGTAGTGCAGATCATACGTCCAGCATATGTAGTGCAGATCATACGCCAACAGATGTAGTACAGATCATACGTCCAACAGATGTAGTGCAGATCATACCTCCAACATATGTAGTGCTGATCACACGTCCAACAGATGTAGTGCATATCATACGTCCAACATATGTAGTGCAGATCATACCTACAAAAGATGTAGTGCATATCATACGTCCAACATATGTAGTGCAGATCATACCTACAACAGATGTAGTGCTGATCATACATCCAACAGATGTAGTGCAGATCATACGTCCAACATATGTAGTGCAGATCATACGTCCAACAGATGTAGTGCAGATAATACGTCCAGCATATGTAGTGCAGATCATACGCCAACAGATGTAGTACAGATCATACGTCCAACAGATGTAGTGCAGATCATACGTCCAACAGAGGTAGTGCAGATCATACCTCCAACATATGTAGTGCTGATCACACGTCCAACAGATGTAGTGCATATCATACGTCCAACATATGTAGTGCAGATCATACCTACAACAGATGTAGTGCTGATCATACATCCAACAGATGTAGTGCAGATCATACGTCCAACATATGTAGTGCAGATCATACGTCCAACATATGCAGTGCATATCATACGTCCAACAGATGTAGTACAGATCATACGTCCAACATATGTAGTACAGATCATACGTCCAACAGATGTAGTGCAGATCATACGTCCAACAGATGTAGTGCAGATCATACGTCCAGCATATGTAGTGCAGATCATACGTCCAACATATGTAGTGCAGATCATACGCCAACATATGTAGTGCAGATCATACGTCCAACAGATGTAGTACAGATCATACGTCCAACATATGTAGTGCAGATCATACGTCCAGAATATGTAGTGCAGATCATACGTCCAACATATGTAGTGCAGATCATACGTCCAACATATGTAGTGCAGATCATACGTCCAGCATATGTAGTGCAGATCATACGCCAACAGATGTAGTACAGATCATACGTCCAACAGATGTAGTGCAGATCATACGTCCAACAGATGTAGTGCATATCATACGTCCAACATATGTAGTGCAGATCATACGTCCAACAGATGTAGTACAGATCATACCTCCAACATATGTAGTGCATATCATACGTCCAACAGATGTAGTACAGATCATACGTCCAACATATGTAGTACAGATCATACGTCAAAAAGATGTAGTGCAGATCATATGTCCAACAGATGTAGTGCAGATCATACGTCCAGAATATGTAGTGCAGATCATACGTCCAACATATGTAGTGCAGATCATACGTCCAACATATGTAGTGCAGATCATACGTCCAACAGATGTAGTACAGATCATACGTCTAACATATGTAGTGCATATCATACGTCCAACAGATGTAGTGCAGATCATACGTCCAACAGATGTAGTACAGATCATACGTCCAACATATGTAGTGCAGATCATACGTCCAACATATGTAGTGCAGATTATACGTCCAACAGATGTAGTACAGATCATACGTCCAACATATGTAGTGCAGATCATACGTCCAACAGATGTAGTGCAGATCATACGTCCAACAGATGTAGTACAGATCATACGTCCAACATATGTAGTGCAGATCATACGTCCAACATATGTAGTGCAGATCATACGTCCAACAGATGTAGTGCAGATCATACGTCCAACATATGTAGTACAGATCATACGTCCAACAGATGTAGTACAGATCATACGTCCAACATATGTAGTACAGATCATACGTCCAACAGATGTAGTGCAGATCATATGTCCAACAGATGTAGTTCAGATCATACGTCCAACATATGTAGTGCAGATCATACGTTCAACATATGTAGTGCATATCATACGTCCAACATATGTAGTGCATATTATACGTCCAACATATGTATTGCAGATCATACGTCCAACATATGTATTGCATATCATACGTCCAACATATGTAGTGCATATCATACGTCCAACATATGTAGTGCATATCATATGTCCAACATATGTAGTGCATATCATACGTCCAACAGATGTAGTGCATATCATACGTCCAACATATGTAGTGCATATCATACGTCCAACATATGTAGTGCATATCATACGTCCAACATATGTAGTGCATATTATACGTCCAACATATGTAGTGCATATCATACGTCCAACATATGTAGTGCATATCATACGTCCAACAGATGTAGTGCATATCATACCTCCAACATATGTAGTGCATATCATACGTCCAACATATGTAGTGCAGATCATACGTCCAACATATGTAGTGCATATTATACGTCCAACATATGTAGTGCAGATCATACGCCAACAGATGTAGTGCAGATCATACGACCAGCATATGTAGTGCAGATCATACGCCAACAGATGTAGTACAGATCATACGTCCAACAAATGTAGTGCAGATCATACGTCCAACAAATGTAGTGCAGATCATACGTCCAACATATGTAGTACAGATCATACGTCCAACAGATGTAGTACAGATCATACGTCCAAAAGATGTAGTGCAGATCATACGTCCAAAAGATGTAGTGCAGATCATACGTCCAACAGATGTAGTGCAGATCATACCTCCAACATATGCAGTGCTGATCATACGTCCAACAGATGTAGTGAATATCATACGTCCAACATATGTAGTGCAGATCATACGTCCAACATATGTAGTGCAGATCATACCTCCAACATATGTAGTGCTGATCATACGTCCAACAGATGTAGTGCATATCATATGTCCAACAGATGTAGTGCATATCATACGTCCAACATATGCAGTGCAGATCATACGTCCAACAGATGTAGTGCATATCATACCTCCAACAGATGTAGTACAGATCATACCTCCAACATATGTAGTGCAGATCATACGTCCAACATATGCAGTGCAGATCATACGTCCATCATATGTAGTACAGATCATACCTCCAACATATGTAGTGCAGATCATACGTCCAACATATGTAGTGCAGATCATACGTCCAATATATGTAGTGCTGATCATATGTCCAACATATGTAGTGCAGATCATAACTCCAACATATGTAGTGCACATCATATGTCCAACAGATGTAGTGCAGATCATACGTCCAACATATGTAGTGCTGATCATACGTCCAACAGATGTAGTGCATATCATACGTCCAACATATGTAGTACAGATCATACGTCCAACATATGTAGTACAGATCATACGTCCAACAGATGTAGTGCAGATCATATGTCCAACAGATGTAGTTCAGATCATACGTCCAACATATGTAGTGCAGATCATACGTTCAACATATGTAGTGCAGATCATACGTCCAACATATGTAGTGCAGATCATACGTCCAACATATGTAGTGCAGATCATACGTCCAACATATGCAGTGCAGATCATACGACCAGCATATGTAGTGCAGATCATACGCCAACAGATGTAGTACAGATCATACGTCCAACAAATGTAGTGCAGATCATACGTCCAACAAATGTAGTGCAGATCATACCTCCAACATATGTAGTGCTGATCATACGTCCAACAGATGTAGTGCATATCATACGTCCAACAGATGTAGTGCATATCATACGTCCAACATATGTAGTGCATATCATACGTCCAACATATGTAGTGCAGGTCATACGTCCAACAGATGTAGTACATATCATACGTCCAATATATGTAGTACAGATCATACGTCCAACAGATGTAGTGCAGATCATATGTCCAACAGATGTAGTACAGATCATACGTCCAATATATGTAGTACAGATCATACGTCCAACAGATGTAGTGCAGATCATATGTCCAACAGATGTAGTGCAGATCATACGTCCAACATTATGTAGTGCAGATCATACGTCCAACATATGTAGTGCAGATCATACGTCCAACATATGTAGTGCAGATCATACGTCCAGCATATGTAGTGCAGATCATACGCCAACATATGTAGTACAGATCATACGTCCAACAGATGTAGTGCAGATCATACGTCCAACAGATGTAGTGCAGATCATACCTCCAACATATGCAGTGCTGATCATACGTCCAACAGATGTAGTGCATATCGTACGTCCAACATATGTAGTGCAGATCATACCTCCAACAGATGTAGTGCTGATCATACGTCCAACAGATGTAGTGCATATCATACCTCCAACATATGTAGTGCAGATCATACCTCCAACATATGTAGTGCTGATCATACGTCCAACAGATGTAGTGCATATCATACGCCCAACATATGTAGTGCAGGTCATACGTCCAACAGATGTAGTGCAGATCATACCTCCAACATATGTAGTGCTGATCATACGTCCAACAGATGTAGTGCATATCATACGTCCAACATATGTAGTGCAGATAATACCTCCAACATATGTAGTGCAGATCATACCTCCAACATATGTAGTGCAGATCATACCTCCAACATATATAGTGCAGATCATACCTCCAACATATGTAGTGCAGATCATACCTCCAACAGATGTAGTGCAGATCATACCTCCAACATATGTAGTGCAGATCATACCTCCAACATATGTAGTGCAGATCATACCTCCAACAGATGTAGTGCAGATCATACCTCCAACAGATGTAGTGCAGATCATACCTCCAACATATGTAGTGCAGATCATACGTCCAACAGATGTAGTGCAGATCATACGTCCAACATATGTAGTACAGATCATACGTCCAGCATATGTAGTGCAGATCATACGTCCAGCATATGTAGTGCAGATCATACGCCAACAGATGTAGTACAGATCATACGTCCAACATATGTAGTGCAGATCATACGTCCAACATATGTAGTGCAGATCATAAGTCCAACATATGTAGTGCAGATCATACGTCCAACAGATGTAGTGCAGATCGTACCTCCAACATATGTAGTGCAGATCATACGTCCAACAGATGTAGTGCATATCATACGTCCAACATATGTAGTGCAGATCATACCTCCAACAGATGTAGTGCAGATCATTCCTCCAACATATGTAGTGCAGATCATATCTCCAACATATGTAGCACAGGTCATACGTCCAACATATGTAGTGCAGATCATACGTCCAACATATGTAGTGCAGATCGTACCTCCAACATATGTAGTGCAGATCATACGTCCAACAGATGTAGTGCATATCATACGTCCAACATATGTAGTGCAGATCGTACCTCCAACAGATGTAGTGCAGATCATACCTCCAACATATGTAGTGCAGATCATACCTCCAACAGATGTAGTGCAGATCATACCTCCAACATATGTAGTCCAGATCATACGTCCAACATATGTAGTGCAGATTATATGTCCAACATATGTAGTGCAGATCATACGTCCAACATATGTAGTGCAGATCATACGTCCAACTGATGTAGTACAGATCATACGTCCAACATATGTAGTGCAGATCATACGTCCAACATATGTAGTGCAGATCATACGTCCAACATATGTAGTGCAGATCATACGTCCAATATATGTAGTGCAGATCGTACCTCCAACATATGTAGTGCAGATCATACATCCAACAGATGTAGTGCATATCATACGTCCAACATATGTAGTGCAGATCATACCTCCAACATATGTAGTGCTGATCATACGTCCAACAGATGTAGTGCATATCATACGTCCAATATATGTAGTGCAGATCATACGTCCAACAGATATAGTACAGATCATACGTCCAACATATGTAATGCAGATCATACGTCCAACAGATGTAGTGCATATCATACGTCCAACAGATGTAGTACAGATCATACGTCCAACATATGTAGTACAGATCATACGTCAAAAAGATGTAGTGCAGATCATATGTCCAACAGATGTAGTGCAGATCATACGTCCAGAATATGTAGTGCAGATCATACGTCCAACATATGTAGTGCAGATCATACGTCCAACAGATGTAGTGCAGATCATATGTCCAACATATGTAGTGCAGATCATATGTCCAACATATGTAGTGCAGATCATACGTCCAACATATGTAGTGCAGATCATACGTCCAACAGATGTAGTACAGATCATACGTCCAACATATGTAGTGCAGATCATACGTCCAACAGATGTAGTGCATATCATACGTCCAACAGATGTAGTACAGATCATACGTCCAACATATGTAGTGCTGATCATACGTCCAACAGATGTAGTGCATATCATACGCCCAACATATGTAGTGCAGGTCATACGTCCAACAGATGTAGTGCAGATCATACCTCCAACATATGTAGTGCTGATCATACGTCCAACAGATGTAGTGCATATCATACGTCCAACATATGTAGTGCAGATAATACCTCCAACATATGTAGTGCAGATCATACCTCCAACATATGTAGTGCAGATCATACCTCCAACATATGTAGTGCAGATCATACCTCCAACATATATAGTGCAGATCATACCTCCAACATATGTAGTGCAGATCATACCTCCAACAGATGTAGTGCAGATCATACCTCCAACATATGTAGTGCAGATCATACCTCCAACATATGTAGTGCAGATCATACCTCCAACAGATGTAGTGCAGATCATACCTCCAACAGATGTAGTGCAGATCATACCTCCAACATATGTAGTGCAGATCATACGTCCAACAGATGTAGTGCAGATCATACGTCCAACATATGTAGTACAGATCATACGTCCAGCATATGTAGTGCAGATCATACGTCCAGCATATGTAGTGCAGATCATACGCCAACAGATGTAGTACAGATCATACGTCCAACATATGTAGTGCAGATCATACGTCCAACATATGTAGTGCAGATCATAAGTCCAACATATGTAGTGCAGATCATACGTCCAACAGATGTAGTGCAGATCGTACCTCCAACATATGTAGTGCAGATCATACGTCCAACAGATGTAGTGCATATCATACGTCCAACATATGTAGTGCAGATCATACCTCCAACAGATGTAGTGCAGATCATTCCTCCAACATATGTAGTGCAGATCATATCTCCAACATATGTAGCACAGGTCATACGTCCAACATATGTAGTGCAGATCATACGTCCAACATATGTAGTGCAGATCGTACCTCCAACATATGTAGTGCAGATCATACGTCCAACAGATGTAGTGCATATCATACGTCCAACATATGTAGTGCAGATCGTACCTCCAACAGATGTAGTGCAGATCATACCTCCAACATATGTAGTGCAGATCATACCTCCAACAGATGTAGTGCAGATCATACCTCCAACATATGTAGTCCAGATCATACGTCCAACATATGTAGTGCAGATTATATGTCCAACATATGTAGTGCAGATCATACGTCCAACATATGTAGTGCAGATCATACGTCCAACTGATGTAGTACAGATCATACGTCCAACATATGTAGTGCAGATCATACGTCCAACATATGTAGTGCAGATCATACGTCCAACATATGTAGTGCAGATCATACGTCCAATATATGTAGTGCAGATCGTACCTCCAACATATGTAGTGCAGATCATACATCCAACAGATGTAGTGCATATCATACGTCCAACATATGTAGTGCAGATCATACCTCCAACATATGTAGTGCTGATCATACGTCCAACAGATGTAGTGCATATCATACGTCCAATATATGTAGTGCAGATCATACGTCCAACAGATGTAGTACAGATCATACGTCCAACATATGTAATGCAGATCATACGTCCAACAGATGTAGTGCATATCATACGTCCAACAGATGTAGTACAGATCATACGTCCAACATATGTAGTACAGATCATACGTCAAAAAGATGTAGTGCAGATCATATGTCCAACAGATGTAGTGCAGATCATACGTCCAGAATATGTAGTGCAGATCATACGTCCAACATATGTAGTGCAGATCATACGTCCAACAGATGTAGTGCAGATCATATGTCCAACATATGTAGTGCAGATCATATGTCCAACATATGTAGTGCAGATCATACGTCCAACATATGTAGTGCAGATCATACGTCCAACAGATGTAGTACAGATCATACGTCCAACATATGTAGTGCAGATCATACGTCCAACAGATGTAGTGCATATCATACGTCCAACATATGTAGTACAGATCATACGTCCAACATATGTAGTACAGATCATACGTCCAACATATGTAGTGCAGATCATATGTCCAACAGATGTAGTGCAGATCATACGTCCAACATATGTAGTACAGATCATACGTCCAACATATGTAGTGAAGATCATACGTCCAACATATGTAGTGCAGATCATACGTCCAACATATGTAGTGCAGATCATACGCCAACAGATGTAGTACAGATCATACGTCCAACATATGTAGTGCAGATCATACGTCCAACATATGTAGTGCAGATCATACGTCCAACATATGTAGTGCAGATCATACGCCAACATATGTAGTACAGATCATACGTCAAACAGATGTAGTGCAGATCATACGTCCAACAGATGTAGTGCAGATCATACGTCCAACATATGTAGTGCAGATCATACGTCCAACATATGTAGTGCAGATCATACGTCCAACAGATGTAGTACAGATCATACGTCCAACATATGTAGTGCAGATCATACGTCCAACAGATGTAGTGCAGATCATACGTCCAACATATGTAGTGCAGATCATACGTCCAACATATGTAGTACAGATCATACGTCCAACATATGTAGTGCAGATCATACGTCCAACAGATGTAGTGCAGATCATACGTCCAACATATGTAGTACAGATCATACGTCCAACATATTTAGTACAGATCATACGTCCAACAGATGTAGTGCAGATCATACGTCCAACATATGCAGTGCAGATCATACGTCCAACATATGTAGTGCAGATCATACGACCAGCATATGTAGTGCAGATCATACGCCAACATATGTAGTACAGATCATACGTCCAACAAATGTAGTGCAGATCATACGTCCAACAAATATAGTGCAGATCATACCTCCAACATATGTAGTGCATATCATACGTCCAACATATGTAGTGCAGATCATACGTCCAACAGATGTAGTACAGATCATACGTCCAACACATGTAGTGCAGATCATACGTCCAACAGATGTAGTGCAGATCATACGTCCAACATATGTAGTGCAGATCATACGTCCAGCATATGTAGTGCAGATCATACGTCCAACATATGTAGTCCAGATCATACGTCCAACATATGTAGTGCAGATTATATGTCCAACATATGTAGTGCAGATCATACGTCCAACATATGTAATGCAGATCATACGTCCAACTGATGTAGTACAGATCATACGTCCAACATATGTAGTGCAGATCATACGTCCAACATATGTAGTGCAGATCATACGTCCAACATATGTAGTGCAGATCATACGTCCAACATATGTAGTGCAGATCGTACCTCCAACATATGTAGTGCAGATCATACATCCAACAGATGTAGTGCATATCATACGTCCAACATATGTAGTGCAGATCATACCTCCAACATATGTAGTGTTGATCATACGTCCAACAGATGTAGTGCATATCATACGTCCAACATATGTAGTGCAGATCATACGTCCAACAGATGTAGTACAGATCATACGTCCAACATATGTAGTGCAGACCATACGTCCAACAGATGTAGTGCATATCATACGTCCAACAGATGTAGTACAGATCATACGTCCAACATATGTAGTACAGATCATACGTCAAAAAGATGTAGTGCAGATCATATGTCCAACAGATGTAGTGCAGATCATACGTCCAGAATATGTAGTGCAGATCATACGTCCAACATATGTAGTGCAGATCATACGTCCAACAGATGTAGTGCAGATCATATGTCCAACATATGTAGTGCAGATCATACGTCCAACATATGTAGTGCAGATCATACGTCCAACATATGTAGTGAAGATCATACGTCCAACATATGTAGTGCAGATCATACGTCCAGCATATGTAGTGCAGATCATACGCCAACAGATGTAGTACAGATCATACGTCCAAAAGATGTAGTGCAGATCATACGTCCAACAGATGTAGTGCAGATCATACCTCCAACATATGCAGTGCTGATCATACGTCCAACAGATGTAGTGCATATCATACGTCCAACATATGTAGTGCAGATCATACGTCCAACAGATATAGTGCAGATCATACCTCCAACATATGTAGTGCTGATCATACGTCCAACATATGTAGTGCATATCATACCTCCAACAGATATAGTGCTGATCATACGTCCAACAGATGTAGTGCAGATCATATTTCCAACATATGTAGTGCAGATCATACGTCCAACATATGTAGTACAGATCATACGTCAAACAGATGTAGTGCAGATCATATGTCCAACAGATGTAGTGCATATCATACGTCCAACATATGTAGTGCAGATCATACGTCCAACATATGTAGTGCAGATCATACGTCCAACAGATGTAGTACAGATCATACGTCTAACATATGTAGTGCAGATCATACGTCCAACATATGTAGTGCAGATCATACGTCCAACATATGTAGTGCAGATCATACGTCCAACAGATGTAGTACAGATCATACGTCTAACATATGTAGTGCAGATCATACGTCCAACATATGTAGTACAGATCATACGTCCAACATATGTAGTACAGATCATACGTCCAACAGATGTAGTGCAGATCATACGTCCAACATATGTAGTACAGATCATACTTCCAACATATTTAGTACAGATCATACGTCCAACAGATGTTGTGCAGATCATACGTCCAACATATGCAGTGCAGATCATACGTCCAACATATGTAGTGCAGATCATACGACCAGCATATGTAGTGCAGATCATACGCCAACAGATGTAGTACAGATCATACGTCCAACAAATGTAGTGCAGATCATACGTCCAACAAATATAGTGCAGATCATACCTCCAACATATGTAGTGCATATCATACGTCCAACATATGTAGTGCAGATCATACGTCCAACAGATGTAGTACAGATCATACGTCCAACATATGTAGTGCAGATCATACGTCCAACAGATGTAGTGCAGATCATACGTCCAACATATGTAGTGCAGATCATACGTCCAGCATATGTAGTGCAGATCATACCTCCAACATATGTAGTGCAGATCATACCTCCAACATATGTAGTGCAGATCATACGTCCAACATATGTAGTGCAGATCATACGTCCAACATATGTAGTGCAGATCATACGTCCAACATATGTAGTGCAGATCATACCTCCAACATATGTAGTACAGATCATACGTCCATCAGATGTAGTGCAGATCATATGTCCAACAGATGTAGTGCAGATCATACCTCCAAGATATGTAGTGCAGATCATACATCCAACATATGTAGTGCAGATCATACGTCCAACAGATGTAGTGCAGATCATACCTCCAACATATGTAGTGCAGATCATACGTCCAACAGATGTAGTACAGATCATACGTCTAACATATGTAGTGCAGATCATACGTCCAACATATGTAGTGCAGATCATACGTCCAACATATGTAGTGCAGATCATACGTCCAACAGATGTAGTACAGATCATACGTCTAACATATGTAGTGCAGATCATACGTCCAACATATGTAGTACAGATCATACGTCCAACATATGTAGTACAGATCATACGTCCAACAGATGTAGTGCAGATCATACGTCCAACATATGTAGTACAGATCATACTTCCAACATATTTAGTACAGATCATACGTCCAACAGATGTTGTGCAGATCATACGTCCAACATATGCAGTGCAGATCATACGTCCAACATATGTAGTGCAGATCATACGACCAGAATATGTAGTGCAGATCATACGCCAACAGATGTAGTACAGATCATACGTCCAACAAATGTAGTGCAGATCATACGTCCAACAAATATAGTGCAGATCATACCTCCAACATATGTAGTGCATATCATACGTCCAACATATGTAGTGCAGATCATACGTCCAACAGATGTAGTACAGATCATACGTCCAACATATGTAGTGCAGATCATACGTCCAACAGATGTAGTGCAGATCATACGTCCAACATATGTAGTGCAGATCATACGTCCAGCATATGTAGTGCAGATCATACCTCCAACATATGTAGTGCAGATCATACCTCCAACATATGTAGTGCAGATCATACGTCCAACATATGTAGTGCAGATCATACGTCCAACATATGTAGTGCAGATCATACGTCCAACATATGTAGTGCATATCATACCTCCAACATATGTAGTACAGATCATACGTCCAACAGATGTAGTGCAGATCATATGTCCAACAGATGTAGTGCAGATCATACCTCCAAGATATGTAGTGCAGATCATACATCCAACATATGTAGTGCAGATCATACGTCCAACAGATGTAGTGCAGATCATACCTCCAACATATGTAGTGCAGATCATACGTCCAACATATGTAGTGCAGATCATACGTCCAACATATGTAGTGCAGATCATACGTCCAACAGATGTAGTACAGATCATACCTCCAACATATGTAGTGCAGATCATACCTCCAACATATGTAGTGCATATCATACCTCCAACATATGTAGTGCAGATCATACCTCCAACATATGTAGTGCAGATCATACGTCCAACAGATGTAGTACAGATCATACCTCCAACATATGTAGTGCAGATCATACCTCCAACATATTTAGTGCATATCATACCTCCAACATATGTAGTGCAGATCATACCTCCAACATATGTAGTGCATATCATACGTCCAACAAATGTAGTGCATATCATACCTCCAACAGATGTAGTGCATATCATACCTCCAACATATGTAGTGCTGATCATACGTCCAACATATGCAGTGCATATCATACGTCCAACAGATGTAGTGCAGATCATACGTCCAACAGATGTAGTGCAGATCATACGTCCAACAGATGTAGTGCAGATCATACCTCCAACATATGTAGTGCAGATCATACGTCCAACATATGTAGTGCAGATCATACGTCCAGCATATGTAGTGCAGATCATACGTCCAACATATGTAGTGCAGATCATACGTCCAACATATGTAGTGCAGATCATACCTCCAACATATGTAGTGCAGATCATACGTCCAACATATGTAGTACAGATCATACCTCCAACATATGTAGTGCAGATCATATGTCCATCAGATGTAGTGCATATCATACGTCCAACATATGTAGTGCAGATCACTACGTCATTGACACAAGGCGAATGGTTCGCCCAACAAATTACCAACCTAACCTATCGTGCAATTCCTATGTCATTGACACAAGACGAATAAGGCAGTGCATGTGTCACCAGGAGAGTCCACAAATGGTATTGGCAACGGTGAGTGTGTCAATACTGTCATCATTTTAAAAGTACAGTCACAAGTGTCTCCTTTAAGGCGCGGATCATTCAAAAGTACAGTGACGTGTGTCTCTGTTAATCCAGAAGTACGGTCACTTGCGTCTCGGCTTAGTTTAATAATAGTTTATTGCTCGATTCCTTTTGCAAGTAATAGAAAACATGGCATCTTAAAGAAAAGCAAACGGATCAGGCAACCAGGTCTAGCAACATAAATTTAGTTATGTCCTTTCCCGGTGTCTCCGTTAATGCGGAGAGGATCATTCAAATGCCGCACGTGTCCATGCTGAAGTGATCCCCCGTCTGACCCTAATAAAAGTAACAGTCTTTCAGACGATAAATAAAAGTAAAACACACTGAAGCGTGTATCATTCAAAAACACTGGCACATGTGTCTCGGCGTGTGTGTGTGTTTTACGTTTATTTATCGTCGCTACCGGTTGCCCATATGAGCGACGCCTCCTGAAGAGATTAGTAATTTTAGATGTTTGGAGGATAGTGCAATGATACAGACAGAGATCCATTCCAGAGTCTCCTCTGGTTCTGTTACGTGCACGATGTAAAGCACCGACACGAGACCTCGGTTTAACGTCCCATCTGAAAGACTGTTAATTGTTGATCACCTAAATCACTATCTAAATATCAGTACATCCTCTATTTAAATGTCAGTACACGCCCTATCTAAATATCAGTATAGCCTCTATCTAAATATCAGTACACGCCCCTATCTAAATATCCAGTACAGCCCTATTTAATACCAATACAGGCCCCTATCTAAA
Source organism: Archivesica marissinica (assembly GCA_014843695.1). NCBI lineage: Eukaryota > Metazoa > Mollusca > Bivalvia > Venerida > Vesicomyidae > Archivesica > Archivesica marissinica. The sequence goes on from CM026387.1 coordinate 61,910,626, forward strand.
TATCCAGTAAAGCCCATATCTAAATACCATTACAGCCCCATATCTAAATACCATTACAGCCCCTATCTAAATACCATTACAGCCCCTATATAAATATCAGTACAGCTCATATCTAAATACCATTACAGTCCCTATCTAAATATCAATACACGCCCCTAGCTAAATATCAGTACAGCCCCTATCTAAATATCAGTACAGCCCCTATCTAGATATCAGTAAAGCCCCTATCTAAATATCAGTACACGCCCCTAGCTAAATATCAGTACAGCCCCTATCTAAATACCATTACAGCTCATATCTAAATACCATTACCGCCCCTATCTAAATACCATTACAGCTCATATCTAAATACCATTACAGCCCCTATATAAATATCAGTACAGCTCATATCTAAATACCATTACAGCCCCTAGCTAAATATTAGTACATCCCATATCTAAATATCAGTACAGCCCCTAGCTAACTATCAGTACAGCCCCTATCTAAATATCAGTACAGCCCCTAGCTAACTATCAGTACAGCCCCTATCTAAATATCAGTACAGCTCATACCTAAATATCAGTAAACGCCCCTATCTAAATATCAGTATAGGCCCTATCTAAATATCAGTATAGGCCCTATCTAAATATCAGTACAGCCCCTATCTAAATATCAGTACAGCTCATACCTAAATATCAGTATAGGCCCTAGCTAAATATCAGTACAGGCCCTAGCTAGATATCAGTACAGGCCCTAGCTAGATATCAGTACAGGCCCTAGCTAGATATCAGTACAGCCCCTAGCTAGATATCAGTACAGGCCCTAGCTAGATATCAGTACAGCCCCTAGCTAGATATCAGTACAGGCCCTAGCTAGATATCAGTACAGCCCCTAGCTATATATCAGTACAGGCCCTAGCTAGATATCAGTACAGGCCCTAGCTAGATATTAGTACAGGCCCTAGCTAGATATCAGTACAGGCCCTAGCTAGATATCAGTACAGCCCCTAGCTAGATATCAGTACAGGCCCTAGCTAGATATCAGTACAGCTCATATCTAAATACCAGTACAGGCCCTAGCTAGATATCAGTACAGCTCATATCTAAATACCAGTACAACATGTGCACTATTTTACGATAAGCTAACATTATGAGTGTTATGCGGTAACTATGGTAACTATAAAACACACGTTGTAGGGGGAATAAATCTAGCAATAAATCGCAACACTCCGTGAGTGCTATTTCTAGCTGTCGATGACATGCTGCATCACAACTGTTTCTGGCAGACTACTCATTACTGTCGTAGTCGTAGACACATTCCAGACACGCGTATGCTGTCTGCACCGCACCTATTGTTTCCACTGATTGTTTTGGTTGGCGTTTATTTTGAAAATAACACAGCATCTTTTCAGTAGATATGTTTCACCATCGATATGTTTTGGTGATTTCGTAGAAATGGTGTCAGACAGAGAACATAGCTGATGTAATTATAATCTGAGGATTAATACCAAACCTTAAATTGAGCTTTCGCGTTTGTCACTACTCATTTTCTTTAGTTTATACACATTTATATTAGCTCGATTGTGAAACAAGTTTTTGCAACTGATATTAATCATTCTTGAGACTGAGCTACGGGGGAGAGAAAAGAGCCAACTAGTTACGCACATACATGGTACATAGCGTTATACACATACCCGCTGCATAGCGTTATACACATACCCACTACATAGCGTTATACACATACCCGCTACATAGTGCTATACACATACCCGCTACATAGCGTTATACACATACCCGTTACATAGCGTTATACACATACCCGCTACATAGCGTTATACACATACCCGCTACATAGCGCTATACACATACCCGCTACATAGTGTTATACACATACCCGCTACATAGCGTTATACACATACCCGCTACATAGCGTTATACACATACCCGCTACATAGTGCTATACACATACCCGCTACATAGCGTTATACACATACTCGCTACATAGCGTTATACACATACCCGCTACATAGTGCTATACACATACCAGCTACATAGCGTTATACACATACCTGCTACATAGCGTTATACACATACCCGCTACATAGCGTTATACACATACCCGCTACATAGCGCTATACACATACCCGCTCCGTAGTGTTATACACATACCCGCTCCGTACTGACTGTTTCACACATACCCGCTCAGTAGTGTTATAATAATACCCGATCCGTATTGTTATACACACACCCGTTCCGTAGTGCTATATACATAAGTATACTGAGTCAAAAAAGAAACGATACCTGGTGTTTATGTGTCTATAATTTCAACATTTATTAAGAAAATTCTTTGAAAATTCATAAGATGATAGTCCAACATGTTTGAAAGAGGAGCACATAAAGCATAATGAGCCTCCGAAACTGTCTGCTGCGTGATGACGTAATTCGTCGGACAGGGGTCTAATGGAGTTTCCACACAGACGTCAATACCGAGTATGGGCACCATTTGCGTCTCTCACTGCAATGCACCGCCGTCGCATCGAACGGAAGAGTGTCTGAATCTCTTGCTGGTCAATATTTGTCCACTCCTGACGCAAAACATCCCTCAGTTGGTTTAACGTTACCGGCTGACGTCGTCTGACGCGGCGGTCTAACGTATAGCACACATGTCCTATGGGTGACAAAGCAGGCCACGGCAGGGTTTCAATATTGTTCTGCTCCAATACTGTGGTGGAAATCCGAGCAGTATGACACCTGGCGTTGTCCTGTTGGAACAGTGTGACGTTTCTGTTGGCGTTAAAGAACGGCACAACAACTGGCGCAAGGATCTCATCACAGTACCGCTGGGCGTTTAGTTTCCCGTCCACCACTAACAGTTCAGTGCGACTGCCGAAGGTGATACCGCCCCACGCCATAACGCTTCCGCCCCCGAACAGATCGACCTGATGTACACATGCGTCGGCGTAACGTTCACCGCGTCTGCGATATACCCGCTCTCTGCCATCCGCTCTACGCAAACAGAACCGCGATTCATCGCTAAACTTCACCGAATTCCACTGTAACCGAGTCCAGCGAGCACGTTCCGTCGTCCATTCCCGCCGTACGTCACGGTGACGTCGTGTCAGGATGGGTCCAACGTATGGCCGATAGGCACGAATGCCACTTTCACCGAGCCGGTTCCTGACTGTTTGTGCACTGATGCGATTGTTGGTCATCCCAGAAGTAACGGCAGCTGTGTGCGTAGCAGGTAGCAGGTCACGTAAATGTGACGTCCGAATGTGACGGTCCTGTTCACGCGTCGTCACACGTGGTCGACCAGATCTTGGACGGTCGTCCACCGATCCATGTGTTCGATAACGTCGAAGTAGACGTGTTATCGTGATCCGCGTAACCCCGAGTCGATTTGCGACGTCACGCTGACGTAAACCGCCGTCAATCATGCCAATGGCACGCATTCTCTGATTGCGGTTTAGCCTAGGCATTTTGTTAGAGGTAACAATGGGTATGTAAGGTGTATTTCCTCGATGATAATGCAATACCAGTACAATAAACCGGTTTTCCGATGTGTACATGTGTAGGAAGTTGTCTTTGTTGAGGAGCACGTGCAACTCGGAAATTCGGCGTTCCAGGATTATCGGGTGTTTATTTACCTGCGTTTATGGTTGGCTGACGTTGCAATAAGATACCCGGTACTGATACGTAATAATATATTAAACCTTTCTATGATTTTATCCGTTTTACGTCATTTTTAGTTTGGTATCGTTTCTTTTTTGACTCAGTATATATACGTTCCGTAGTATTACACACATACCCGCCCCGCAGTGTTATATACATACCGGCCCCGTAGTGTTATATACACACCGGCCCCGTAGTGTTACACACATACCCGCCCCGTAGTGTTACACACATACCGGCCCCGTAGTGTTACACACATACCCGCCCGTAGTGCTACACACATACCCGATCCGTAGTGTTATATACATACCCGATCCGTAGTGTTACACACATACCGGCCCCGTAGTGTTATATACATACCCGATCCGTAGTGTTATATACATACCGGCCCCGTAGTGTTACACACATACCCGCCCCGTAGTGTTACACACATACCCGCCCCGTAGTGTTACACACATACCCGCCCCGTAGTGTTATATACATACCGGCCCCGTAGTGTTACAAACATACCCGCCCCGTAGTGTTACACACATACCCGATCCGTAGTGTTATATACACACCGGCCCCGTAGTGTTACACACATACCGGCCCCGTAGTGTTACACACATACCGGCCCCGTAGTGTTACAAACATACCCGCCCCGTAGTGTTACACACATACCCGATCCGTAGTGTTATATACACACCGGCCCCGTAGTGTTACACACATACCGGCCCTGTAGTGTTACACACATACCCGCCCCGTAGTGTTACACACATACCCGATCCGTAGTGTTATATACACACCGGCCCCGTAGTGTTACACACATACCCGCCCCGTAGTGTTATATACGTATACGTTCCGTAGTGTTACACACATACCGGCCCCGTAGTGTTATATACACACCGGCCCCGTAGTGTTACACACACACCCGCCCCGTAGTGTTATATACATATACGTTCCGTAGTGTTACACACATACCTGATCCGTAGTGATACACCCAGACCCGCCCCGTAGTGGTACACACATACCCGTCTCGTAGAGTTATACACATACCAGACCCGTAGTGTTACAGACATACCCGCCCCGTAGCACTACATACATACCCGCGCCGTAGTGTTACATACATACCCGCCCCGTAGCACTACACACATACCCGCGCCGTAGTGTTACAGACATACCCGCCCCGTAGCACTACACACATACCCGCGCCGTAGTGTTACAGACATACCCGCCCCGTAGCACTACACACATACCCGCGCCGTAGTGTTACAGACATACCCGCCCCGTAGCACTACACACATACCCGCGCCGTAGTGTTGCAGACATACCCCCCCGTAGCACTACACACATACCCGCGCCGTAGTGTTACAGACATACCCGCCCTGTAGCACTACACACATACCCACGCCGTAGTGTTATAGAAATACACGCCCCGTAGCACTACACACATACCCGCGCCGTAGTGTTACCGACATACCCGCCCCGTAGCACTACACACATACCCGCGCCGTAGTGTTACATACATACCAGCCCCGTAGCACTACACACATACCCGCGCCGTAGCACTACACACATACCCGCGCCGTAGTGTTACAGACATACCCGCCCCGTAGCACTACATACATACCCGCCCCGTAGCACTACACACATACCCGCGCCGTAGCACTACACGCATACCCGCGCCGTAGCACTACACACATATACCCGCGCCGTAGTGTTACACACATACCCGCGCCGTAACGTTACACACATAGCCGCCCCGTAGTGTTACACACATACCCGCCCAGTAATGTTACACACATACCCGCTCAGTAGTGTTACACACATATCCGTTCAGTACTGTATGTTATCCACATACCCGCTCCGTAGTGTGACACACATACCCGCTCAGTACTGTATGTTATCCATATATCCGCTCAGCAGTATTAAAACGCTGGTTTTTGGCTGATCAAAATATTATTAACACACAGCATCTTCAGTCTTCCATTATTACACAAATTCATAACATTTGGAGCATAAAACAACTAACAAATGTTCAAACTGTGTATTCAATATATACATTGTCATTACGTTTGCCGTGTTGAGCCCATACAGGTATACTGCGTTTGCATTGCGATAAACGCAGTTGCCCCTGAGATTGTTCATACGAATAACAATTCGGTATAACTATTCTATTTGTATAATTCACATTGGGTAAATATGGACTTACCCGACAATTAGGGATGTAATACAGTATAACAATGCTGTATATATATATGTCAAACTTGCTCTATTTATTATAAATTTTATTTATTTTACAACGATTGCGAAGCAAGTTTTAACAACTTATATTAACCACTCTAGTTGGCTCGGATGAAAGCGTATATGTGGTCATTCATGAGACTTTGATAATTGGTTAACACTATTGTTTGACGTCACAAATCGCACGTGTGTCTATACAGTTGCATTTAATAATGGGGTGCATTAGTACGCCGCTGTCCATTACTTGTTAAGAAACGATTTAAATCTTGAAAACTTAATACACATGTAATGTATAAGGAGTGACATCAACCAGCTTTTATTCCCATATTGGGGTATGCAATACCGGTATATTATGCTGGTTAAAATGTGTGTGGAGACGCCAGCCACTCATTTTAAAAAGCACACATGTATTGCATACCCCAAAGGGATCGCAGGTTTGATCCCCCTGCTGACCCTAATAAAATTAACAGTCTTTCAGATGGGACTTTAATCCGAGGTCTCCTGTCGGTACCGTGCACGTAATAGAACGAGAGGTGACTCGGGAATGGGTCTCTGTCTGTATCATTGCACTATCCTCCAAAAATCTAAAAAGACTGATCTCTTCAGGAGACGTCGCTCATATGGGCAACCGGTAGCGACGATAAATAAACGTAACCACACACACACACACACACACACACACACACGCACGCATACGCCAATACATGTTCATTCTCAATGATACTGTTATTAATGGTGATGTAAAATGGACACACTCACAATCAGCAGGTACACATTCATGCATGTCCGTCTCAATTAGTAATGTAGCCATCACACATAGACTAATGTTGCACACAGCAGATCTGTGATAATTGTGTATATTAAGAGCGTATGTTAGTGCCCGTGTAACTGTATAATATGCTAGGAATTTATTACCACCTATACCAGATGTTGTCATACCGCGGTAAGTAATAAAGTGTATGTTTGGTTGTCATCACGTCTTAAGCAAATAACATAATCAGTGTTGTATATCAAAACGATATAACAGGTTGTCGTAACGTCTTAATCAACTAACACAATAAATGCGGTATATCAAAACGGTACCTGGTTGTCGTAACGCCCTAAGCTAATAACACAATAAATGCGGTACATCAAAACGGTACCTGGTTGTCGTAACGCCCTAAGCTAATAACACAATAAATGCGGTACATCAAAACGGTACCTGGTTGTCGTAACGCCCTAAGCTAATAACACAATAAATGCGGTACATCAAAACAGTATAGCTGGTTGTCGTAACGCCCTAAGCTAATAACACAATAAATGCGGTATATCAAAACAGTATAGCTGGTTGTCGTAACGCCCTAAGCTAATAACACAATAAATGCGGTATATCAAAACAGTATAGCTGGTTGTCGTAACGCCCTAAGCTAATAACACAATAAATGCGGTACATCAAAACAGTATAGCTGGTTGTCGTAACGCCCTAAGCTAATAACACAATAAATGCGGTATATCAAAACAGTATAGCTGGTTGTCGTAACGCCCTAAGCTAATAACACAATAAATGCGGAACATCAAAACGACATATCTGGTTGTCGTAACGCCCTAAGCTAGTAATACAATAGATGCGGTATATCAAAACGGTATAGCAGGTTGTCGTAACGTCTTAATCAAATAACACAATAAATGCGGTATATCACTGCCGTATATCCGGTTGTCGTAACACCGTAAGCTGATAGCACAATAAATGAGGTATATAATGTTGTCGTAACGCATAAAGTTAAACGCCTAAATGGAATGTAATAGTATATCTACAACCACGTCTTTTCATGTAGGGAACCATTATATGAGTATTTCAAATATATGCAGATAGAGATGTAACGTGCGGGTTGACACATATAATTGATGTTAATAAAGAAATGACATATGGATGCACACATATAGTTATTGTTGCATCCACTATTGGATTTACGATAGTGTGTGCGTGAACACACACATCTAACCGTATCCGTGGCCTAGTGGTTAAGGTGTCCGCATACGGAGCGGGAGGTCGAAGGTTCGAATCTCGTCAGGGGTTCGTTCTGATATGGCCGGTTGGTGAGCCGTCAGCTAAGTTAGATAATGGTTACCGATTGCCTACCAGCCTGGTGCCTGGCATACACGCATACGATCCAGGAAGTACTGATGTTCATAAACAGAGGTGTCTCATAAGTCAGAAACGGCTGGCCCTTTAAATAGGTGTGACACTATAATAAACAAACACTTTACTTTTATTTAACCAGGTTCCTAAATGGATACCGTTGATTAGTTTATACAGATTTCGGTTTGTTCAGTTGCGATACATACCGCCGCCATGATGGTTAATGTAGAGGTACAATGGAAATAAGTGTCTTGCCTAAAGAAGCAAACAAATGCGTCGACACCAACAACATGCATATTTCGAATGTGTATTGCAAGCTGTCAATGTCGTGCCGCGACCAATCAGAATCCTTCCAGGTGTTATTAAACGTATTGACATATAAGAAGTTATGACACGGCTGTATTACACTGAATACAAGCAAAGTTATGTGATGAATAAGTAGTCCACTATGTCGTTGATAGTTATTAAACAAAATTCCTCCATTGATAAATATATCATAATTAAAACGCATGCCTGTGCAATGTAAGCGTATTTCCTGAGCACTGTTTCGACACTTTCCGTAATTATACAAACACACTATTTCTCCAATTATTTTGTGATAGATTTGCCATCGTAGCCGAGAACGCTCTGTACGACTTCGTCATATGTTCGACTGTGATGGTCATACTCGTAGTGCCTGCTACTGTGTATGGACGTGAGACCCCCTCCCCCTGAGTACCACACAACCTCTAAAAGCCATGTACTGGATACCCCGGAAACAAATATTTGAAACCAAGATAAATGTATGCATTTAGTATAACATATTCGTTTCGTAATTCTATGCTGACACCATAACAACTGTGCACTTTTATATTGAGTGTTACTTTGTCGTTATACATTTTAGAATTATGGATTTTACTATAATGAGTGAAAAACATGTGGAAACCCCTGCATAGATCCCATTCCAGAAAAAAAATCGAATTTGAATTGATTGCGCTATGAACTAAGTCTGGCGTAGAACTAACGAACAATCGCATCATACATATCACATGACACAACACGCACTGACAGTCATACGATCATCATTATATGCATAGTATAACATATTCGTTTCGTAATTCTATGCTGACACCATAACAACTGTGCACTTTTATATTGAGTGTTACTTTGTCGTTATACATTTTAGAATTATGGATTTTACTATAATGAGTGAAAAACATGTGGAAACCCCTGCATAGATCCCATTCCAGAAAAAAAATCGAATTTGAATTGATTGCGCTATGAACTAAGTCTGGCGTAGAACTAACGAACAATCGCATCATACATATCACATGACACAACACGCACTGACAGTCATACGATCATCATTATATGCACCAATAATTCACACACACAATGTTGTGCCGTGTGTCGTTAAGACATAGTTTTATTCTTTATAGTCGCATGTACAATATATCATAAACAGACGTATCTGTAGTCCAGTGGTAACACGCTGGACTGGTAATCCAGGGATCGCAGGTTCGATCCCCCGTCTGACCATAATAACATTAACAGTCTTTCAGATGGGAATTTGAACCGAGGTCTCGTGTTGGTGCTTTACGCCGTGCACGTAAAAGAACAATAGGAGATTCTGGAATGGGTCTCTGTCTGTATCATTGCACTATCCTCCAAATATCTAAAATGACTAACCTCATCAGGAAGCGTCGCTCATATGGGCAACCGGTAGCGACGATAAATAAACGTAAAACACACACATATATCATAAAAGCATATCACATACTATAAAACAGTGCATATCCATTCATATATTGGAATTATGGGAGTCTTATCACAGTTAGTATCATATAATACATAATTATGCAATGCAACATTACAACTAATAAACTTCAGTATATACATGGTAACACTAAATTGCCTCTGCTAATACAAACTAACAAATCCTTAAAAAGGGATAAATAGAAATAAAATAATGAATATTTAATTTGCAAAGATAAAAAATGGTTTAAAAAATCAGATATCAATTTTGATCAGATCAAAACTGAACTGCTTAGCAGAGACTATTTATTTAACATAGATGTATATTGCATGCATAGAGATAAACAGACATATACGGTTACACACAATCCTGATATATCTATAAGAACTATCGTGTATTATTTACAGGGGCAATATGAACGCCTTTTGCAGAATGTTAAAACAGGTTTTGGCACTTGCTTTAATCATATCTTGGTTGGAGAATAAAAATATCAACTGCTTATTTGTATATACGTTCTATTCTAGCGTAGCATATCATAACATAATTATGTGTATGCATGACGTATGCATAAGTACATAGTCATAATATATACAAACAATTATATACAAATAAACAACTTGATCAACGGTGATCAATAAAGCTGTCGTATTGCTACTGTATTCTAATTATCTATATAAAGGATGAACATTCTAGTTGGTGTTTTTGTGTAATTAAGAAGATAAAGCATTCAGTATGAGTTCCTTGGTTTTAAAGCATTCCTAAGAAAACGAGCCAAATTTAATAACACCTTTCTATTATCACTGTTCATTAAAATACAAAATGTATGCATGCTTGGTCTCATATAGTAGTACTTATTAATGAGTTATTTCCTCAAATCTGAGTAACACGGACACACAAAATGATGCTCATCTTCAATGTATTTAACATTGCAGCATTTACAATAACGCTCATTTCTCTGTACTCTAGTATTAGCGAACCTACCTGTACTTGAAATAACGGTTGGTATGCCTGTAAGCACCAAATGAAAACAGCAAAATAGGATGGCAAGTATGAAGCAAAATATAACCGAATAAAACATTCGCTTTAGTGAAATCAGGTTGAAACTTCATAATATGTGACATTATAAACGTTCTATATTGTTAGTATTCGAAATAAGATACCATACAATCAACGAGTATCTGTTGCGATATGGAAACTTGACTAGTCAGTGTACACGTATAAATTATATCACAACCATTAACACACAAATTACGGCAGTTAATTAAGTAGAAATATCCGCTTTATTATACTCATTTTTTCGCATATGATATTCAATACTGATTAATAGTGTCGTTCATATTACAATATGTCATTATAGAGATGAATGAGGACAGAAGACACATGGGACTAGGAAGGACTTGTCCGTAATACGAACACCTAGCGTAAACGTAGTTCCTGCCGCCTCATTCACCGCACTATAATTCAGTAATGTCGACAAGAAACCAGAATCATAACAAGGAAAATATGCGATAATTGTAAACAGCAGTAGTTACGGTTTGGAAGAGGTTAGTTGTACGTCGAACCGACAGAAGCAAATGCAGGTAAAACAACACAGTTGTAGTCGTTACGATTGTTGCCTTAGGCAATGCATTTAAATTCCACATTTTAAGTGGAAGACCGCATGGCGATTGATTCCACCAGGAATGAGGTCTTGAGAGTGAATATGAGATGTAGGAACTTGTTTCGCAATGGAGCTAATATAATGTGTATTCACTAAATTCCACATTAACTCTTCTCTCCCTCGCGGCGATGTATTCCATCAGTAATAAGGTCGAGAGAGAGAGAAGTTGTGAGCACTTGTTTCACAATCTAATATAAATTTGCATAGAATAAAACTTGGGATGAAGTGTTATTGAACTAGTTTCAAAGTCCAATAGGTTATTTGTGGATGTGTGGATTTGTGGATTTGTTTATACACCATATTCGCTGTCATGAGTACAATGTGTTCAGGCATATCTTAAACATCAATATTGGCCTTGACATTCTTAATGTCCGGGGCAACATGTTATGATAGGCCGGGAACCAAAAACAGATATGCTTGGCCTTAGCGCTGTACATGGTTTATTTTCTCACTGTGTCGAGTGAATGAACCGTTCATCATATTGTTGTAGATGTGCCAAAATACAATAATAGGTTATAATTCTAGTAAAGTAGGACACTTACAGGCGGATATGTAGTCAAGTGTTTAACACGTTGGGCTGGTAATCCAGGGATCGCAGGTTTGATCGCCCGCCTGACACCAATCAAATTATCAGTCTTTCAGATGTGACGTTAAACAGATGTCTCGTGTCGGTGCTTTACACTGTGTACATATAAGAACCTGAGGGGATTCTGAAATTGGTCTCATTGCACTATCCTCTTTAGGAGATGTAGCTCATATGGGCAGCCGGTAGCGACGATAAATAAACGTAAAACACACAGAAAGTGCATTAAATGCATAAATGGGATAAACAATGAAATCTAGAACCTCCACAGAGTTACACTTAAGGAAATCCCATCCTAAGGCTGAGGATGCATGAAAAAATCGACAGAGCCTTGTTCTTTGCAAGCATCTTCAGTCCTCGGTGGGAGTTCCTTATCTGCAGCAGAGCCTTGTTCTTTGCACGCATCTTCAGTCCTCGGGTGGGATTTCCTTATCTGTAGCAGAGCCTTGTTCTTTGCACGCATCTTCAGTCCTCGGTGGAATTTCCTAATCTGCAGCAGAGCCTTGTTCTTTGCACGCATCTTCAGTCCTCGGGTGGAATTTCCTTATCTGCAGCAGAGCCTTGTTCTATGCACTTATCTTCAGTACTCGGGTGGGATTTCCTTATCTGCAGCAGAGCCTTGTTCTTTGCACGCATCTTCAGTCCTCGGTGAAATTTCCTTATCTGCAACAGAGCCTTGTTCTATGCACTCATCTTCAGTCCTCGGGTGGGATTTCCTTATCTGCAGCAGAGCCTTGTTCTTTGCACGCATCTTCAGTCCTCGGGTGGGAGTTCCTTATCTGCAACAGAGCCTTGTTCTTTGCATGCATCTTCAGTCCTCGGGTGGGAGTTCCTTATCTGCAACAGAGCCTTGTTCTTTGCACACATCTTCAGTCCTCGGGTGGGATTTCCTTATCTGCAACAGAGCCTTGTTCTTTGTACCCATCTTCAGTACTCGGGTGGGATTTCCTTATCTGCAGCAGAGCCTTGTTCTTTGCACACATCTTCAGTCCTCTGTGGTATTTTCTTATCTGCAGCAGAGCCTTGTTCTTTGCACGCATCTTCAGTACTCGGGTGGGATTTCCTTATCTGCAGCAGAGCCTTGTTCTTTGCACGCATCTTCAGTACTCGGGTAGTATTTCCTTATCTGCAACAGAGCCTTGTTCTTTGTACGCATCTTCAGTACTCGGGTGGGATTTTCTTATCTGCAACAGAGCCTTGTTCTTTGCACGCATCTTCAATACTCGGGTGGGATTTTCTTATCTGCAACAGAGCCTTGTTCTTTGAACGCATCTTCAGTACTCGGATGGGATTTCCTTATCTGCAACAGAGCCTTGTTCTATGCACGCATCTTCAGTCCTCGGTGGTATTTCCTTATCTGCAGCAGATCCTTGTTCTTTGCACGCATCTTCAGTCCTCGGGTGGGATTTCCTTATCTGCAGCAGAGCCTTGTTCTGTGCACGCATCTTCAGTCCTCGGGTGGGATTTCCTTATCTGCAGCAGAGCCTTGTTCTTTGCACGCATCTTCAGTCCTCGGGTGGGATTTCCTTATCTGCAGCAGAGCCTTGTTCTTTGCACGCATCTTCAGTCCTCGGGTGGGAGTTCCTTATCTGCAACAGAGCCTTGTTCTTTGCATGCATCTTCAGTACTCGGGTGGGAGTTCCTTATCAGCAACAGAGCCTTGTTCTTTGCACACATCTTCAGTCCTCGGGTGGGATTTCCTTATCTGCAACAGAGCCTTGTTCTTTGTACGCATCTTCAGTACTCGGGTGGGATTTCCTTATCTGCAGCAGAGCCTTGTTCTTTGCACACATCTTCAGTCCTCGGTGGTATTTTCTTATCTGCAGCAGAGCCTTGTTCTTTGCACGCATCTTCAGTACTCGGGTGGGATTTCCTTATCTGCAGCAGAGCCTTGTTCTTTGCACTTATCTGCAGCAGAGCCTTGTTCTTTGCACGCATCTTCAGTACTCGGGTGGTATTTCCTTATCTGCAACAGAGCCTTGTTCTTTGTACACATCTTCAGTACTCGGGTGGGATTTTCTTATCTGCAACGGAGTCTTGTTCTTTGCACGCATCTTCAGTACTCGGGTGGGATTTTCTTATCTGCAACAGAGCCTTGTTCTTTGCACGCATCTTCAGTACTCGGGTGGGATTTCCTTATCTGCAACAGAGCCTTGTTCTATGCACGCATCTTCAGTCCTCGGTGGTATTTCCTTATCTGCAGCAGAGCCTTGTTCTTTGCACGCATCTTCAGTCCTCGTGTGGGAGTTCCTTATCTGCAGCAGAGCCTTGTTCTCTGCACACATCTTCAGTCCTCGGGTGGGATTTCCTTATCTGCAACAGAGCCTTGTTCTTTGTACGCATCTTCAGTACTCGGGTGGGATTTCCTTATCTGCAACAGAGCCTTGTTCTTTGCACGCATCTTCAGTACTCGGGTGGGATTTTCTTATCTGCAACAGAGCCTTGTTCTTTGCACGCATCTTCAGTACTCGGGTGGGATTTTCTTATCTGCAACAGAGCCTTGTTCTTTGAACGCATCTTCAGTACTCGGATGGGATTTCCTTATCTTCAACAGAGCCTTGTTCTATGCACGCATCTTCAGTCCTCGGTGGTATTTCCTTATCTGCAGCAGATCCTTGTTCTTTGCACGCATCTTCAGTCCTCGGGTGGGATTTCCTTATCTGCAGCAGAGCCTTGTTCTGTGCACGCATCTTCAGTCCTCGGGTGGGATTTCCTTATCTGCAGCAGAGCCTTGTTCTTTGCACGCATCTTCAGTCCTCGGGTGGGATTTCCTTATCTGCAGCAGAGCCTTGTTCTTTGCACGCATCTTCAGTCCTCGGGTGGGAGTTCCTTATCTGCAACAGAGCCTTGTTCTTTGCATGCATCTTCAGTACTCGGGTGGGAGCTCCTTATCAGCAACAGAGCCTTGTTCTTTGCACACATCTTCAGTCCTCGGGTGGGATTTCCTTATCTGCAACAGAGCCTTGTTCTTTGTACGCATCTTCAGTACTCGGGTGGGATTTCCTTATCTGCAGCAGAGCCTTGTTCTTTGCACACATCTTCAGTCCTCGGTGGTATTTTCTTATCTGCAGCAGAGCCTTGTTCTTTGCACGCATCTTCAGTACTCGGGTGGGATTTCCTTATCTGCAGCAGAGCCTTGTTCTTTGCACTTATCTGCAGCAGAGCCTTGTTCTTTGCACGCATCTTCAGTACTCGGGTGGTATTTCCTTATCTGCAACAGAGCCTTTTTCTTTGTACACATCTTCAGTACTCGGGTGGGATTTTCTTATCAGCAACGGAGTCTTGTTCTTTGCACGCATCTTCAGTACTCGGGTGGGATTTTCTTATCTGCAACAGAGCCTTGTTCTTTGCACGCATCTTCAGTACTCGGGTGGGATTTCCTTATCTGCAACAGAGCCTTGTTCTATGCACGCATCTTCAGTCCTCGGTGGTATTTCCTTATCTGCAGCAGAGCCTTGTTCTTTGCACGCATCTTCAGTCCTCGTGTGGGAGTTCCTTATCTGCAGCAGAGCCTTGTTCTCTGCACACATCTTCAGTCCTCGGGTGGGATTTCCTTATCTGCAACAGAGCCTTGTTCTTTGTACGCATCTTCAGTACTCGGGTGGGATTTCCTTATCTGCAACAGAGCCTTGTTCTTTGCACGCATCTTCAGTACTCGGGTGGGATTTTCTTATCTGCAACAGAGCCTTGTTCTTTGCACGCATCTTCAGTACTCGGGTGGGATTTCCTTATCTGCAACAGAGCCTTGTTCTATGCACGCATCTTCAGTCCTCGGTGGTATTTCCTTATCTGCAGCAGAGCCTTGTTCTTTGCACGCATCTTCAGTCCTCGTGTGGGAGTTCCTTATCTGCAGCAGAGCCTTGTTCTCTGCACACATCTTCAGTCCTCGGGTGGGATTTCCTTATCTGCAACAGAGCCTTGTTCTTTGTACGCATCTTCAGTACTCGGGTGGGATTTCCTTATCTGCAGCAGAGCCTTGTTCTTTGCACGCATCTTCAGTCCTCGGGTGGGATTTCCTTATCTGTAGCAGAGCCTTGTTCTTTGCACGCATCTTCAGTCCTCGGATGGGATTTCCTTATCTGCAGCAGAGCCTTGTTCTTTGCACGCATCTTCAGTCCTCGGGTGGGATTTCCTTATCTGTAGCAGAGCCTTGTTCTTTGCACTCATCTTCAGTACTCGGGTGGGATTTCCTTATCTGCAACTCTTGGATGTGCTAGATTCACTTGCGTATGCACGTTATTTATTTTACAACGATTGCGAAGCAAGTTTTAACAACTTATAGTAATCACTTTTGTTGGCGCGGATGAAATCCATGTTGTCATTCGTGTGGGAGGAAACCGGAGTACCCGGAGAAAACCCACCTATCCGATCAGGCGACCACCGTACTTCCCGGTCCGAGAATCGAACCAGGGTTGCATTGGTGAGAAGCGAGCGCGCTAACAACTACGCTAATCGGACAGCCTCATACAACCTAACGTATCACCAATGTGATCTAGGTAAACACAATTTTAATTGATTATTAATAAGTGCATGCTTGCAGCCATCAATAAACATATTATATATCGTGATAGCACAGTAGTTGCACGTTCGCTTCAGGTGCGAACGGACCGGCGTTTTTGCCCCGCTGGAGCCGTTACGATTGTGCACTTAGGCAAAGGTGTTTAAATTGAACGTTGTCACTTCTCTCTCCCTAGTGACGATGGGTTCCGTCAGGAATGCGGTCTCGAGAGTGAATCTGATATGTAGGAACTTGTTTCGCAATCGAGCTAAAATAATGTGTATAAACTAAATTCCACATTGCCTCTTCTCTCCCTCGTGGCGATGGACTCCATCAGGAATGAGGTCTCGAGAGTGAGTAATCGAAGTTGTTTAGAATTTATTTCGCGATCAAAGATAAATTTGTATAACCTAACGTATTATATCAAGTGAGATATTTAGTACCACTACACTACTACACGAGACAAGCATGTATACATTGTTAATGTTGCATTTTAATGAACAGTGATGATAGAAATGTGTTATTGAGCTTGACTCATTTTCCGAACAATGCTTTATAAACCATAGGAACTCCATACTGAACGAGCTGTCTTCTCTTTGGTTTAAAACATATGTATTCATTCATAATGTAGGCCTACAGTACATATCTATTGTATACATAATGAAAATGGATTTAATCGAAAGCTTAAAGCTTATTGAGATTATCTCCATTTGCCTGCTGAGTAAATCAACTCAAATTTGCAAACAACATAGATCCAGATCAGTCATGGTGCAACGCCGCGTCTGATTATGATATGATATATGCTGTGTGCTATTCAGCCACATGTTTTAGCTCCACTATCCGAATAGTTAACAGCATAGAGTCTCATCAGATATATATATATATATATATATATATATATATATATATAATAATTATGTACTTATGTATACATCATGAATAAACGTATGTACTGTTCTAATCAAGCGATTCTAAGCAAATAACAAATGCCTACTATATGCTGTACCTATTCTTACGGCATGTTTGAAAGCCACACTTAGCGACATACTAAACTACAGGCATAGAACAGCAGGTAAGCTAAACTAGTGATTACTGGGCTAATAAGTGTGTGGTGATTGCTGAGAAATGCTAATTCCTTGGTAAACCATTAATCGGCTTTTTATTGTCGATATTCATCAGTAAATAGCTAAAAGCCATAATTTGCAGCATAAAATCTAAAATCCATATATCAATTACCACATAGCACCAACATGCAGTAGTAGTAGTAGTAATAGTAGTAGCAGTAGTAGTAGTATTAGTAGTAGTAGTGGCAGTAGTAGTAGTAATAGTAGTAGTAGTAGCAGTAGCAGCAGCAGCAGCAGCGGCAGCGGCAGCGGCAGCGGCAGCGGTAGCGGTAGCGGTAGCGGTAGCGGTAGCGGTAGTAGTAGTAGTAGTAGTAGTAGTAGTAGTAGTAGTAGTAGTAGTAGTAGTAGTAGTAGTAGTAGTAGTAGTAGTAGTAGTAGTAGTAGTAGTAGTCTCTCTGGCAAACATTCATACTGACTCTATCTTTATGTATGTAAGAGACTTGGTGGCGCAGAATAATTATAAATAAGAATTAATACCAAGTTACGTACACGTATCAAGATCTGATCTAAGCGAATTTAGATTTCACATATTTTTGCGAATAAATCTTGTCTTGCATCATACGTTAATTGAAATGCGGTTATACTGTACATATAACTACACATTAATGAATAAATTACAGTGTGTTGTTTATCCAGTTATACGTATCATAATATCAATAAATATCCATGTACATGTATACTTGAATAGTCAATACTAGAACGATAAGCCATGTACATGTATGCTTGAATAGTCAATACTAGAACGATAAGCCATGTACATGTATGCTTGAATAGTCAATACTAGAACGATAAGCCATGTACATGTATGCTTGAATAGTCAATACTAGAACGATAAGCCATGTACATGTATGCTTGAATAGTCAATACTAGAACGATAAGCCATGTTCATGTATGCTTGAATAGTCAATACTAGAACGATAAGCCATGTACATGTATGCTTGAATAGTCAATACTAGAACGATAAGCCATGTACATGTATGCTTGAATAGTCAATACTAGAACGATAAGCCATGTTCATGTATGCTTGAATAGTCAATACTAGAACGATAATCCATGTTCATGGATACATACAAGTCGGATTTCCAATGTTTCTAACTTCAATATTGTTATGAATATTGATATAATGTAAATAGCAGAAGAGAAAACAGGGTATATTGGTCTTCATTGAAAGATCCATTGAGGATATAGCTGTAGCTTGACGATTAACACGCATGTTATTGCATAAAGAACCTTCGTGGTTGAGTGGTCTAACGCACAGACATTCGGGTTCGAAACCAAATGTTCTATTTTTTATATTTTCTAAGAACATTTTTATAAACCAAATGCACATTAAATAGGCTATATACAACTATGTTTAAAAATGACATTCCATCAGAGTCCATGATTACTCGAAACCACTTGTCCAGACCCCAAGCGTCTGTGGCATAGCCTCCGTCGTTAGAACTCGCCTGTCACCGCAATCATCAGGGCTGCATGTTCACTCAGGGACACGTGATAAATGGTGATATGTGAGAACGTTGAGCGCCTCCGTGATCGAGTTGTTAAGGTGGCTGACTTGTATGCAACTGCCTATTATCACTGATGGTCACGTGTTCGAGCCCCAGGAACACGTTGGCAGTTTCTTATGGAGGTTGGTGCACCAAGTACTGGGTAACCGCTAGAGCCTGCCCAGGAAAGGTGTTGTTGGGTAAACTGCCCTTCGCTCAAATGGACAACAGGTAGCAACGTTAAATAAGGTTAAATAAACAGAAACGTTACCAATCGCTTACGGAGGTTGGAGAGTTGAGTACTGGTTCTTGCCCAGGAAATGCGGATGGTGTACTCTCCGCGACAACAGAATGACCTCTCAATAATAATCCGAAAATGATCGATGAGCAAAGAGCAATGCACGTTTCTAAGTAACTAGCAGATACATCCGCTGGTGCCGTTAAGAGTATGCCCTTAGGCAAGTCCAGGTGTCTCTTCTCTCTCCCTCGAGGAGATGGATTCCATCAGGAATGAGGTATGAGGGTGATTAATATAAGTTGTAAGAACTTGTTTCGCAATCAAGCTAAAATAAATATGTATAAACTCCACTGAGTAATTTGAACAAACATAATATGCTGTGTTACATTATCCCAGTGTAACAAACGGTATGCACAGTCTGCACAGCTCACTCGCCTTTGATAATTTACTATAATGGCGCTGCCTCTAACATCTTTTACTTACATCTCAGGCGTACATATTATACAATACACACAGTCTGCACATCTCACTCGCCTTTGATAATTTACTATAATGGCGCTGCCTCTAACATCTTTTACTTACATCTCAGGCGTACATATTATACAATACACACAGTCTGCACAGCTCACTCGCCTTTGATAATTTACTATAATGGCGCTGCCTCTAACATCTTTTACTTACATCTCACGCGTACATATTATACAGTATACACAGTCTGCACAGCTCACTCGCCTTTGATAATTTACTATAATGGCGCTGCGCTGCCTCTAACATCTTTTACTTACATCTCACGCGTACATATTATACAATACACACAGTCTGCACATCTCACTCGCCTTTGATAATTTACTATAATGGCGCTGCGCTGCCTCTAACATCTTTTACTTACATATAGCCAGTTTAAGAGTGAATACAAGACAGAATCATATGTGCAAAATATAGCAATACCTAGAAACCATAGAAGCGCCTTAGCCAAACTCCGTTGTGGCGTCGCACCAATTAAGATTGAAACTGGTAGATATCAAGGATTACCACTGTGTGAACGAACCTGTTTTCAATGTTCAAATACAATCGAGAGCGAAACACATGTATTGTTGAAATGTCCATTGTATGAGCATTTACGCACTAAACTTAAATTGTATGCGCAGTCTATTAATACATCATTCAACACGCTTAGTTTCTCTGAACAGTTTGCTTATTTAATGTCTGATAAAGATATTGCTAAATTATGTGCCAAAACCTGCAATAGAATTTTAATGGAAAGACGTAATATTTTATATAAAACCTGAATCATGTATATAGAAATCAAACAGCTTTATAATACTATTACGATGTAACTTTTGTATACATATATGTAAATGCAACATTTTAACCTGGGATGTATAGTTTTACTGTTTTATAAATCTGTATTTATAAATTGAATTTAAAGTAAGTTTTAAGATGCTGTTATATTATATCTTAGTTTGTCTCTTATAACTCAAACATGAGTGGTTTTGTACATTGTTTTAATATTACTGTTTAAATATGTTGTGTATGCGTGTACAAAAATGAGACGTAAATAAACATTTATCTTTATCTATCTATCTATCTACATCTCAGGCGTACATATTATACAGTATACACAGTCTGCACAGTCTGCACATCTCACTCGCCTTTGATAATTTACTATAATGGCGCTGCCTCTAACATCTTTTACTTACATCTCAGGCGTACATATTATACAATACACACAGTCTGCACAGCTCACTCGCCTTTGATAATTTACTATAATGGCGCTGCCTCTAACATCTTTTACTTACATCTCACGCGTACATATTATACAGTATACACAGTCTGCACAGCTCACTCGCCTTTGATAATTTACTATAATGGCGCTGCGCTGCCTCTAACATCTTTTACTTACATCTCACGCGTACATATTATACAGTATACACAGTCTGCACATCTCACTCGCCTTTGATAATTTACTATAATGGCGCTGCCTCTAACATCTTTTACTTACATCTCAGGCGTACATATGATACAATATACACAGTCTGCACATCTCACTCGCCTTTGATAATTTACTCTAATGGCGCTGCCTCTAACATATTTTACTTACATCTCAGGCGTACATATTATACATTAAACCACTAATTCAAATATACAGACACACATTTAGAGGAAGGGAATTATTAACGGCAACTTTCCTGGAATTTCCTCTTCTCGGTTTTGCAAATTTATGTTTACACTTAAAATGGACAATCAAATAAGAGCTATTATTATAAGACGTATATTCCCCATACGAGACATTCCCTGAAATGCCTCCCTTTGATTTGGACAATAACAATTTTTAAATATTATGCCCAAAAATATGATGACATGAAAGCCATTTTTGAGACGACAACTAGCATAATTATGGTATCTCAAGAAATTATGTTATAAAATAGGAAAGGCGTTAGATTTGAATAATTGTGTTATGTGTCATATACAAAAGAGTAATGCAGTTATTAAAATACATATCAGTCCGCCTACGTGGTTGAGTGGTTAATGTCGCTGACTTGTATACAACTGTAACCTATCATCACTGATGGTCACGGGTTCGAGTCCCACTCAGGTCGTGTCTCATTATATTATTATCTTTATTTCTGTCTCATCCATATACAATACAATACATAATACAAATTTACCCATAAAATTGCACACAGCCATTCTAAATAGAATTACCTGAGACTATACAATTCACATAAAGCCACATAAATTACATACAGAAATATAAACAAATTAAGACCACTGCTAATCGAATATTAAAAGAAGCTTAAAATGGTAATATATGAAAACGTTGGCAGTTTCTTACGTAGATGGGTGCACGAAATACTGGTTAATCGCTGGAGCCTGCCCAGCAAAGGTGCCACAAGGTAAACTATCAATCGCTGAAACGGGCAACCGTTAAAGACCTTAAATAAACTTAAATAAAAAATCCAAACAATACATTTGCACTGTAAATTGCTGCAATTCTAGTCAATGGAACCTTAGCGATGATCTCAACGCACACATATGTGAAGCAGTCAAAAACTACATCCGGAAAAACAAAACTATTTTCATGAGCATCTGTTCACTAAATGTAGCATGCTTGCTCCTCCCATTGATCTATCCAAATGAATCTATCATGTTCCTCCATCTTTCCTTTCCGCTCTCGTCTGAGTCAATCTCAAGTTCAACTTTCTCATTGTGATTAACGTTTATTTATCGTCGCTACCGGTTGCCCATATGAGCGACGCCTCATGAAGAGATTAGTCATTTTAGATTTTTGGAGGATAGTGCAATGATACAGACATAGACCCATTCCAGAGTCTCCTCTGGTTCTTTTACATGCACGGTGTAAAGCACCGACACGAGACCTCGGTTTAACGTCCCATCTGAAAGACTGTTCATTTTATTAGGGTCAGACGGGGGATCGAACCTGCGATCCCTGGATTACGAGTCCAGCATGTTACCACTGGACTACAGATCCGTCTGTAACTTTCTCATTGAATTGCTATATCTATTTATATCACCTTAATAATCTCTTTATATTATTGATATTGTTATTTACAGTTCATGATTAATATATACTTATCTTTTTACAAACTGTAATTAAAGCGGAATTACATCGCAAAAAGCAAATAAAATGCATTTGTTCACGTATAAATGCATTGCTACTACACATTCTTCCGAATACATTCGAACACTAACATTTAATCAATAAACAGTGTTTTTGTGGTCTATACATTTTCAAAATTGAAAGTAGGATTTCAAATAACGGTCTTCCATGCTCGTGAATTGCCATTTGTTCGTCATCGGAGTCAATACTAAACACGAGATCATGTCGTGTAGAGATAATTTAACTAAGATCAGTCTACAAATAAATATGCACTGGCACAATTATTAAAATGTCAACACAAGAATAGAGATTCATCCCATTGAATTTAAACGACTGTTAAAATGTTCTCATATAGAAAGCGAGTAGTTTTAATGTATACATGTATGTAAATTGTGTGCAAATTGTATAATTATCTGTATGTGTATTATCATTGTTTGAAATAAACTATGTTTAAACAAATTCTAGTCACACATCTATAAAATAATGTTCTAGTTGAATTTATACCATCAGGGAATTTGATCAGAACTTTTCAAATCGTACATTTAAATTGTTCAACTAAAATAAATTACTTCGAATTATGTATTATATATATTCTTAGAAACATATTATCTTGGAAAACAATATGAAAGCAAATGACAGCATCAGCGTATTCGCGACAAGCAATACAGTACTAGTGCACGTGTGCACAATACTCTATATTTACGGAACATAAATTGAACATTATGAAACGTCTGGAAGAAAATGCAAATTCGCACGTGAATCTTTTACTGATCTATTTTGTAAACGTATATGATTGGACGGTATTGAGTACCATCAATATATACTGACACCAGAGAGACTCTGAAGAAAAGAATATAGGCAAATTTGGTATCAAAATGTGAGAAATATTGGGTAAATTAGTGCAATGTGTGAAGGATTATTTTATTCACTCATGATAGTAAAATCCATAATTCTAACATTTGTAGTGCTAATGTAGCGCTCAACATAGAAGTGTACCATTTTATATGGTGTCAGTATAAATACTACCATAGCAATAGTACACGCTAAAACGTGATATGTACATGCCATTTAGGACGTGTAACACTTGATTGTGTTGTCATGGAAACCAATAGAATAATATTAATACAATAATATACATTGTTGGGTTTTCTATTATCTCCCTTGGAAGATATTGTCCGATTTATCCCTAACTATATAGTGGTTAAATTAGTTGGAATCCTTTGATTGTACTGTTATTACATAGGCATAGGCTTACGCATGGCAACTATGAGTTTATCAAAGTCATGTTGTTTAATTGAAAACAAATATTTACAGTAAAACATCCATTGGAGATACACTCTATGTCGAGATAAATTAAGAAATTAATCGCTTGTTAATAGTTTCCATCGGAGTATGAACTACATTTGGGCGTGGAGATAGAATACACGCTAACTTTTAAACACGCCCAATGTAGTTCATAACCTAGTTCATGAAATTATTAACCCGCGATTCATTACTTATATTTACAATAATTATTATTTTCAATGACGCGAAGAGAATATAGCACACTTTGATTTAAAATGTTTTATAATTGGGACAGTGTAAACTGTAATACACGCCATTTCTGGCGACAAACGCTGACTAGTACTACGAATGCGCATGCCCATTACTTCGAGTGCGCATGTCAGCTGCATAATCATTAGTTGGGATACTCGTACGAAAATGTATACAATCATGGCATAATATACGTTCATCGAAGGAAATACAATTGATGTAAATATTAAATTAACAATAATAAGATGAGACAGCGGATGAAACATTGATATCATGTGGTAAAAAGGAAACAACGATGCAAGCAGAGGAGACCAATTAAAATGGCATATCCTCCTGCAGTAGTAACCAGGGGGCAGTAACTGATCAATGTCTCTCGGTAGCTTTGGAACAAAGCGGGGAAGTCAACACGGATATGTTACGTATTGCTAAAAACAAAGTGTGGATTAGACATTATATTAAATTGTTGGTTGTTGTAATCGAAATATTTTCAGTTTTACCATGTATGTTGGTGGATAAACGCTAAGAAGTATACTGTTATGCAATATATACGTAGTCAAATCTTTTTTATTGCATCTATTAATATCAATACATCATTTTCATTTTCAAATCGATAGTGTTTGTCAAAGTAAACGTCGTTTCTAACAATCTGAAACACTTTCATATTTTAAAAACACAATGTTCTACAATAAAACATTAAGATTTTTCAAATAAAACTAGAGAGTTCCAGCACTTAGTCGTGTTATCCGTTACTAACCAAAACCAATTGCCATATGCTACGGTAGTTTAAATGAACATTTAGACCACGGTATGACGCCACTATAGACTATTGCTAGTACTGCTAACGAACTAACTACTGGCAAGTTGAAACTCTAAGCTCAAAGTTTAGAAACCCTCCAATAGGCAGGTGAATGCCACGTTAAACTCTAAGCTAGAAGTTTAGAAACCCTCCAGTAAGCAGGTGAATGCTAAGTTAAACTCTAAGCTCAAAGTTTAGAAACCCCCCAGTAAGCAGGTGAATGCCACGGTAAACTCTAAGCTGGAAGTTTAGAAACCCTTCAATAAGCAGGTGAATGCCACCTTAAACTCTAAGCTCGAAGTTTAGAAACCCTCCAGTTAGCAGGTGAATGCCACGTTAAACTCTAAGCTCGAAGTTTAGAAACCCTCCAGTAAGCAGGTGAATGACACCTTAATCTCTAAGCTCGAAGATTAGAAACCCTCCAGTTAGCAGGTGAATACCACCTTAAACTCAAAGCTCGAAGTTTAGAAACCTTCCAATAAGCAGGTGAATGCCACGTTAAGCTCAAAGCTCGAAGTTTAGAAACCCTCCAGTAAGCAGGTGAATTTCACCTTAAACTCAAAGCTCGAAGCTTAGAAACCCTCCAATAAGCAGGTGAATGCTAAGTTAAACTCTAAGCTCGAAGCTTAGAAACCCTCCAATAAGCAGGTGAATGCCACCTTAAACTCAAAGCTCGAAGCTTAGAAACCCTCCAATAAGCAGGTGAATGCTAAGTTAAACTCTAAGCTCGAAGCTTAGAAATCCTCCAGTAAAGAGGTGAATGCCAAGTTAAACTCTAAGCTCGAAGTTTAGAAACCCTCCAGTAAGCAGGTAAATGCCAAGTTAAACTCTAAGCTCGAAGTTTAGAAACCCTCCAGTAAGGAGGTGAATGCCAAGTTGAATCTCTAAGCTCGAAGTTTATAAACTCTCCAATAAGCAGGTGAATGCTAAGTTAAATACCGACACACAAACGCTATCCGGCATATGATGGTAAAAGCGCTCATTTATTATACTTTAACCTTTTTTACTTTGAAATTTAATAAATGGGATTTAATATTAAGACAAATCAAAACTGAAATATGCTTAATAGCAATTCTAGTCCGCTAATTTAAAAGTAATTTCGTATTAAACTAAAACACTCTAATGCTATCTTCCACCTTACTTTCAGATTGGGAATGAAACATAGTGTAGACATATAGTTTATACACATTTATATTTTTAGCTCGATTGCGAAACAAGTTATTACAACCCAATCACTCTCGAGATCTCATTCATGATGGAATCCATCGCCACGAGCGAGAGAGATGAAGCAACGTGGAAATTAAATACATTGTCTAGGGACAAAATCGGTAACGGCTCCAGTGTGGCTCGAATTCCGGGCCTTTCGAACATGCTACAACTGGGCTATTGCGACTTATAGAAATATATAATTTATCCTCTGACAATATAAAGTTGAAAGTACCCGAGTATACTGGGGTATATAGCCGATGAATATTCCCTCACATTCGTACTGCTGTATATTGATCTCAGCTAAATGCAATAACCGTATATACTTTCTGTACTAATATGTAATAAATAAATAAATAGTCAGCTGGGCATCGCTAATGTGTTCACCAATTACTGACATATTTTAGCAAACTAATCATGTTCTTACAGATATCTGCTGATATATAGATGTACTTACTGTCAAACATTGTGTCTATGTTATTCAGTATACATGGGACTAGAGCTACTGGGGTTAAGCAGCGAGATATATGCCTATCAAAGTCAATTTGCATGATTTTATGTCATTATAATCGCCACAATTGCTTTCTGCACAGTCTAATCCGGGGAGACATAGAATTTACATACATTGTCATGCACTTTCCTCTTTTGAGGCATTCCATTTAGTCATGTCAACCTCATATAATATACATTGATATCAGATACGGACGTGTTATGTAAGTGACCATATTGACATAATGCATCTGCCATGTGTGCACAGTCAGACTTATATTAAGAGGCCACAAAAGGGAAGGGCAAAAACGGTATCTAAGTAGGAACGGTCTTTTAATAATTTAAAACGGGAAGGGCCGTAACTAATGTTGCTAGAATCTGTGGCCCGCCTCGTTTGCCTTTATTTAATTTGTCATGTTTTGTATTCACATGTATATGTAAAACGAATCGAGCAATAAAATATGATTGAACTAAATATAATTAATACAGACTAGTTTGTTCCTGAGTAACACAAACGTGAACTGAATAAGTGATATCTTGATAAAGCATTCTCTTCATATGAGTGTGGTCTTTCGAACGTGTCTAAGCATTTTGGCGAGCTTAATAGCAAACTCGTTTCATAAAATATAGTATGACATCACCACAAGTGTAAGATACTTTATCACATTTCCACAAGTCCGCCTCCGTGGTCAATGTCGCTGATATGTATACCACTGTAACCTATCATCACTGATGGTCACGGGTTCGAGCCCCACTCAGGCCGTGTCTCATTTATATGAAAAAAGTTGACAGTTTCTTACGGAGGTTGGTGCATCCAAGTACTGGTTATCCGCTGGAGCCTGCCCAGGAAATGTGTTGTTAAGTAAACTGCTCGCCGGCGATATAGCCCAAAATGGTGCTGATGCAGGCGTAAAACCCGAAATATAACATAGCACATTTCCACAGTAACAGCAACCATTAATTTAAAGAATAAATCAGTTTCAATTTGCCAGTATATGTGTTTAACCTTATCACATGAACACATCCATACGCCGTAGCAAATATTCCCTGATAATCGAACAACTTCATGCTAATAATCAAACACAACAATTTTAATTACTCTATTCCACTAGTGCATATTTAGCGTTTTATTTATCTAAGCAGTTGATTTTAAGTAAATACAACTTGAACACAAAAAAACAATATATATGGATGGCGATTGTCAATCACAAAAAAACCAATGTCATTCCGCGACCAATCAGAATCATGCCAGGTGTTATTAAACGTGTTGACATATAATAATGTATGACGTAGTTGTATTACATTGAATACAAGCACAGTTAGCAAGCAATCAGAATAGTTCCAGGTGTTATGATACGTTTGGACATACAAGCATATATGTGATGACCGTATTACACCAAATACAAACAAAGTGGTGTGATACATAAACTTATGGTATGGTCATGCTACTGTTCGCAGTTGAGACGGCATCATGTACAAACTATTTGATGTAATCTGTTGCAGGTTACTCGAAACACAATCTTCAAGTTGAGGCAATTGAGTGGGTGATTCATGCTTCGTTTCCATAATGTAATACATCTATAAATTCGTTGAAAAGAATGCAGAGACAGGCGGATATGTCGTCCAGTGGTTAACACGTTGGAATGGTAATCCAGTGATCGCAGGTTCGATCGCCCGTCTGACCCTACTAAAATTAACAGTCTTTCAGATGGAACGTTAAACCGAGGTCTCGTGTCGGTGCTTTACACCGTGGATGTAAACGAACCAGATGAGAATCTAGAATGGGTATATGTCTGTATCAATGCACTATCCCCCACATATCTAAAATGACTCATCTCTTCATGAGGCGTCGCTCATATGGGCAACCGTTAGCGACGATAAATAAACGTAAAACATACGCAGTAAGTGCAGACATTATTTGAGAATAACATATAAAGCACTCCAATTGTTCCCAATGAGCCGACTTTTTGAGTCGTATGACATATTGAAGTCATACTGATTTGTTTATCGAACCTGTATCTGTCTCGTGTTTATCGAACCTGTATCTGTCTCGTGTTTATCGAACCTGTATCTGTCTCGTGTTTATCGAACCTGTATCTGTCTCGTGTTTATCGAACCTGTATCTGTATCGTGTTTATCGAACCTATATCTGTCTCGTGTTTATCGAACCTGTATATGTCTCGTGTTTATCGAACCTGTATCTGTCTCGTGTTTATCGAACCTGTATATGTCTCGTGTTTATCGAACCTGTATCTGTCTCGTGTTTATCGAACCTGAATATGTCTAGTGTTTATCGAACCTGTGTCTGTCTAGTGTTTATCGAACCTGTATATGTCCCGTGTTTATCGAATCTGTATCTGTCTCGTGTGTATCGAACCTGTATCTGTCTCGTGTTTATCGAACCTGTATCTGTCTCGTGTTTATCGAACCTGTATATGTCTCGTGTTTATCGAACCTGTATCTGTCTCGTGATTATCGAACCTGTATCTGTCTCATATGTATCGAACCTGTATCTGTCTCGTGTTTATCGAACATGAATATGTCTCGTGTTTAACGAACCGGTGTCTATCTCTATTACTTCATATTAAGTATTTTGAATATAAACATGAAAAATATTGCGAATCACGAATATACAACTTTCTTTTTTGTCTTTTCTTTTTTTACATTAAACTGTATTCAATTTGAAAATAAATTGACGGCCATCTTTCCACTTGAGTAATGCATCATTGTGATTGGAACACAATTATGTAGGGAAACAGTTTCATTTTATGATGTCTTTCAATTTCAAATAAGAAAATGCAATATTGTGAAATTTCCCCATAGGCCGCAATCTGAATATTTATGGAGAATTTCAAACGATGTGTAGATGTGGTATGTTTGCGTTACAGACGGCGTGGGAAACGTCACACTTGCTAAATTAAGAGTTTCGTTTTCAGAATAAAATGGTACATGTGTCATTATGAACTTGTTAATTATAAAGCAACATGGTGTAATGCTATCCCAAAATAGTTCAACTTGACAAATGAATACAGATCGTAAACACAAGAATACAGGGAGATTAAAGTGGTACGTGATGCTATACTTGATGCTGTTGTGCAAGCATAACATGCAGTCTGTCAAATACTAACGTCATGCTGACAGTTTTATTCCTGAACAGACATTATTGAGATGGAATTGTGTGAGTGCTATGCAATGTTGCTTCATATAAATAGTTAGATTATCCAAGCATTTCATTGTCCGTCAACATTACAGCTAGTTTATACACATTTATTTAGCTCGATTGCGAAACAATTTCGTACAACTTATATTAATCACTTTCGAGACCTCATTCCTGATGGAATCCATCGCCATGAGGGATAGAGAAAGAGACAAGGTGGAATTAAATTCCTTGCATTGCACTGCGCAATCGTAACGGCTCCAGCTCCGGAACTTTCGCATCTGTAGCGAACTCTCTACCACTGCCCTATCACGATATCCATGACATATAACGACAATTGTATTCGTGAAATGTCAATTATATTTTACACAATTCTCTCTCGTGTATGTAACGTCGCTACCGGTTTCCCATTTAGGCGACGGGTAGTTTACCTAACAACACATTTCCCAGACAGGCTCCAGTGGTTAACCAGTATACTTGGTGCATGGTGCACCAACCTCCGTAAGAAACGTCTATTATTTTCAAATCACGCGATACGGTCTTTGAGGGGCTCGGACCCGTGACAATCAGTGATGATATGTCAGTGACCTTAATCACTCGACCACGGACGCGGACCATCATTCTCTCTCTCTCTATATATATACTCAATTCCAAAATAAAGTGTGCACTTTTGAATTTAGAATATTTCACTATTTAGAAGACGTATCGGTTAGAAATTTCGCATAGTATACCTCAAGTATATTTGTCATCGATCAAATGCATAATCTACCACGTGGTATGCAAAAAATGTCAGTCCAGTCTGGGAGACTTGATTTCGCATGATTTGCACGTGCAGCCCGAGGAAAATATACATGTCACCGGAAACTTGTATTAGTGTAATCCTTATGTCTTACATAACGGTTAAATCACATTTGAGTTCACATTGGTACACAACGAACATGCCAAGATTGAGCGAAAATCAATGTATCCAAGCATTCTCAACAGGAACAACGTTGACGTGCTTCTCTGGCCTGCTATATGCCCGGATATGAACCCAATCGAGCATATCTGGGTTTACCTTGGCAGAAGGGTGCGATCCCGAGGAAATATCCACAATCTGAGGGACTTGGCAAACGCCCTCGTGCAAGAGTGGGATAACATCCCTGACGCAGTAACCAGACGTTACGTGCGGTCTATGCGAAGTCGAATTGCCGCCTGCATCAACAGCAGAGGTGCGCACACACGATACTGATCGAAAAAAACACACCAGAACTGCGATTAAAACAACTTTAAATGCAATTTTGAATGTGACCTGATGCTTTGAGTACTTTTGCAACTTTGATTTTAGCACCGTCTCCTTTCTCGCATAATAAAAGCTACTTAAACTGACCGTGACTTAAAATCTGATATATCTGACATATTCTACAGGGTCTGATCTAAAGTTTAGTATCACATGTATAGGCTGTCGGTTAAATAGGCGATGAGAAATCACAGAAAACAAAGTGCACACTTTATTTTGGAATTGAGTATATATATATATATATATAGCATAGAATAAATATATTCTTTGGAGAGCATAAAACAATATCAGATAGTTAAGATACATATATTATTAAATGCAAAGTTATAAGAAAATTATTAATACAAATTAACAATAATGCACACATTAAACATAATCTGATATTTCAATCATGCATTTCTCAAGTGGAAAGATGGCCGCAAATTTATATAGTTTGGCAAAATTCGTAAAGTGCATCAAATACAAACGGATTTGTAGTCCAGTGGTTAACATGATGGACTGGTAATCCAGGGATCGCAGGTTCGATCCCCGTCTGACCCTAATAAAATTAACAGTCTTTCAGATGGGACGTTAAACCGAGGTCTCGTGTCGGTGCTTTACACCGTGCACGTAAAAGAACCAGAGGAGACTCTGGAATGGGTCTATGTCTGTATCATTGCACTATCCTCCAAAAATCTAAAATGACTAATCTCTTCAGGAGGCGTCGCTCATATGGGCAACCGGTAGCGACGATAAATAAACGTAAATCACAATGAGAAAGTTGAACTTGAGATTGACTCAGACGAGAGCGGAAAGGAAAGATGGAGGAACATGATAGATTCATTTGGATAGATCAATGGGAGGAGCAAGCATGCTACATTTAGTGAACAGATGCTCATGAAAATAGTTTTGTTTTTCCGGATGTAGTTTTTGACTGGTAAAATTAACAGTCTTTCACATGGGACGTTACGCCGAGGTCTCGTGGCTGTGCTTTACACCGTGCACATAAAAGAACCAGAGGAGATTCTGGAATGGGTCTCTTTCTCTATCATTGCACTATCCTCCAAAAATCTAAAATGACTAATCTCGTCAGGAGCGTCGATAAATAAACGTAAAACACACACAAAGTGCATTAAATGCATACATATGGTGAGCAAATAAATCTAGCACCCCACAGAGCTACAGTTAAGGAAATCCCACCCTAGGGCTGAATATGCGTTCACAGAACTCGACAGAGCTTTGTTCGTTGCACGCATCTTCAGCCCTCGGGTGGGATTTTCTTATCTGCAATTCTTGGATGTGCTCGATTCACTTTATTTCAATGTCTTTTTGTGTACGGTACTTCTCTACAGCGATTCCAGATATTACAAGGCATATTGCCATTAAATTAATTACTAAGAAAGTATATTTGTTCTAAATGCGCCATTTTCATTAGGATACTTTGCATAATAATTCTAACAGTAACATGAAATTCAACCAAACAAAGACTTTCGAAAATTCATGATAAAATTTGATATTAAGTCGATCATATAAAAAGACAAATAATTATGCATACTATTTCAAGAATAGCCCCACAATTCATAATTGTTTCATGTGAAGAAGAAGAAGAATCGTTTATTAACCCATTTCATTCTGGATACCGTTCAAACAGTATTTGCAAACAACATAGAGCCAGATCAGCCGCCATGGAACATGCCGTCTGATCAGACTCTATGCTGTTTGCTATTCAGATGATCTTGCTAAGGCACTTGGCTATGTAGCAAACAACATAGATCATGATCAGCACGCAGCGTCACGCTGCGGCTGATCTGGATCTATGTGGTTTGCAAAAGCCTTTAAATGTATCCAGAATGAAATGGGTTAAGACACAAACTTATACAAACAAATGAATATACAATTCAATTTCAATATATTGAAATTGAATGAATATACATGTAATAATACATACATACTAATCAATCAATCTTGTATTACATATACGCTTCTCTGTCATACATTGTCCCTATTACATATTCGATTCTCTGTCATACATTGTCACTATTACATATACGCTTCTCTATCATACATTGTCCCTATTACATATACGCTTCTCTGTCATACATTGTCCCTATTACATATACGCTTCTCTGTCATACATTGTCACTATTACATATACGCTTCTCTGTCATACAGTGTCACTATTACATATACGCTTCTCTGTCATACATTGTCCCTATTACATATACGCTTCTCTGTCATACGTTGTCCCTATAAGGTATTGTTAAAGTGTGCTTACTAATTGAAGTGTTTAAATGTTTACTATATTAATCTAGTGGATAACAATGCTGAACACCCGAATTACCGACGTCGGCGTCCGTGGTCGAGTTGTTAAGGCCATTGACTTGTATACCATTGTAACATATCATTACTGATTGTCACGAGTTCGAGTCCCGCTCAGGTCGTGTCTCATTTATACTTAAACGCAATAGAAACGCAACCATATACATGAGAATATTTAATAATTAACATGGAATTTCAACGCATATAATTATTAATTTCATTAAGCCACTAGAAATCATCTAATATAATACATTTCTCACAGTTCCATGTAATAATTCGCAGCTAAAGTGTATTGCTAGAAAATAGAGTATGTACACAGAAAATTAAATTCTAAAATGTTGCATTTTTAATGCCGTCAAGTATATATGAAAAAGTTGGCAGTTTCTTACGGAGGTTGGTCCACCAAATACTGGTTAACCACTGAAGCCTGCCAAGGATATGTGATGTTAGGTAAATCGGCGATATAGCCTATATTATTACATAAAAACCAGAACAAACAAGCCAATGTATTAACTAAAGAATATTATAACATTATTACCTTAGTTCTTAAAACTGAATATATTAATCACTCTCGAGACCTAATTCCTGATGGAATCCATCGTCATGAGGGAGAGAGAATGGGCAACGTGGAATTTAAATGACATGCCTAAGGGCACACAACGGCTCCAGCTAGGTTCGAACTCCAGGCCTTTCGCACCTGAAACAAACGCGCTAGCGGTGCGCTATCACTACTTCCACATATCGTATATAAATACAATTCCTTACTCGATGTAAATGCAATGCTTAGATACACATACCTCTATATAATTCCACTCTCCAGTATTTGTGTTGAAAGTAAGTTCAAGTCATTCCTGTGCATACACACTATTTTGTACATGGATCGTAAAATGCTGTGCTATATTTCAATAGTATGAATGCTCGATATTGTAACAACTCTTCTATGGTAGCGACAACGTTTAACCTGCTGCAACATATAGCAGGTTTTTGTTATATCTTTCAAGTTTATTATTTATCAGAGATAACACTAATACCTTGCTTGCAATACGTATATTACGGATGTTATCGATAAGTATTTAAATAAACCTCACGTTTTTGCTATTATCGCCAATATATGTGTAGTGCTGGTTACCCGTCAGAATCACAGGAAAATCAGTATCGCTAGAAAGCCTCGATAATTTGTCCGGCAAATTTGCAAGATAATCAACTATTGCTTTATGTCTGTATTTCCTTGAACTCACAATTTCGTCTGAATATTTAAAGCCCCACTGTCTCATTGACGCTCAACAAATGCTGTTGATCTCCTTGCACAATGTAGCGAGTGTGTAGTTAGAGAGAGCAAGCGTTGGATACAATTGTGGCAGCCGAGTAATTCCACAGTGAGAACGTCTTAGAACAACGCTTTTCATTGGTCAGTAGTGTGTTCTGTATAATGTTATTTGGTTCGTTACTTAGCGATTTCTTCTCATCAATAATTGGTTTCAATGATGCGTTCTTTTTGTGACAAGAAGGCTATTGTGTGAACATCAAAGAAGAAGAATGTACCGTGATCTATTTTGCATCATTATATGTACTGTATTATATTATTAAACCACTGCAAGCAATTTATTTAGTTTCAACAATATTTATTTCTTTTAATAAATTTTAACAAATTCAAATATTTATAATGTATACATACATGTAGGATTTAAGAGACACCAACCTGTTTGTTGGTTACCTCTTTACAATTTCTTAATTTACTTGGTTTAAACATATTTATTCGTTCATTATGTACAGTACATATCTATTTTATAGCTATACAAACGAAAATGGATTTAATCGGAAGCTTGCAGCTTATTGTGATTATCTCCATCTTAATTTACTTTATAATGTATTGTTTAAAAATATGCTTCAGTATCTTTACAACTTCATAACCTACACTCAACAAAAGTCCTAATCGGTCACCTGGTGTTTTAACATATTTGGAGCCAACTAACAATCATAAAATATAAATATTTATTTTCTTAATGCATTCTGTTTCAGATGAGTATGCAGCAATTGATGGCATACAGATCTGTAATAAAATGTAGTAAATAAGATGATGAGTATTTATATTATATATACTCATACGGAAAAGAAAGTGTGCATTTTGTTAGAGGGAAAATGGTATACTTATATATAAAGCAATAAATAGGCAAATTTGGTATCAAAATGTGCACAATGTATTGGCTACACGATGTTTTAATTTTAATTGAAATTTGATAATTATCAGAATATTGTTATACGTGTGAATATAATATAAGTAAATGATACAAATAATTCTGATTTACTACAATGTAATATTGTGAGGTACACAATGCGACACCGTGTTGATTATTTAGTCAATGTTTCAAAGGCTCTCCGGTTAGCGCAGTTGTTAGAGCGCTCGCTTCTCACCAATGCAACCCGGGTTCGATTCTCGGACCGGGAAGTATGTGAGATGGTACTGTGGTCGCCAGATCGAACATGTGGGTTTTTCTCCGGGTACACCGGTTTCCTCACACACGAATGACCATATAAGCTTTCATCCGCGCCAACGAAAGTGATTGATATAAGTTGTTAGAACTTGCTCCGCAATCGTTGTAAAATAAATAAAGTTTAAACTATAATGTGTCATATGAATTCAATGAGAAATGTATTAGGACTTGAGGCCACAATATTCAGATGTACTGCATTGGAATATAGCAACGTTTAAAAAGGTGTGATACTGAGCGAACTCGCTGGCTTTTCTGTTACCTTGGCAGATACAGTCAGATTTATTCCGAAATGTATATCCGTCCTTTTCAGTTGGAATCCTTTGTTTTTACTGTTGTTCCCTAGCCAGACGCTGCGGTATGATAAATGTGATTTCATCAAAATCATGTTAATTTATTCATAACATTTGTTTAGAGATAACTATCAGATATACTGTAGAATATCTGTTGAGATAAAGACATTTAATAAATGTAAGATGCGAACGTGGATGAAAATTGATATCATGTTGTGCAAAGGAAACAATGATACAATTAGAGGAAACAACTTAAGTTGACCTACATACTGTTGCTGAGTATTCAGGGGTAGTAACTGACCAATGTCTAGCATTCAAGAAGACTGTATCGAATCTAGAATTTTGTAAATAGGTACTTGTCCACAATTGAATGAATACTGATCAGAAGCAGTTACGGTAGCAATGTTCCGACGTATAAGTGGTAGAGAACACGTTATCGAACCATAACTATTTGCATGCTAGTTAAAATCAAGGCTTATATACAGTTGAAATAATTGTAGCATACAAAAACGGAAACGGCCAACGGAAAGTGTGGAGGACGGACGCAGAGGTGAGGCCAACGGAAAGTGCGGAGGACGGACGCAAATGTGAGACCAAAGGAAAGTGTGCATGACAGACGAATGGTGAGGCCAGCGGAAAGTGTGGAGGACGGACGCAAAGGTGAGGCCAGCGGAAAGTGTGGAGGACTGACGCAAAGGTGAAGCCAACGGAAAGTGTGCAGGACGGACGCAAAGGTGAGGCCAGCGGAAAGTGTGGAGGACAGACGAAAGGTGAGGCCAGCGGAAAGTGTGGACGTCGGACGCAAAGGTGAGTCCAACGGAAAGTGTGCAGGACAGACGAAAGGTGAGGCCAGCGGAAAGTGTGGAGGACGGACGCAAAGGTGAGGCCAACGGAAAGTGTGGAGGACGGACGCAAATGTGAGGCTAACGGAAAGTGTGGAGGACGGACGTACATGTGAGGCCAACGGAAAGTGTGGAGGACGGACGCAAAGGTGAGGCAACGGAAAGTGTGGAGGACGGACGCAAATGTGAGGCCAACGGAAA
Organism: Archivesica marissinica; assembly: GCA_014843695.1. Taxonomy (NCBI): domain Eukaryota; kingdom Metazoa; phylum Mollusca; class Bivalvia; order Venerida; family Vesicomyidae; genus Archivesica; species Archivesica marissinica. The sequence goes on from CM026387.1 coordinate 61,948,148, forward strand.
GTGTGGAGGACGGACGTAAATGTGAGGCCAACGGAAAATGTGGAGAACGGGCGCAAATGTGAGGCCAACGGAAAGTGTGGAGGACGGACGCAAAGGTGAGGTCAACGGAAAGTGTGGCGGACGAACGCAAATGTGAGGCCAACGTAAAGTGTGGAGGACGGACGTAAATGTGAGGCCAACGGAAAGTGTGGAGGACGGACGCAAAGGTGAGGCCAACGGAAAGTGTGGAGGACGGACGCAAATGTGAGGCCAACGGAAAGTGTGGAGGACGGACGTAAATGTGAGGTCAACGGAAAGTGTGGAGGACGGACGCAAAGGTGAGGCCAACGGAAAGTGTAGAGGACGGACGCAAAGATGGACGGTTCTAATTATATATACCTACTGGATCACTCAGGCCTGATGCATAACATAGGTTGATTCTCATATAACATAGGCGAACGATACTCCCGAAACATTTCTATATAGGATTAAAGCGACTCTCTCGCACCGCACATATACCGAGTGATTTAATGATTGCTTTTTGTCTGAACAAAGCATCCGGTACGGCAAACGATACTCTCAATTGCGTCTTCATTATTTATCCTAGATGAGTACATTTGGTGTATAACCCCATGTTTTGGGTAGAGTGGCTTTTTTCATAAATACAGCCGCCTAAATAACGTTCTGAGTAATTTGAAGTCAACTATAGTTACTAAACAGCGTCATTTGAAGAAGTTGATAAGTGATATATCTTAATGTTGCTGACTTGTATACCACTATAACATATCATCACTGATGGTCACGGGTTCGAACCCCCGCTCAGACCATGTCTCTTTATATGAAACTGTCGGCAGTTTCGTATGGAGGTTGGTGCACACAGTACTGGTTAACCGCTGGAGCCTGTCGTTCAAATGAGCAACCGGTAGCGACGTTATATAAACCTCAAACAAATGATTTCATCTTCACACAGACTAATCTATTGTACAGTGGTAACATGCTGGACTGGTAATCCAGGGATCTCAGGTTCGATCCCCCGTCTGACCCTAATAAATTAACAGTCTTTCAGATGGGAAGTTAAACCCTGGTCTCGTGTCGGTGCTTTACACCGTGCACGTAAAAGAACCAGAGGAGACTCTGGAATGGGTCTCTGTCTGTATCATTGCACTATCCTCCAACAATCTAAAATGACTAATCTCTTCAGGAGGCGTCGCTCATATGGGCAACCGGTAGCGACGATAAATAAACGTAGAATACACATACTTTCATCTTTAATGAAGTATTTAGAACAAGTTCCAAAGACTGTGCAAGGAAGTCGCTTTCATATCATACAGTATCGATGCGTAACATAGAACCATTGATGTGTCTGACACAACAGCGATAATGACAACAAATGTCAGGACAACAGTCCAATTAATCAGAATCACGATTATTATTTATTCTTCTCATTGATATGCTCAGTCAATTGAAGATTACTTACTTGAGAATTGAGGTTCGCTTTTACTGTGTATGGTGGGTAGAAATTACAAAATGCATTGTGTATACAGCATTCGTATTATGGCATGAATTTCCATGCAGTGTACATTGAAACATTTTAAATTATGGTTAGGTGACTATTAGCTTATAGGACCACTATTTAGAGGGGCAACCTTACCCGGTCAGCTAACAAATCGAGTTATTTACCAAAATGTTTGTAAATATCTGAAGTTTGTCACACACGGAGAAATCCAAGATGGCGTCCAAAATGGCAGCCATACATTGGTAGTCTACTTAAAGTCTACTATTTTGTATAGCCTGGTAGTCACCTAACCATTAACTCTGTACCCTTCTCCATTGACTTCGGTTAGCATGTACTCTGTATTAATTAGTTACAATATTTATTTAAAACCTTTATAATTCACTTTCGTCTATATCATGCAAATAGTGTCCTCATGGGCATTTTAGCCTAAAGGAATTGAAAAATAAAAACATGTCAAACTCGTAATTTGTTCTAGTATGAGCTTAACGTTTAAGATTCATTTATTTACAACGATTGCGAAGCAAGTTCTAACAGCGTATTTTAATCACTCACGTTGGTTAGAATCAAGAGCTGTTCCGCTAGGTCATATCACATATATACTGACACCATAACATACTGTGCACTTTTAGATTGCGCGTTCCATGTTCGTTACAAATGTTAGAATTATGGATTTACTATCATGAGTGAAGAAAATAACCCTTCACACATTGCACTAATTTACCAACATTTAAGTGCATAGTGTGTGTACATTAATTAGTGTAATTTACATGTATATTAATTAGTGCATTACACATATTATATATGTGTACATTAAGTAGTGTAATTTACATATTATATATATATATGTACATTAATTAGTGCAATACACATATTATATATGTGTACATTAATTAGTGTAATTTACATATTATATATGTGTGCATTAATTAGTGTAACTTACATAGCATATGTGTGTACATTAATTTGTACAATTTGTATGCTATATGTGTGTACATTAATTAGTACAATTTGCATGCTATATATGTGTACATTAATTAGTACAATTTGCATGCTATATGGGTGTACATTAATTGGTGCAATTTGCATGCTATATATGTGTACATTAATTAGTGTAATTGGCATATTATATGTGTGTACATTAATTAGTACAATGTGCATGCTATATATGTGTACATTAATTAGTGTAATTTGCATATTGCATATGTGTACATTAATTAGTGTAATTTACATACTATATGTGTGTACATTAATTAGTACAATTTGCATGCTATATATGCGTACATTAATTAGTTCAAATTGCATATTAAAATTTTGCATATTACATATATGTGCATTCGTTAGTGCAATTTGCACGCTATATATGACTTTGCACTACATCCATTCATGTATTACCGTAACTTGCAATTGCTTTAGATGGTAGGTAACCTTTTAACATCATTAGATTGATTACATTTGTCTGGGGACTGGAACCAATTCGGAGAAGAACCAGACACTCTGGGGAGTAGGACGCTGTCACGTCTAACGCCGTGTCAAAAGAGATGACATATGCGTGTAAGCAGCCAGAAATGGACACTGTGCTACCTGAACATTTAGGAGCATGTCAAGTTGTGGATTTGGGTTGCATTTAGTGTAAATAATTTATATGTTTGCTAGTATGTGAAACTCATAAACAATATTAAGCATGGGTACATGGGTTAGCCATCATGTTTTCTATCAGCAATGGTGAACATTGTCTCAGGACAGAATGTATAACTGGCCTCTTTAAGGACCCATGAGGGTTGGCATTGCACTGAGAGGTGATTCTCTATTAATGCAAGGTGTGAATTGACGTTGGCAGCCATGAATTAACCAAAACTCATTCATAATATTGATGACTGGACAGGTGCAATAATTGTGCATACATGTCTTTATTTGATTGCACACTCACATTAGATACAATAATTGATTAAAAATAAAATTATCTCAATATTTAATTAGGCCAGTAGAGTCATGCTTGAGGTGTTGTGTAGCTATGACGATCACAGACGGATCTGTACTACAATGGTAGCACGCTGGACTGGTAATCCAGGGATCGCAGGTTTGATCCCCCGTCTGACCCTAATAAAATTAACAGTTTTTCAGGTGGGACTTTAAACGGAGGTCTCGTATCGATATTGTACACCGTGCACGTAACAGAACCAGAGGAGACTTTGCACTATCCTCCAAATATCTAAAATGTTTAATCTCTTCAGGATGCTTCGCTTAAACAAACAAACAAACAAACAAAAACAAAAACAAACAAAAACAAAAAATCATATATATTAAATGTTTATGCATTTAAGATAATCAATGAAAATTACAAAAAAGTACAGCCTTTAATCAATATACTCCCCTAAATCCATGTATAATAATATATTTAATCAGAAACAGGTACCAGGTATACATCTCCATCAGCATCTAAGTTAATGTAGGACCGGTGCCATAGCTATGACGAACAGTTAGATGCCATACATGGTATTGTTCTGGAACCAACGGTACATTGGGATGAGGTTGATACTGAGTTGCGCCTTGTACTATTCATGTCTGTACGCTGTACGGTCAGTAATGATAAAATTGCTAAAGATTTGTTAGTTATAAATGCAATTGTAGCCATTATCATGTCTCGTGCACACATGTAAGCGTCTTGTCCAGGGCTCCTCGATTACATGAGCTGAGGACAAAACTATCAGTAACACAACGTTTCTAATGTTCCTAGAATTAATAATTGACTCAGAAGATATTATGCTAATTAGCGTTCTCAAACACAAGGATGCCGGGTTTATGGCAGCGCCCTCTGTGGCCGATTGATTAAGATCGATGACCTTAAATCATTTGCCTATCTCCACTATGTGTTCGAACCCACTAGGGCTGTGGAATTATTTCAAATGAAGAAGCTATCCAGCTGGCTTGCGTAGGTCGGTGGTTCTACCCGGGTACCCATCCGTCCGTGTCTCAAACAATGTTAGGGGAAGCATCCGGGGTCTCACTCCAAATATAATAGCTGGATAGCCGCTATATGACCTCAAGCATGACTTTAGACACCAAATACAACCAAACGATGGAATGTATGGATATATTAGATTTTCTTTGGTTTAAGAGGTGCACTCTTTAGTAGGTGGAGTCTTTTGTTTAAGAGGTGGAGTCTGTGGTGTAAGAGGTGGAGTCCTTGGTTTAAAATGTGGAGCCTTTGGTGTAAGAGGTGTAGTCCATGGTTTAATAGGTGGAGTCCATGGTTTAAAAGGTGGAGCCTTTGTGTAAGAGGTGGAGTCCATGGTTTAAGAGGTGGGGTCCTTGGTTTAAAAGGTGGAGTCTTTGTGTAAGAGGTGGAGTCCATGGTTTAAGAGGTGGGGTCCTTGGTTTAAAAGGTGGATTCATTGTGTAAGAGGTGTAGTCCATGGTTTAAGAGGTGGAGTCCATGGTTTAAAAGGTGGAGCCTTTGTGTAAGAGGTGGAGTCCATGGTTTAAGAGGTGGGGTCCTTGGTTTAAAAGGTGGAGTATTTGTGTAAGAGGTGGAGTCCATGGCTTAAGAGGTGGTGTCCTTGGTTTAAAAGGTGGAGTCTTTGTGTAAGAGGTGGAGTCCATGGTTTAAGAGGTGGGGTCCTTGGTTTAAAAGGTGGATTCATTGTGTAAGAGGTGAAGTCCATGGTTTAAGAGGTGGAGTCTTTGGTTTAACTGGTGTAGTTTTTAGTGCAATAGGTGGGTCCTTGGTTTAAAAGGTGGAGTCTTTGTGTAAGAGGTGGAGTCCATGGTTTAAGAGGTGGAGTCCATGGTTTAAGAGGTGGTGTCGTTGGTTTAAAAGGTGGAGTCTTTGTGTAAGAGGAGGTGTCATTGGTTTAAGAGGTGGAGTCTTTGGTTTAAATGGTGTAGTTTTTAGTGTAAGAGATGGGGTCCTTGGTTTAGATGTTGAATGGCTTCATTGGCAGTGCTGGTCAGTCTGGCAGAGCTATTCATTCGTGAAGAGCAGTTCAGTCTGGCAGAGCTGTTCAGTCTGGCAGAGCTGTTCATTCGTGTAGAGCAGTTCAGTCTGGCAGGGCTATTCATTCGTGTAGAGCAGTTCAGTGTGGCAGAGCTGTTCATTCGTGTAGAGCAGTTCAGTCTGGCAGAGCAGTCCAGTCTGGCAGAGCTGTTAATTCGTGTAGAGCAGTTCAGTCTGGCAGAGCAGTTTAGTCTGGCAGAGCTGTTCATTCGTGTAAGAGCAGTTCAGTCTGGCAGAGCAGTTCAGTCTGGCAGAGCTGTTCATTCGTGTAGAGCAGTTCACTCTGGCAGAGCTCTACAGTCTGGCAGAGCTGTTAATTCGTGTTGAGTGGTTCACTCTGGCAGAGCTCTACACTTAATTCGTGTAGAGCAGTTCACTCTGGCAGAGCTGTTCATTCGTGTAGAGCAGTTCCCTCTGGCAGAGCTCTACAGTCTGGCAGAGCTGTTCATTCGTGCAGAGCTGTTCAGTCGTGTAGAGCAGTTCAGTCTGGCAGATCAGTTCAGTCTGGCAGAGCTGTTCATTCGTTTAGAGCAGTTCAGTCTGGCAGATCAGTTCCGTCTGGCAGATCAGTTCAGTCTGGCAGAGCTGTTCATTCGTGTAGAGCAGTTCAGTCTGGCAGATCAGTTCAATCTGGCAGAGCGGTTAATTCGTGTAGAGCAGTTCACTCTGGCAGAGCTGTTCATTCGTGTAGAGCAGTTCACTCTGGTAGAGCTCTACAGTCTGGCAGAGCTGTTCATTCGTACAGAGCAGTTCAGTCTGGCAGAGCTGTTAATTCGTGTAGAGCAGTTCAGTCTGGCAGATCAGTTCAATCTGGCAGAGAGGTTAATTCGTGTAGAGCAGTTCACTCTGGCAGAGCTGTTCATTCGTGTAGAGCAGTTCAGTCTGGCAGAGCTGTTCATTCGTGTAGAGCAGTTCAGTCTGGCAGAGCTGTTCAGTCTGGCAGAGCTGTTCATTCGTGTAGAGTTATTCAGTCTGACAGAGCTGTTCATTCGTGTAGAGCAGTTCAGTCTGGCAGAGCTGTTCAGTCTGGCAGAGCTGTTCATTCGTATAGAGTTATTCAGTCTGACATAGCTGTTCATTCGTGCAGAGCAGTTCAGTCTGGCAGAGCTGTTCATTCGTGTAGAATTATTCAGTCTGGCCGATATGTTCAGTCTGGCAGAGCTGTTCATTCGTGTAGAGCAGTTCAGTTTGGCAGAGCTGTTCATTCGTGTAGAGCAGTTCAGTCTGGCAGATCAGTTCAATCTGGCAGAGCTGTTAATTCGTGTAGAGCAGTTCACTCTGGTAGAGCTCTACAGTCTGGCAGAGCTGTTCATTCGTGCAGAGCAGTTCAGTCTGGCAGAGCTGTTCATTCGTGTAGAGCAGTTCAGTCTGGCAGATCGGTTCAATCTGGCAGAGCGGTTAATTCGTGTAGAGCAGTTCACTCTGGCAGAGCTGTTCATTCGTGTAGAGCAGTTCAGTCTGGCAGAGCTGTTCATTCGTGTAGAGCAGTTCAGTCTGGCAGAGCTGTTCAGTCTGGCATAGCTGTTCATTCGTGTAGAGTTATTCAGTCTGACAGAGCTGTTCATTCGTGTAGAGCAGTTCAGTCTGGCAGAGCTGTTCAGTCTGGCAGAGCTGTTCAGTCTGGCAGAGCTGTTCATTCGTGTAGAGTTATTCAGTCTGACAGAGCTGTTCATTCGTGCAGAGCAGTTCAGTCTGGCAGAGCTGTTCATTCGTGTAGAATTATTCAGTCTGGCCGAGCTGTTCACTCTGGCAGAGCTGTTCATTCGTATAGAGCTATTCAGTCTGGCAGAGTTGTTCAGTCGTGTAGAGCTGCTCCCTGTTGGTTATATATTTCAATGCTAATTGATGTTACTATTCCTAGCCAAGTGATTTGTCTAAATCATGCAAAGCTGTCGAGAGGAAACTTATATAAGTATGTGTTCACACACTGTTGTTACACAATTTATTGTTTTATGTCTATAATTGATTGCAAATATCAATTTTATGTTTCTGATGGGTCGAAATAGACATCATACTATACATTATGTCAGTATTTATTTGCCATCTAAGTATATAACACCACATCATATCTAGGTGTTGTTGTTTATCATTTTCCCTTTCACGTGAGTGCATTTAAGCAAATCCAAAGTCAGTAAATATCGATTGGCTTAATCACATATATTCAATATCATAACTTCATACTTACTATGCTATATAATGATATGTATTACTTAGATATGACTTTCAACCTATTTTACCTCTATTTGTCTACCACAATACTGTCTACCACCGTGCAAGTTAATACGCTATGTGTTCCATACTGATATTGCCTGTGCTGGTGTGATAAGGTCACGTTCCCGTATCAAACCATAAAACGGCGTATCATAACTAGTTCCTGATGAAATAACGCATTCGCACTCAGTGCTAGTTTGCATACTTCTCGTAGCTTCACAAATGTGACAGATAACAGATGTGTTGTGGTAATATTTCAATCCTTTCCGTGCATCTAAGTCAGTAATTGTGAATAATTCCTGATGAATGAAAATCAGAGAGCATGATATCGATAATTAAATGTTCAAATTCATATCACAGTAATAAAGACGTTATTACGTGGTTAGTATTCATATCAGCATTGTTATCGACCGGCGGTAACCGTTTGAAATCAACCTGCGACCGAATCCTAGTCATTGCTTGGATAAAGCTTATAAATCAGGAAACATTGGATGTAGCAGTGTAAATGGTCGCATGCTGATGACAATAGTGTAAGCTATAAATAACGCATACTTATTACTGATTTTCTTTTTAGTGTTTTCCAATGAATGATTGTGTTCTCAGTGAAAGACAACTCCATCTCACACCGCTTTGAAACAGTGAAAGATGGTATTTCCTCTGCCATCGGTTGCGTTTCGTATGCATGCGGGGTCATGTGTACTTGTGTATGTATTTTCGGTATTTCTGATAATCATGAACATTTAATTAGTAAGTAATATATTCTAATGAATTTGTTTTGTCAGTAGTTTTAGTTTTGACAGCAAACAGAAACTAAAATTATACAGGAACTAGTCTTATTACGGACGTTCACACTAACATAAGTGGTTGTGCGGTTGTGTCATGCAGTGCAGTGAGGCTCCAGGGAGGGCTGGTAAAATTTGAAAACAAATATTATAGGAGCCAAAATCATTGGAAATCATAAAGAAAGAGAAGATTCCACTCGTGGAAATGCACATTTCGATGATCCTATCTTACATTAATAAACACAAATAGCCTCTATATATTTAACCATTCCATTTCACTATGAATACCAATATATGTATCAACCATCCACATTCAGTGTAATACAGCCATCACATAGTTTCTTGTATCACCACACGTCTAATAAAACCTTGAAATATTGATTGTTCGCGGCATGACAGCTTGCTTTTGACACATTGTATATATAGTTAGGAACTCTGCATTCGTGCTTTCTTTCTTGAAAATCAATAAAATGTTAAATATGCACTAGCGGAATACAGTATAGGGATTAACATTAGTGTGTCGAGTTGTTTGTTCGATTATCGGGGACTATTTACTACAGAGCACGAAGGTACCATACTGATTTCCTTCAGATGTAATAAGTCTCAAGGTATACAGGCAAACAGAAACGTTTCTTTATCAAAGTATGATAACTGTGGTAATGTGATCAAAATGATCTTACACTCGTGGTGATTTCAAACAATATTGTATGAAACTCGTCTAGGAATGTTACCATTACACTCACCAAAATGCTCGCTTAATAGCAAAATTCCAAAACTCATTTCGCAAAATATGATATTAAATCGCCACTCATGTAATATCCTATGTGCACAACATTGTGCATACATTGTTAGCTTTTCTTTGTTATATTGTGTTTTCAGAGACAAAGCAAGAAATAAACTGAACGCACGCACGCACGTATGCACGTATGTACGTGCACACACACCTGCACACACACGTGCACACACAGGCCTGTATCTGAAGAATAATTAAGAAATAATAAGTATCAACCGTGGTGTATCGCAGAATAACCCTCGTTTGAAGTTCTTATGCGTAGAAATATATCATGATGGCCTTCGTGATATATTTCTACGCATAAGAACATAAACGAGGGTTATCCTGCGATATACCACGGTTGATACTTATTATTTCGATTCTAACACGACTTACTTCTAATAATGTTAGACAGCTACTCCGCTGCATTTGGCTTTCGAAATTTCCTCCCACGTAAGGGGTGATGACGTTAGTTTTATGGAAAATATAACTGATCAATAATGTTATTTATTTTATCAAATAAAACTGTACAGAATAGTAACTGAAACGTTACTTAACAGAAAAACAAGACGGATAAGAGACTCTGTCTAGAGTATACTCTCGACATCACATGACTTTCATTCATAAAACTTTACACGCATTGTATAAATGGAATAGCCAAAACACGGTGCGCGCGCAGCATAGTTCAAGGTAGGTATATCGCAGAATATCCCGATTTTACTCTAAAAGTATGTATGTTATTAGCTGGGTCGTGTTAGAATTATGATCAAAAGCATACATGTCATAGCCTATACAATTTGCTCTCCTTTCTGTGAATGAACATTCCAGGGATTCAAAGAGAACACCACTAGACAGTAAAACAAATGAGACAAGCCATTTGACCGCCGTCGTCAGAAGTCGGTATGTGTAAAACCTTAATGAAGAATGATGCAGATCAAATTATTTCGCAAGAAGCTTCGGAAGATTCTATTAACCGGAGGATGTACGATGCACGTGCATAAAGGATGTCTACACGTATTACAGATATACGCTGTATGGTTTCATGATTAGAAACCAGTATTCGCGGAGGTTGTAATTTCACCATAAAGCCAACAAATAATTTAATATGTGGAAAGAAATGAAGTTTTTAATGTAATTTATCCAGAGAGATCTTATGTTAAATTGTTGGTTTATGGTCAATATAAGAGGTGCATAGTTTATTATGATCTACGTATATCTGTATTACCTATCAACTGGCGTTAACGTTTTGGACAGGTTGGTTTAAACATATTTTATTTATCAAGATAAACATGACATAATAACATCTGTACATATAACATCCATACAATACAACTATCAAGACAAGTGGATTGAATTGAAAGCTACAGGAGCTTATGATAATTCTCTCCACGGCAGGTTAGATAGAGGTTCTCTGATGGAAATGAAGACATGCATAATATAAGTTTGACTAATATATAATTATACTATGCGTAATGAGAATTATAAATGATATCCTTATTACAAATTACTCTAGACCGAATACACTGTATGTGTGATTTGATGTATTAACATCGCTTCAACAGCAACATATATTGGCACTAGTTTATACACATTTATATTAGGTTGATTGCGAAACAAGTTCTTACAACTTTTTTATATTGATCACTCTGGAGACGTCTTTATGAAAGTCATCGCTACGAGGGAAAGAAAAGAGACAATATGGAATTTAAATGCCTTGTCTAAGGGTACACTCTTAACTGCTCCAGCGGGGCTCTACCTCTGTTCATTTATCATTTGAAGGGAACGCGCTATCACGACTTCAACCATAGTGACTCTTTAGCTCTTAATGGTAGGGGAAGTCCCCATATGCCATTCGAGCAGTATTTCAGGCACATCCGGTGCCCGGGTAGAACAATCGATCTTCTGCAATCCAATTAGATAGGGCCGTCAAATGAACGAATTCGAGAACCCAAGTGTGAAGTGAACATGTGGCGGTGAGCGGCAAGTGATTGAATGTCAACGACCTGTTCCACTGAGCCACTAATGCCCATACAGATTAGTCTATAGTTTATACAAATTGATTTTAGCTCGATTGCGAAACAAGTTATGTCAACTTATATTAATCACTCTCGAGACCTCATTCCTGATGGAATCCATCGCCACGAGGGAGAGAGAAGAGATAACGTGGAATTTAAATGCCTTGCCTAAGTGCACACTCGTAACGGCTCCATCGGGGCTCGAACTCCGGACCTTTCGCACCTGAGGCGAACGCGCATCCACTGCGATATCACGACTTCCATACAGATTGAACAAAGATGATGCATGTAGTTACCTCGTTCAGCGCCGAATAAATTCAGAGGATGTGCAAACAACATAGATCCAGATCAGCCGCGGCGTAGCGCCGCGTCTGATCAGGATCTATGTTGTTTGCTATTCGGACAGGTGGTTCAGCTCCACTGTCTGAAGAGCAATCAGCATATAGCCTGATCAGACGGCATGTTCTGTTCTGTCCGATCAGGTTCTCTACTTTTTTACACAGTCGCTTGTATGCGACATTGGCGTTTAAAGAGTTAAACGATGCTGCCTTAGCGGAACAACCAGGATATAATTATGTGGGATTATGTATGCTTCAGATTTTAAATAACGATATAATTCCACGGAATGTAGAAATCGCTCCAAGGTCCACAATGTAGTCAGTAACGTCACTTAAATAAGTACAGTGATGCCAATGATGCAACATGCAGCATGACTTGTTTGAGCAGATCTACTAGTAGAGGACGAATCATATATAGTGTCAAATCATAAATGTCCTGCTGGGTTGCGTTCGACTGTCAAGCAGTGTGGCAATGGTATGACCCCATTGTAGTCCAACATGTTTGCATTGTGTAAAGAAACGGCGACACTTGTCTGTTCTACGTTTATTTATCGTTGCTACCCATATGAGCGACGCCTCCTGAAGAGATTAGTCATTTTAGATGTTGGTGGATAGTGCAATGATACAGACAGAGACCCATTCCAGAGTTTACTCTGGTTCTTTTACGTGCACGGTGTAAAGAACCGACACGTTGTCTCGGTTTAAAGTCCCATCTATCGACACTTGGTATTTATTGATACTATTATGTATATATCGATTGGAAGCTATCTAGTATGGAAAACAATTCAACACAACAAGCACACGCAGTAGCCAGCTTTATGGAACAGATAGAAAACTGAGGTATCGCCTTTTAACCGCCAATTATTTGAAATGGGTACACAGCTGGGATTAATCCAGTTTCGTTTAGTTGTTCGTTCATAAAATAATTTCTTTATTTATTTATGTGTCACATGGGTTTTATTGATTAAACATTCCATACTCTATTATAGAATGACAGATAAACATTGCATATTTTCGGACAGTATTTTTCGGATACGCTGATTTGGACATACCATGGAAGTAATATGTTACGATATTTATGAAATCGCGAGGTAGTCCATTCGCGAATAATAGCGAAATTAAAAACACAGTAGTTGACAGCCAACTCTTTCGCTTGTCCAGTTCCCTTTATTGAAGAACAAACCGTGTAAATAAAAAATATACATTGGTGGGTAAAACATTCATGACAAAAACAAAACACATATATTTAAACAAATAAAACTTTGAAACTTTGACACTTCATAATATGCATATGTTACTATATGTACATATGGGTGGTTATAATATGTATATGTTACTATATATAGATATGGGTGGTCAATGAGATTATATGTGATATCGCAAATTATATAAGTGTTTATTTGGTACATGCAGGTATATATTATATACTAAACAGTGTTTACCCAATGAAGAATGTGTAGTAGGGGTAGGGATAAGCCCAATCGACCTATTGTAGTCTGTGATATTCTTAATGGAAGTAAATATTATTTTTTAAATTGAATAATAACATCGTTACAATGCATACTATGCCTTCTCCGCAAGATTTGTCACCACTATTTGTTATGTTCGTGTTTGTAAATTGTTGTACCTCATGGGTCATATTGACCTATTGGATATGAAATAAAGTTGATCTTATTTTCAAGAAACGCAAAATCACGTAAAACTGGTATTGCCGTTTCATGGTGATTATATAACCATATTATGTATCCTCGTTGATATTATGCTGATATTATGTAATATGTGCTATAGTATATGATGCTTTTGCAGTTCATTATATGTATTGATCTAAATTGTTGAATAAAGTTGAAAGTTGAAACAAACAAACAAAAACAAAAAATATATATATAAGCATGTATGTGCTCAGTGGTATATCGGCAGTTATAGCAATGTGTTCAACTGTTTAAGAGCTATATATCAAAGCAGCTGTAGTATATATAATGAATTGTATGCATGTGCAGTGAAGGTCTTGCCAAGTCATTTTAAAACATTGGAAATAATGCACAATACTGCTGCTGGTTTTAAATTAAATTTAATATACTTAATAGCAAATCATGAGATCTGAAAAATATTAACAAATACTACATGAGCATACAACTCTAAAATTCCATTTGTCAAAATATGTTACTATTTGCTGAAGTGATGCAATGAAAACAATGCATGGATTTTAGTTTGATTTCCGACATATCTGAAATAGCGTTTGAATGAAGTTAAAAGAATGTCCATATTTAAATGTAGACACGTATTAATCCATATCAAACAAAAATGTGGAATTCATGAAAGTGCAATGGTAGGGCATTCGCTTCAGGTGCGAAAGGCTTGAGCTGGAACCGTTACGAGTGTGCCCTTAGGTAAGGCATATACATTCCATGTTGCCTCTTCTCTCTCCCGCGTGGCGATGGATTCTGTGAGGTCTCGAGAGTGGTATATATAAGTTCTATGAACGTGCTTTGCAATCAAGCTAAATGAATGTGTATAATATACACCGGAACACAGCAATGTTCCTTACTAAGTTAAGCTAGGACATGAATACACTATATAGTTCATGCTGTGATACATATACACTCATATACACCGGAACACAGCAATGTTCCTTACTAAGTTAAACTCCGGCGGACATGAATACACTATATAGATCATGCATCGATACATATACACTCATATACACCGGAACACAGCAATGTTCCTTACTAAGTTAAACTCGGACAGGAATACACTATATAGATCATGCAGTGATACATATACACTCATATACACCGGAATACAGCAATGTTCCTTACTAAGTTAAACTCGGACATGAATACACTATATACTTCATGCAGTGATACATATACACTCATATACACGGGAACACAGCAATGTTCCTTACTAAGTTAAACTCGGACATGAATACACTATATAGTTCATGCAGAGATACATATACACTTATATACACCGGAACACAGCAATGTTCCTTACTATGTTAAACTCGGACATGAATACACTATATAGTTCATGCAGTGATACATATACACTCATATACACCGGAACACAGCAATGTTCCTTACTAAGTTAAACTCCGGCGGACATGAATACACTATATAGATCATGCATCGATACATATACACTCATATACACCGGAACACAGCAATGTTCCTTACTAAGTTAAACTCGGACAGGAATACACTATATAGATCATGCAGTGATACATATACACTCATATACACCGGAATACAGCAATGTTCCTTACTAAGTTAAACTCGGACATGAATACACTATATACTTCATGCAGTGATACATATACACTCATATACACGGGAACACAGCAATGTTCCTTACTAAGTTAAACGTGGACATGAATACACTATATAGATCATGCAGTGATACATATACACTCATATACACCGGAACACAGCAATGTTCCTTACTAAGTTAAACTCGGACATGAATACAATGTTCCTTACTAAGTTAAACTCCGGTGGACATGAATACACTATAATGATCGTGCAGTGATACATATACAATCATATACACCGGAACACAGCAATGTTCCTTACTAAGTTAAACTCGGGCATGAATACACTATATAGTTCATGCAGTGATAAATTTACACTCATATACACCGGAACACAGCAATGTTCCTTACTAAGTTAAACTCGGACAAGAATACACTATATAGATCATGCAGTGATACATATATACTCATATACACCGGAACACAGCAATGTTCCTTACTAAGTTAAGCTAGGACATGAATACACTATATAGATCGTGCAGTGATACATATACACTCATATACACCGGAACACAGAAATGTTCCTTACTAAGTTAAATGTGGACATGAATACACTATATAGATCATGCAGTGATACATATACACTCATATACACCGGAACACAGCAATGTTCCTTACTAAGTTAAACTCGGACATGAATACAATGTTCCTTACTAAGTTAAACTCGGACATGAATACACTATATAGATCGTGCAGTGATACATTTACACTCATATACACCGGAACACAGCAATGTTCCTTACTAAGTTAAACTCCGGTGGACATGAATACACTATATAGTTCATGCAGTGATACATATACACTCATATACACCGGAACACAGCAATGTTCCTTACTAAGTTAAACTCGGACAGGATTACACTATATAGATCATGCAGTGATACATACACACTCATATACACCGGAACACAGCAATGTTCCTTACTAAGTTAAACTCCGGCGGACATGAATACACTATGTAGATCATGCAGTGATACATATACACTCATATACACCGGAACACAGCAATGTTCCTTACTAAGTTAAACTCGGACACGAATACACTATATAGATCATGCAGTGATACATATACACTCGTATACACCGGAATACAGCAATGTTCCTTACTATGTTAAACTCGGACATGAATACACTATATAGATCATGCAGTGATACATATACACACATATACACGGGAACACAGCAATGTTCCTTACTAAGTTAAATGTGGACATGAATACACTATATAGATCATGCAATGATACATATACACTCATATACACCGGAACACAGCAATGTTCATTACTAAGTTAAACTCGGACATGAATACAATGTTCCTTACTAAGTTAAACTCGGACATGAATACACTATATAGATCGTGCAGTGATACATATACACTCATATACACCGGAACACAGCAATGTTCCTTATTAAGTAAAACTCGGACATGAATACACTATATAGATCATGCAGTGATACATATACACTCATATACACCGGAAAACAGCAATGTTCCTTACTAAGTTAAACTCGGACATGAATACACTATATAGATCATGCAGTGATACATATACACTCATATACACCGGAAAACAGCAATGTTCCTTACTAAGTTAAACTCGGACATGAATACACTATATAGATCATGCAGTGATACATATACACTCATATACACCGGAAAACAGCAATGTTCCTTACTAAGTTAAACTCGGACATGAATACACTATATAGATCATGCAGTGATACATATACACTCATATACACCGGAAAACAGCAATGTTCCTTACTAAGTTAAACTCGGACATGAATACACTATATAGATCATGCAGTGATACATATACACTCATATACACCGGAAAACAGCAATGTTCCTTACTAAGTTAAACTCGGACATGAATACACTATATAGATCATGCAGTGATACATATACACTCATATACACCGGAAAACAGCAATGTTCCTTACTAAGTTAAACTCGGACATGAATACACTATATAGATCATGCAGTGATACATATACACTCATATACACCGGAACACAGCAATCTTCCTTACTAAGTTAAACTCGGACATGACTACACTATATAGATCATGCAGTGATACATATACACTCATATACACCGGAACACAGAAATGTTCCTTACTAAGTTAAACTCCGGCGGACATGAATACACTATATATATCATGCAGTGATACATATACACTCATATACACCGGAACACAGCAATGTTCCTTACTAAGTTAAACTCGGACACGAATACACTATATAGATCATGCAGTGATACATATACACTCGTATACACCGGAATACAGCAATGTTCCTTACTAAGTTAAACTCGGACATGAATACACTATATAGATCGTGCAGTGATACATATACACTCATATACACCGGAACACAGCAATGTTCCTTACTAAGTTAAACTCCGGTGGACATGAATACACTATATAGTTCATGCAGTGATACATATACACTCATATACACCGGAACACAGCAATGTTCCTTACTAAGTTAAACTCGGACATGAATACACTGTATAGATCATGCAGTGATACATACACACTCATATACACCGGAAAACAGCAATGTTCCTTACTAAGTTAAACTCCGGCGGACATGAATACACTATATAGATCATGCAGTGATACATATACACTCATATACACCGGAACACAGCAATGTTCCTTACTAAGTTAAACTCGGACACGAATACACTATATAGATCATGCAGTGATACATATACACTCGTATACACCGGAATACAGCAATGTTCCTTACTAAGTTAAATGTGGACATGAATACACTATATAGATCATGCAGTGATACATATACACTCATATACACCGGAACACAGCAATGTTCCTTACTAAGTTAAACTCGGACATGAATACAATGTTCCTTACTAAGTTAAACTCGGACATGAATACACTATATAGATCGTGCAGTGATACATATACACTCATATACACCGGAACACAGCAATGTTCCTTACTAAGTTAAACTCCGGTGGACATGAATACACTATATTTCATGCAGTGATACATATACAATCATATACACCGGAACACAGCAATGTTCCTTACTAAGTTAAATTCGGACAAGAATACACTATGTAGATCATGCAGTGATACATATACACTCATATACACCGGAACACAGCAATGTTCCTTATTAAGTAAAACTCGGACATGAATACACTATATAGATCATGCAGTGATACATATACACTCATATACACCGGAACACAGCAATGTTCCTTACTAAGTTAAACTCCGGCGGACATGAATACACTTTATAGATCTAGCAGTGATACATATACACTCATATACACCGGAACACAGCAATGTTCCTTACTAAGTTAAACTCGGACATGAATACACTACATAGATCATGCAGTGATACAAATACACTCATATACACTGGAACACAGCAATGTTCCTTACTAAGTTAAACTCCGGTGGACAAGAATACACTATATAGATCGTGCAGTGATACATATAAACTCATATACACCGGAACACAGCAATGTTCCTTACTAAGTTAAACTCGGGCATGAATACACTATATAGTTCATGCAGTGATACATATACACTCATATACACCGGAACACAGCAATGTTCCTTACTAAGTTAAACTCCGGCGGACATGAATACACTATATAGTTCATGCACTGATACATATACACTCATATACACCGGAACACAGCAATGTTCCTTACTAAGTTAAACTCGGACAAGAATACACTATATAGATCATGCAGTGATACATATATACTCATATACACCGGAACACAGCAATGTTCCTTACTAAGTTAAACTCGGATATGAATACACTATATAGTTCATGCAGTGATACATATACACTCATATACACCGGAACACAGCAATGTTCCTTACTAAGTTAGACTCCGGCGGACATGAATACACTATATAGATCATGCAGTGATACATATACACTCGTATACACCGGAATACAGCAATGTTCCTTACTAAGTTAAACTCGGACATAAATACACTATATAGATCATGCAGTGATACATATACACTCATATACACGGGAACACAGCAATGTTCCTTACTAAGTTAAACGTGGACATGAATACACTATATAGATCATGCAGTGATACATATACACTCATATACACCGGAACAAAGCAATGTTCCTTATTAAGTTAAACTCGGACAAGAATACAATGTTCCTTACTAAGTTAAACTCGGACATGAATACACTATATAGATCGTGCAGTGATACATATACACTCATATACACCGGAACACAGCAATGTTCCTTACTAAGTTAAACTCCGGCGGACATGAATACACTATATAGATCATGCAGTGATACATATACACTCATATACACCGGAACACAGCAATCTTCCTTACTAAGTTAAACTCGGACATGACTACACTATATAGATCATGCAGTGATACATATACACTCATATACACCGGAACACAGAAATGTTCCTTACTAAGTTAAACTCCGGCGGACATGAATACACTATATATATCATGCAGTGATACATATACACTCATATACACCGGAACACAGCAATGTTCCTTACTAAGTTAAACTCGGACACGAATACACTATATAGATCATGTAGTGATACATATACACTCGTATACACCGGAATACAGCAATGTTCCTTACTAAGTTAAACTCGGACATGAATACACTATATAGATCGTGCAGTGATACATATACACTCGTATACACCGGAATACAGCAATGTTCCTTACTAAGTTAAATGTGGACATGAATACACTATATAGATCATGCAGTGATACATATACACTCATATACACCGGAACACAGCAATGTTCCTTACTAAGTTAAACTCGGACATGAATACAATGTTCCTTACTAAGTTAAACTCGGACATGAATACACTATATAGATCGTGCAGTGATACATATACACTCATATACACCGGAACACAGCAATGTTCCTTACTAAGTTAAACTCCGGTGGACATGAATACACTATATTTCATGCAGTGATACATATACAATCATATACACCGGAACACAGCAATGTTCCTTACTAAGTTAAATTCGGACAAGAATACACTATGTAGATCATGCAGTGATACATATACACTCATATACACCGGAACACAGCAATGTTCCTTATTAAGTAAAACTTGGAAATGAATACACTATATAGATCATGCAGTGATACATATACACTCATATACACCGGAACACAGCAATGTTCCTTACTAAGTTAAACTCCGGCGGACATGAATACACTTTATTGATCTAGCAGTGATACATATACACTCATATACACCGGAACACAGCAATGTTCCTTACTAAGTTAAACTCGGACATGAATACACTACATAGATCATGCAGTGATACAAATACACTCATATACACTGGAACACAGCAATGTTCCTTACTAAGTTAAACTCCGGTGGACAAGAATACACTATATAGATCGTGCAGTGATACATATAAACTCATATACACCGGAACACAGCAATGTTCCTTACTAAGTTAAACTCGGGCATGAATACACTATATAGTTCATGCAGTGATACATATACACTCATATACACCGGAACACAGCAATGTTCCTTACTAAGTTAAACTCCGGCGGACATGAATACACTATATAGTTCATGCACTGATACATATACACTCATATACACCGGAACACAGCAATGTTCCTTACTAAGTTAAACTCGGACAAGAATACACTATATAGATCATGCAGTGATACATATATACTCATATACACCGGAACACAGCAATGTTCCGTACTAAGTTAAACTCGGATATGAATACACTATATAGTTCATGCAGTGATACATATACACTCATATACACCGGAACACAGCAATGTTCCTTACTAAGTTAGACT
Organism: Archivesica marissinica; assembly: GCA_014843695.1. Classification (NCBI taxonomy): domain Eukaryota; kingdom Metazoa; phylum Mollusca; class Bivalvia; order Venerida; family Vesicomyidae; genus Archivesica; species Archivesica marissinica. Next base: position 61,968,918 of record CM026387.1, read on the forward strand.
CCGGCGGACATTAATACACTATATAGATCATGCAGTGATACATATACACTCGTATACACCGGAATACAGCAATGTTCCTTACTAAGTTAAACTCGGACATGAATACACTATATAGATCATGCAGTGATACATATACACTCATATACACGGGAACACAGCAATGTTCCTTACTAAGTTAAACGTGGACATGAATACACTATGTAGATCATGCAGTGATACATATACACTCATATACACCGGAACAAAGCAATGTTCCTTATTAAGTTAAACTCGGACAGGAATACAATGTTCCTTACTAAGTTAAACTCGGACATGAATACACTATATAGATCGTGCATTGATACATATACACTCATATACACCGGAACACAGCAATGTTCCTTACTAAGTTAAACTCCGGTGGACATGAATAAATTATATAGATCGTGCAGTGATACATATACACTCATATACACCGGAACACAGCAATGTTCCTTACTAAGTTAAACTCGGGCATGAATACACTATATAGTTCATGCAGTGATACATATACAGTCATATACACCGGAACACAGCAATGTTCCTTACTAAGTTAAACTCCGGCGGACATGAATACACTATATAGTTCATGCAGTGATACATATACACTCATATACACCGGAACACAGCAATATTCCTTACTAAGTTAAACTCGGACAATAATACACTATATAGATCATGCAGTGATATTTATACACTCATATACACTGGAACACAGCAATGTTCCTTACTAAGTTAAACTCGGACATGAATACACTATATAGATCATGCAGTGATACATATACACTCATATACACCGGAACACAGCAATGTTCCTTACTAAGTTAAACTCCGGAGGACATGAATACACTATATAGATCATGCAGTGATACATATACACACATATACACCGGAACACAGCAATGTTCCTTACTAAGTAAAACTCGGACATGAATACACTATATAGATCATGCAGTGATACATATACACTCATATACACCGGAACACAGCAATTTTCCTTACTAAGTTAAACTCCGGCGGACATGAATACACTATATAAATCATGCAGTGATACATATACACTCATATACACCGGAACACAGCAATGATCCTTACTAAGTTAAACTCGGACATGAATACACTATACAGATCATGCAGTGATACATATACACTCATATACACCGGAACACAGCAATGTTCCTTACTAAGTACAACTCGGACATGAATACACTATATAGATCATGCAGTGATACATATACACTCATATACACCGGAACACAGCATTGTTCCTTACTAAGTTAAACTCCGGCGGATATGAATACACTATATAGATCATGCAGTGATACATATACACTCATATACACCGGAACACAACAATGTTCCTTACTAAGTTAAACTCGGACATTAATACACTATATAGATCATGCAGTGATACATATCAACTCATATACACCGGAACACAGCAATGTTCCTTACTAAGTTAAACTCGGAAATGAATAAACTACATAGTTCATGCAGTGATACATATACACTCATATACACCGGAACACAGCAATGTTCCTTACTAATTTAAACTCGGACATGAATACAGTAATATATAGTTCATGCAGTGATACATATACACTCATATACACCGTAACACAGCAATGTTCCTTAATAAGTAAAACTCGGACATGAATACACTAAATAGATCATGCAGTGATACATATACACACATATACACCGGAAAACAGCAATGTTCCTTACTAAGTTAAGCTAGGACATGACTGCACTATATAGTTCATGCAGTGATACATATACACTCATATACACCGGAACACAGCAATGTTCCTTACTAAGTTAAGCTAGGACATGAATACACTATATAGTTCATGCAGTGATACATATACACTCATATACACCGGAACACAGCAATGTTCCTTACTAAGTTAAACTAGGACATGAATACAATGTTCCTTACTAAGTTCAACTCGGACATGAGTACACTATATAGTTCATGCAGTGATACATATACACTCATATACACCGGAACACAGCAATGTTCCTTACTAAGTTAAACTCCGGAGGACATGAATACACTATGTAGATCATGCAGTGATACATATTCACTCATATACACCGGAACACAGCAATGTTCCTTACTAAGTTAAACTCCGGAGGACATGAATACACTATATAGATCATGCAGTGATACATATACACTCATAAAAACCGGAACACAGCAATGTTCCTTACTAAGTACAACTCGGACATGAATACACTATATAGATCATGCAGTGATACATATACACTCATATACACCGGAACACAGCATTGTTCCTTACTAAGTTAAACTCCGGCGGATATGAATACACTATATAGATCATGCAGTGATACATATACACTCATATACACCGGAACACAGCAATGTTCCTTACTAAGTTAAACTCGGACATGAATACACTATATAGATCATGCAGTGATACATATACACTCATATACACCGAAACATAGCAATGTTCCTTACTAAGTTAAACTCGGACATGAATGCACTATATAGTTCATGCAGTGATACATATACACTCATATACACCGGAACACAGCAATGTTCCTTACTAAGTTAAACTCGGACATGAATACACTATATACTTCATGCAGTGATACATATACACTCATATACACCGGAACACAGCAATGTTCCTTACTAAGTTAAACTCGGACATGAATACACTATATAGTTCATGCAGTGATACATATACACTCATATACACCGGAACACAGCAATGTTCCTTACTAAGTTAAACTCGGACATAAATACACTATATACTTCATGCAGTGATACATATACACTCATGTACACCGGAACACAGCAATGTTCCTTACTAAGTTAAACTCGGACATAAATACACTAATATATAGTTCATGCAGTGATACATATACACTCATATACACCGGAACACAGCAATGCTCCTTACTAAGTTAAACTCGGACATGAATACACTATATAGTTCATGCAGTGATACATATACAATCATATACACCGGAACACAGCAATGTTCCTTACTAAGTTAAACTCGGACATAAATGCACTATATAGTTCATGCAGTGATACATATACACTCATATACACCGGAACACAGCAATGTTCCTTACTAAGTAACACTCGGACATGAATACACTATATAGATTATGCAGTGATACATATACACTCATATACACCGGAACACAGCAATGTTCCTTACTTAGTTAAACTCCGGCGGACATGAATACACTATATAGATCATGCAGTGATACATATACACTCATATACACCGGAACACAGCAATGTTCCTTACTAAGTTAAACTCGGACATGAATACACTATATAGTTCATGCAGTGATACATATACACTCATATACACCGGAACAAAGCAATGTTCCTTATTAAATTAAACTCGGACAGTTATACAATGTTCCTTACTAAGTTAAACTCGGACATGAATACACTATATAGATCGTGCAGTGATACATATACACTCATATACACCGGAACACAGCAATGTTCCTTACTAAGTTAAACTCGGGCATGAATACACTATATAGTTCATGCAGTGATACATATACAGTAATATACACCGGAACACAGCAATGTTCCTTACTAAGTTAAACTCCGGCGGACATGAATACACTATATAGTTCATGCAGTGATACATATACACTCATATACACCGGAACACAGCAATGTTCCTTACTAAGTTAAACTCGGACAATAATACACTATATAGATCATGCAGTGATATTTATACACTCATATACACTGGAACACAGCAATGTTCGTTACTATGTTAAACTCTGACATGTATACACTATATAGTTCATGCAGTGATACATATACACTCATATACACCGGAACACAGCAATGTTCCTTACTAAGTTAAGCTAGGACATGAATACACTATATAGATCATGCAGTGATACATATACACTCATATACACCGGAACACAGCAATGTTCATTACTAAGTTAAACTCCGGAGGACATGAATACACTATATAGATCATGCAGTGATACATATACACACATATACACCGGAACACAGCAATGTTCCTTACTTAGTAAAACTCGGACATGAATACACTATATAGATCATGCAGTGATACATATACACTCATATACACCGGAACACAGCAATTTTCCTTACTAAGTTAAACTCCGGCGGACATGAATACACTATATAAATCATGCAGTGATACATATACACTCATATACACCGGAACACAGCAATGATCCTTACTAAGTTAAACTCGGACAAGAATACACTATATAGATAATGCAGTGATACATATACACTCATATACACCGGAACACAGCAATGTTCCTTACTAAGTTAAACTCATGCGGACATGAATACACTCTATAGATCATGCAGTGATATATATACACTCATATACACCGGAACACAACAATGTTCCTTAATAAGTTAAACTCGGACATTAATACACTATATAGATCATACAGTGATACATATCAACTCATATACACCGGAACACAGCAATGTTCCTTACTAAGTTAAACTCGGAAATGAATAAACTACATAGTTCATGCAGTGATACATATACACTCATATACACCGGAACACAGCAATGTTCCTTACTAATTTAAACTCGGACATGAATACAGTAATATATAGTTCATGCAGTGATACATATACACTCATATACACCGTAACACAGCAATGTTCCTTAATAAGTAAAACTCGGACATGAATACACTAAATAGTTCATGCAGTGATACATATACACACATATACACCGGAACACAGCAATGTTCCTTACTAAGTTAAGCTAGGACATGAATACACTATATAGTTCATGCAGTGATACATATACACTCATATACACCGGAACACAGCAATGTTCCTTACTAAGTTAAGCTAGGACATGAATACACTATATAGTTCATGCAGTGATACATATACACTCATATACACCGGAACACAGCAATGTTCCTTACTAAGTTAAGCTAGGACATGAATACACTATATAGTTCATGCAGTGATACATATACACTCATATACACCGGAACACAGCAATGTTCCTTACTAAGTTAAGCTAGGACATGAATACACTATATAGTTCATGCAGTGATACATATACACTCATATACACCGGAACACAGCAATGTTCCTTACTAAGTTAAACTCGGACATGAATACACTATATAGTTCATGCAGTGATACATATACACTCATATACACCGGAACACAGCAATGTTCCTTACTTAGTTAAACTCCGGCGGACATGAATACACTATATAGATCATGCAGTGATACATATACACTCATATACACCGGAACACGGCAATGTTCCTTACTAAGTTAAACTAGGACATGAATACACTATATAGTTCATGCAGTGATACATATACACTCATATACACCGGAACAAAGCAATGTTCCTTATTAAGTTAAACTCGGACAGGAATACAATGTTCCTTACTAAGTTAAACTCGGACATGAATACACTATATAGATCGTGCAGTGATACATATACAATCATATACACCGGAACACAGCAATGTTCCTTACTAAGTTAAACTCCGGTGGACATGAATAAATTATATAGATCGTGCAGTGATACATATACACTCATATACACCGGAACACAGCAATGTTCCTTACTAAGTTAAACTCGGGCATGAATACACTATATAGTTCATGCAGTGATACATATACAGTAATATACACCGGAACACAGCAATGTTCCTTACTAAGTTAAACTCCGGCGGACATGAATACACTATATAGTTCATGCAGTGATACATATACACTCATATACACCGGAACACAGCAATGTTCCTTACTAAGTTAAACTCGGACAATACTACACTATATAGATCATGCAGTGATATTTATACACTCTTATACACTGGAACACAGCAATGTTCCTTACTATGTTAAACTCTGACATGTATACACTATATAGTTCATGCAGTGATACATATACACTCATATACACGGGAACACAACAATGTTCCTTACTAAGTTAAGCTAGGACATGAATACACTATATAGATCATGCAGTGATACATATACACTCATATACACCGGAACACAGCAATGTTCCTTACTAAGTTAAACTCCGGAGGACATGAATACACTATATAGATCATGCAGTGATACATTTAAACACATATACACCGGAACACAGCAATGTTCCTTACTAAGTAAAACTCGGACATGAATACACTATATAGATCATGCAGTGATACATATACACTCATATACACTGGAACACAGCAATTTTCCTTACTAAGTTAAACTCCGGCGGACATGAATACACTATATAAATCATGCAGTGATACATATACACTCATATACACCGGAACACAGCAATGATCCTTACTAAGTTAAACTCGGACATGAATACACTATATAGATCATGCAGTGATACATATATACTCATATACACCGGAACACAGCAATGTTCCTTACTAAGTTAAACTCAGGCGGACATGAATACACTATATAGATCATGCAGTGATATATATACACTCATATACACCGGAACACAGCAATGTTCCTTACTAAGTTAAACTCAGGCGGACATGAATACACTATATTGATCATGCATTGATATATATACACTCATATACACCGGAACACAGCAATGTTACTTACTAAGTTAAACTCGGACATGAATACACTATATAGATCATGCAGTGATACATATACACTCATATACACCGGAAAAAAGCAATGTTCCTTACGAAGTTAAACTCGGACATGAATACACTATATAGTTCATGCAGTGATACATATACACTCATATACACCGGAACACAGCAATGTTCCTTACTAAGTTAAACTCGGACATGAATACAGTAATATATAGTTCATGCAGTGATACATATACACTCATATACACCGGAACACAGCAATGCTCCTTACTAAGTTAAACTCGGACATGAATACAATGTTCCTTACTAAGTTAAACTCGGACATGAATACACTATATAGATCGTGCAGTGATACATATACACTCATATACACCGGAACACAGCAATGTTCCTCACTAAGTTAAACTCCGGTGGACATGAATACACTATATAGATCATGCAGTGATACATATACACTCATATACACCGGAACACAGCAATGTTCCTTATTAAGTACAACTCGGACATGATTACACTATATAGATCATGCAGTGATACATATACACTCATATACACCGGAACACAGCATTGTTCCTTACTAAGTTAAACTCCGGCGGACATGAATACACTATATAGATCATGCAGTGATACATATACACTCATATACACCGGAACACAACAATGTTCCTTACTAAGTTAAACTCGGACATGAATACACTATATAGATCATGCAGTGATACATATACACTCATATACACCGAAACATAGCAATGCTCCTTATTAAGTTAAACTCGGACATGAATGCACTCTATAGTTCATGCAGTGATATATATACACTCATATACACCGGAACACAGCAATGTTCCTTACTAAGTTAAACTCGGACATGAATACACTATATACTTCATGCAGTGATACATATACACTCATGTACACCGGAACACAGCAATGTTCCTTACTAAGTTAAACTCGGACATGAATACACTAATATATAGTTCATGCAGTATACACTCATATACACCGGAACACAGCAATGCTCCTTACTAAGTTAAACTCGGACATGAATACACTATATAGTTCATGCAGTGATACATATACACTCATATACACCGGAACACAGCAATGTTCCTTACTAAGTTAAACTCGGACAAAAATGCACTATATAGTTCATGCAGTGATACATATACACTCATATACACCGGAACACAGCAATGTTCCTTACTAAGTAACACTCGGACATGAATACACTATATAGATTATGCAGTGATACATATACACTCATACACACCGGATCACAGCAATGTTCCTTACTTAGTTAAACTCCGGCGGACATGAATACACTATATAGATCATGCAGTGATACATATACACTCATATACACCGGAACACAGCAATGTTCCTTACTAAGTTAAACTCCGGAGGACATGAATACACTATATAGATCGTGCAGTGATACATATACACTCATATACACCGGAACACAGCAATGTTCCTTACTAAGTTAAACTCAGGCGGAAATGAATACACTATATAGATCATGCAGTGATATATATACACTCATATACACCGGAACACAGCAATGTTCCTTACGAAGTTAAACTCGGACATGATTACACTATATAGTTCATGCAGTGATATATATACACTCATATACACCGGAACACAGCAATGTTCCTTATTAAGTTAAACTCGGACATGAATACAGTAATATATAGTTCATGCAGTGATACATATACACTCATATACACCGGAACACAGCAATGCTCCTTACTAAGTTAAACTCGGACATGAATACAATGTTCCTTACTAAGTTAAACTCGGACATGAATACACTATATAGATCGTGCAGTGATACATATACACTCATATACACCGGAACACAGCAATGTTCCTTACTAAGTTAAACTCGGACATGAATATACTATATAGTTCATGCAGTGATACATATACACTCATATACACCGGAACACAGCAATGTTCCTTACTAAGTTAAACTCGGACATGAATACACTATATAGTTCATGCAGTGATACATATACACTCATATACACGGGAACACAACAATGTTCCTTACGAAGTTAAGCTATGACATGAATACACTATATAGATCATGCAGTGATACATATACACTCATATACACCGGAACACAGCAATGTTCCTTACTAAGTTAAACTCCGGAGGACATGAATACATTATATAGATCATGCAGTGATACATATACACTCATATACACCGGAACATAACAATGTTCCTTACTAAGTAACATTCGGACATGAATACACTATATAGATCATGCAGTGATATATATACACTCATATACACCGGAACACAGCAATGTTCCTTACTAAGTTAAACTCGGACATGAATACACTATATAGATCATGCAGTGATACATATACACTCATATACACCGGAACACAGCAATGTTCCTTACTAAGTTAAACTCGGACATGAATACACTATATAGATCATGCAGTGATATATATACACTCATATACACCGGAACACAGCAATGTTCCTTACTAAGTTAAACTCGGACATGAATACACTATATAGATCATGCAGTGATACATATACACTCATATACACCGGAACACAGCAATGTTCCTTACTAAGTTAAACTCGGACATGAATACACTATATAGATCATGCAGTGATATATATACACTCATATACACCGGAACACAGCAATGTTCCTTACTAAGTTAAACTCGGACATGAATACACTATATAGATCATGCAGTGATACATATACACTCATATACACCGGAACACAGCAGTGTTCCTTACTAAGTTAAACTCGGACATGAATACAGTAATATATAGTTCATGCAGTGATACATATACACTCATATACACCGGAACACAGCAATGTTCCTTACTAAGTTAAACTCGGACATGAATACACTATATAGATCATGCAGTGATACCTATACACTCATATACACCGAAACACAGCAATGTTCCTTACTAAGTTAAACTCGGACACGAATACACTAAATAGATCATGCAGTGATACATATACACTCGTATACACTGGAACACAGCAATGTTCCTTACTAAGTTAAATTCGGACATGAATACACTATATAGATCAGGCAGTGATACATATACACTCATATACAGGGGAACACAGCAATGTTCCTTACTAAGTTAAACGTGGACATGAATACACTATATAGATCATGCAGTGATACATATACACTAATATACACCGGAACACAGCAATGTTCATTAGTAAGTTAAACTCGGACATGAATACAATGTTCCTTACTAAGTTAAACTCGGACATGAATACACTATATAGATCGTGCAGTGATACATATATACTCATATACACCGGAACACAGCAATGTTCCTTACTAAGTTAAACTCGGACATGAATACACTATATAGTTCATGCAGTGATACATATACACTCATATACACGGGTACACAACAATGTTCCTTACTAAGTTAAGCTGGGACATGAATACACTATATAGATTATGCAGTGATACATATACACTCATATACACCGGAACACAGCAATGTTCCTTACTAAGTTAAACTCCGGAGGACATGAATACACTATATAGATCGTGCAGTGATACATATATACTCATATACACCGGAACACAGCAATGTTCCTTACTAAATAAAACTCGGACATGAATACACTATATAGATCATGCAGTGATACATATATACTCATATACACCGGAACACAGCAATGTTCCTTACTAAGTTAAACTCCGGTGGACATGAATACACTATATCGATCAAGCAGTGATACATATACACTCATATACTCCGGAACACAGCAATGCTCCTTACTAAGTTAAACTCGGACATGACTACACTATATAGTTCATGCAGTGATACATATACATTCATATACACCGGAACATAGCAATGTTCCTTACTAAGTTAAACTCGGACATGAATACACTAATATATAGATCATGCAGTATACACTCATATACACCGGAACACAGCAATGTTCCTTACTAAGTTAAACTCGGACATGAATACACTATATAGTTCATGCAATGATACATATACACTCATATACACCGGAACACAGCAATGTTCCTTACTAAGTTAAACTCGGACATAAATACACTATATAGTTCATGCAGTGATACATATACACTCATATACACCGGAACACAGCAATGTTCCTTACTAAGTTAAACTCGGACATGAATACAATGTTCCTTACTAAGTTAAACTCCGGCGGACATGAATACACTATATAGATCATGCAGTGATACACATACACTCATACACACCGGAACACACCAATGTTCCTTATTAAGTTAAACTCGGACATGAATATACTATATAGATCATGCAGTGATACATATACACTCATATACACCGGAACACAGCAATGTTCCTTACTAAGTTATTCTCCGGTGGACATGAATACACTATATAGATCATACAGTGATACCTATACACTCATATACACCGGAACACAGCAATGTTCCTTACTAAGTTAAACTCGGACACGAATACACTAAATAGACCATGCAGTGATACATATACACTCGTATACACCGGAACACAGCAATGTTCCTTATTAAGTTAAACTCGGACATGAATACACTATATAGATCAGGCAGTGATACATATACACTCATATACACGGGAACACAGCAATGTTCCTTACTAAGTTAAACGTGGACATGAATACACTATATAGATCATGCAGTGATACATATACACTAATATACACCGGAACACAGCAATGTTCATTAGTAAGTTAAACTCGGACATGAATACAATGTTCCTTACTAAGTTAAACTCGGACATGAATACACTATATAGATCTTGCAGTGATACATATATACTCATATACACCGGAACACAGCAATGTTCCTTACTAAGTTAAACTCGGACATGAATACACTATATAGTTCATGCAGTGATACATATACACTCATATACACGGGTACACAACAATGTTCCTTACTAAGTTAAGGTGGGACATGAATACACTATATAGATTATGCAGTGATACATATACACTCATATACACCGGAACACAGCAATGTTCCTTACTAAGTTAAACTCCGGAGGACATGAATACACTATATAGATCGTGCAGTGATACATATATACTCATATACACCGGAACACAGCAATGTTCCTTACTAAGTAAAACTCGGACATGAATACACTATATAGATCATGCAGTGATACATATATACTCATATACACCGGAACACAGCAAAGTTCCTTACTAAGTTAAACTCCGGTGGACATGAATACACTATAAAGATCATGCAGTGATACATATACACTCATATACACCGGAACACAGCAATGCTCCTTACTAAGTTAAACTCGAACATGACTACACTATAAAGTTCATGCAGTGATACATATACAATCATATACACCGGAACATAGCAATGTTCCTTACTAAGTTAAACTCGGACATGAATACACTAATATATAGATCATGCAGTATACACTCATATACACCGGAACACAGCAATGTTCCTTACTAAGTTAAACTCGGACATGAATACACTATATAGTTCATGCAATGATACATATACACTCATATACACCGGAACACAGCAATGTTCCTTACTAAGTTAAACTCGGACATAAATACACTATATAGTTCATGCAGTGATACATATACACTCATATACACCGGAACACAGCAATGTTCCTTACTAAGTTAAACTCGGACATGAATACAATGTTCCTTACTAAGTTAAACTCCGGCGGACATGAATACACTATATAGATCATGCATTGATACACATACACTCATACACACCGGAACACACCAATGGTCCTTATTAAGTTAAACTCGGACATGAATATACTATATAGATCATGCAGTGATACATATACACTCATATACACCGGAACACAGCAATGTTCCTTACTAAGTTATTCTCCGGTGGACATGAATACACTATATAGATCATGCAGTGATACCTATACACTCATATACACCGGAACACAGCAATGTTCCTTACTAAGTTAAACTCGGACATGAATACACTATATAGATCATGCAGTGATACATATACACTCGTATACACCGGAACACAGCAATGTTCCTTACTAAGTTAAACTCGGACATGAATACACTATATAGATCATGCAGTGATACATATACACTCATATACACCGGAACATAGCAATGTTCTTTACTAAGTTAAACTCGGACATGAATGCACTATATAGTTCATGCAGTGATACATATACACTCATATACACCGGAACACAGCAATGTTCCTTACTAAGTTAAACTCGGACATGAATACACTATATAGTTCATGCAGTGATACATATACACTCATATACACGGGAACACAACAATGTTCCTTACTAAGTTAGGCTGGGACATGAATACACTATATAGATTATGCAGTGATACATAAAAGTATACACTCATATACACCGGAACACAGCAATGTTCATTACTAAGTTAAACTCCGGAGGACATGAATACACTATATAGATCATGCAGTGATACATATACACTCATATACACCGGAATACAGCAATGTTCCTTACTAAGTAAAACTCGGATATGAATACACTATATAGATCATGCAGTGATACATATATACTCATATACACCGGAACACAGCAATGTTCCTTACTAAGTTAAACTCCGGCGGACATGAATACACTATATAGATCATGCAGTGATACATATACACTCATATACACCGGAACACAGCAATGCTCCTTACTAAGTTAAACTCGGACATAAATACACTAATATATAGTTCATGCAGTGATAAATATTCACTCATATACACCAGAACACAGCAATGCTCCTTACTAAGTTAAACTCGGACATCAATACACTAATATATAGTTCATGCAGTATACACTCATATACACCGGAACACAGCAATGCTCCTTACTAAGTTAAACTTGGACATGAATACACTAAATAGTTCATGCAGTGATACATATACACTCATATACACCGGAACACAGCAATGTTCCTTACTAATTTAAACTCGGACATAAATACACTAAATAGTTCATGCAGTGATACATATACACTCATATACACCGAAACACAGCAATGTTCCTTACTTAGTTAAACTCGGACATGAATACACTATATAGTTCATGCAGAGATACATATACATTCATATACACCGGAAAACAGCAATGTTCCTTAATAAGTTAAGCTAGGACATGAATACACTATATAGTTCATGCAGTGATACATATACACTCATATACACCGGAACACAGCAATGTTCCTTACTAAGTTAAGCTAGGACATGAATACATTATATAGTTCATGCAGTGATACATTATACACTCATATACACCGGAACACAGCAATGTTCCTTACTAAGTTAAACTCGGACATGAATACACTATATAGTTCATGCAGTGATACATATACACTCATATACACCGGAACACAGCAATGTTCCTTACTAAGTTAAACTCGGACATGAATACAATAATATATAGTTCATGCAGTGATACATATACACTCATGTACACCGGAACATAGCATTGTTCCTTACTAAGTTAATCTCGGACATTTGGTGAATACACTATATAGATCATGCAGTGATACATATACACTCATATACACCGGAACACAGCAATGTTCCTTACTAACTTAAACTCCGGCGGACATGAATACACTATATTGATCATGCTGTGATACATATACACTCATATACACCGGAACACAGCAATGTTCCTTACTAAGTTAAACTCGGACATGAATACACTATATAGATCATGCAGTGATACATATACACTCATATACACCGGAACACAGCAATGTTCCTTACTAAGTTAAACTCCGGCGGACATGAATACACTATATAGATCATGCAGTGATACATATACACTCATATACACCGGAACACAGCAATGTTCCTTACTAAGTTAAACTGTGGACATGAATACACTATATAGTTCATGCAGTGATACATATACACTCATATACACCGGAATACAGCAATGTTCCTTACTAAGTTAAACTCGGACATGAATACACTATATAGTTCATGCAGTGATACATATACACTCATATACACCGGAACACAGCAATGTTCCTTACTAAGTTAAACTCGGACATGATACACTATATAGTTCATGCAGTGATACATATACACTCATATACACCGGAACATAGCAATGTTCCTTACTAAGTTAAACTCGGACATGAATACACTATATAGATCATGCAGTGATACATTCTCATATACACCGGAACACAGCAATGTTCCTTACTAAGTTAAACTCGGACATGAATACACTATATAGTTCATGCAGTGATACATATACACTCATATACACCGGAACACAGCAATGTTCCTTACTAAGTTAATCTCGGACATGAATACACTATATAGATCATGCAGTGATACATATACACTCATATACACCGGAACACAGCAATGTTCCTTACTAAGTTAAACTCCGGCGGACATGAATACACTATATAGATCATGCAGTGATACATATACACTCATATACACCGGAACACAGCAATGTTCCTTACTAAGTTAAACTCCGGGGACATGAATACACTATATAGATCATGCAGTGATACATATACACTCATATACACCGGAACACAGCAATGTTCCTTACTAAGTTAAACTCGGACATGAATACACTATATAGATCATGCAGTGATATATATACACTCATATACACCGGAACACAGCAATGTTCCTTACTAAGTTAAACTAGGACATGAATACACTATATAGATCATGCAGTGATACATATACACTCATATACACCGGAACACAGCAATGTTCCTTACTAAGTTAAACTCGGACATGAATACACTATATAGATCATGCAGTGATACATATATACTCATATACACCGGAACACAGCAATGTTCCTTACTAAGTTAAACTCGGACATGAATACACTATATAGTTCATGCAGTGATACATATACACTCATATACACCGGAACACAGCAATGTTCCTTACTAAGTTAAACTCGGACATGAATACACTATATATATCATGCAGTGATACATATACACTCATATACACCGGAACACAGCAATGTTCCTTACTAAGTTAAACTTGGACATGAATACACTATAAAGGTCATGCAGTGATACATATACACTCATATACACCGGAACACAGCAATGTTCCTTACTAAGTTAAACTCGGACATGTATACACTATATAGATCATGCAGTGATACATATACACTCATATACACCGGAACAGAGCAATGTTCCTTAATAAGTTAAACTCCGGCGGACATGAGTACACTATATAGATCATGCAGTGATATATATACACTCATATGCACCGGAACACAGCAATGTTCCTTACTAAGTTAAACTCGGACATGAATACACTATATAGATCATGCAGTGATACATATACACTCATATACACCGGAACACAGCAATGTTCCTTACTAAGTTAAACTCGGACATGAATACACTATATAGTTCATGCAGTGATACATATACACTCATATACACCGGAACACAGCAATGTTTCTTACTAAGTTAAACTCGGACATGAATACACTAATATATAGTTCATGCAGTGATACATATACACTCATATACACCGGAACACAGCAATGATCCTTACTAAGTTAAATTCGGACATGAATACACTATATAGTTCATGCAGTATACACTCATATACACCGGAACACAGCAATGCTCCTTACTAAGTTAAACTCGGACATGAATACACTATATAGTTCATGCAGTGATACATATACACTCATATACACCGGAACACAGCAATATTCCTTACTAAGTTAAACTCGGACATGAATACACTATGTAGTTCATGCAGTGATACATATACACTCATATACACCGGAACACAGCAATGTTCCTTACTAAGTTAAACTTGGACATGAATACACTATAAAGGTCATGCAGTGATACATATACACTCATATACATCGGAACACAGCAATGTTCCTTACTAAGTTAAGCTAGGACATGAATACACTACCTAGTTCATGCAGTGATACATATACACTCATATACACCGGAACACAGCAATGTTCCTTACTAAGTTAAACTCGGAGATGAATACACTAATATATAGTTCATGCAGTGATACATATACACACATATACACCGGAACATAGCAATGCTCCTTACTAAGTTAAATTCGGACATGAATACACTATATAGTTCATGCAGTATACACTCATATACACCGGAACACAGCAATGCTCCTTACTAAGTTAAACTCGGACATGAATACACTATATAGTTCATGCAGTGATACATATACACTCATATACACCGGAACACAGCAATATTCCTTACTAAGTTAAACTCGGACATGAATACACTATGTAGTTCATGCAGTGATACATATACACTCATATACACCGGAACACAGCAATGTTCCTTACTAAGTTAAACTTGGACATGAATACACTATAAAGATCATGCAGTGATACATATACACTCATATACACCGGAACACAGCAATGTTCCTTACTAAGTTAAGCTAGGACATGAATACACTACCTAATTCATGCAGTGATACATATACACTCATATACACCGGAACACAGCAATGTTCCTTACTAAGTTAAACTCGGACATGAATACAATGTTCCTTACTAAGTTAAACTCGTACATGAATACACTAATAAATAGTTCATGCAGTGATACATATACACTCATATACACCGGAACACAACAATGTTCCTTACTAAGTTAAACTCGGACATGAATACAATATATAGTTCATGCAGTGATACATATACACTCATATACACCGGAACACAGCAATGTTCCTTACTAAGTTAAACTCGGACATGAATACACTATATATATCATGCAGTGATACATATATACTCATATACACCGGAACACAGCAATGTTCCTTACTAAGTTAAACTGGGACATGAATACACTATATAGATCATGCAGTGATACATATACACTCATATACACCGGAACACAGCAATGTTCCTTACTAAGTTAAACTCGGACATGAATACACTATATATATCATGCAGTGATACATATACACTCATATACACCGGAACACAGCAATGTTCCTTACTAAGTTAAACTCGGACATGAATACACTATATAGTTCATGCAGTGATACATATATACTCATATACACCGGAACACAGCAATGTTCCTTACTAAGTTAAACTCGGACATGAATACACTATATAGATCATGCAGTGATACATATACACTCATATACACCGGAACACAGCAATGTTCCTTACTAAGTTAAACTCGGACATAAATACACTATATAGTTCATGCAGTGATACATATACACTCATATACACCGGAACACAGCAATGTTCCTTACTAAGTTAAACTCGGACATGAATACACTATATATAGTTCATGCAGTATACACTCATATACACCGGAACACAGCAATGTTCCTTACTAAGTTAAACTTGGACATGAATACACTATATAGTTCATGCAGTGATACATATACACTCATATACACCGGAACACAGCAATGTTCCTTACTAAGTTAAACTCGGACATGAATACACTATATAGTTCATGCAGTGATACATATACACTCATATACACCGGAACACAGCAATGTTCCTTACTAAGTTAAACTCGGACATGAATACACTATATAGTTCATGCAGAGATACATATACACTCATATACACCGGAACACAGCAATGTTCCTTAATAAGTTAAACTCGGACATGAATACACTATATAGATCATGCAGTGATACATATACACTCATATACACCGGAACACAGCAATGTTCCTTACTAAGTTAAGCTCGGACATGAATACACTATATAGATCATGCAGTGATACATATACACTCATATACACCGGAACACAGCAATGTTCCTTACTAAGTTGAACGTGGACATGAATACACTATATAGTTCATGCAGTGATACATATACACTCATATACACCGGAATACAGCAATGTTCCTTACTAAGTTAAACTCGGACAAAAATACACTATATAGTTCATGCAGTGATACATATACACTCATATACACCGGAACACAGCAATGTTCCTTACTAAGTTAAACTCGGACATGAATACACTAATATATAGTTCATGCAGTGATACATATACACACATATACACCGGAACATAGCAATGTTCCTTACTAAGTTAAACTCGGACATGAATACAATGTTCCTTAATTAGTTAAATTCGGACATGAATACACTATATAGATCATGCAGTGATACATATACACTCATGTACACCGAAACATAGCATTGTTCCTTACTAAGTTAAACTCGGACATTAATACACCATATAGATCATGCAGTGATACATATACACTCATATACACCGGAACACAGCAATGTTCCTTACTAACTTAAACTCCGGCGGACATGAATACACTATATAGATCATGCAGTGATACATATACACTCATATACACCGGAACACAGCAATGTTCCTTACTAAGTTAAACTCGGACATGAATACACTATATAGATCATGCAGTGATACATATACACTCATATACACCGGAACACAGCAATGTTCCTTACTAAGTTAAACTCGGGGACATGAATACACTATATAGATCATGCAGTGATATATATACACTCATATACACCGGAACACAGCAATGTTCCTTACTAAGTTAAACTCGGACATGAATACACTATATAGATCATGCAGTGATACATATACACTCATATACACCGGAACACAGCAATGTTCCTTACTAAGTTAAACTCCGGCGGACATGATACACTATATAGTCATGCAGTGATAATATACACTCATATACACCGGAACAAGCAATGTTCCTACTAAGTTAAACTCGGCGGACATGAATATACTATATAGATCATGCAGTGATACATATACACTCATATACACCGGAACAGAGCAATGATCCTTACTAAGTTAAACTCGGACATGAATACACTAAATCGATCATGCAGTGATACATATACACTGGTATAAACCGGAACACAGCAATGTTCCTTACTAAGTTAAACTCGGACATGAATACAATTTTCCTTACTAAGTTAAACTCGGACATGAATACACTATATAGATCGTGCAGTGATACATGTACACTCATATACACCGGAACACAGCAATGTTCCTTACTAAGTTAAACTCGGACATGAATACAATGTTCCTTACTAAGTTAAACTCGGACATGAATACACTATATAGATCGTGCAGTGATACATATACACTCATATACACCGGAACACAGCAATGTTCCTTACTAAGTTAAACTCCGGTGGACATGAATACACTATATAGATCGTGCAGTGATACATATACACTCATATACACCGGAACACAGCAATGTTCATTACTAAGTTAAACTCGGACATGAATACACTATATAGTTCATGCAGTGATACATATACTCTCATATACACCGGAACACAGCAATGTTCCTTACTAAGTTTAACTCGGACACTAATACACTATATAGATTATGCAGTGATACATATATACTCATATACACCGGAACACAGCAATGTTCCTTACTAAGTTAAACTCGGACATGAATACACTATATAGTTCATGCAGTGATACATATACACTCATATACACGGGAACACAACAATGTTCCTTACTAAGTTAAGCTAGGACATGAATACACTATATAGATTATGCAGTGATACATATACACTCATATACACCGGAACACAGCAATGTTCCTTACTAAGTTAAACTCCGGAGGACATGAATACACTATATAGATCATGCAGTGACACATATACACTCATATACACCGGAATACAGCAATGTTCCTTACTAAGTAAAACTCGGACATGAATACACTATATAGATCATGCATTGTAACATATACACTCATATACACCGGAGCACAGCAATGTTCCTTACTAAGTTAAACTCGGACACGAATACACTAAATAGATCATGCAGTGATACATATACACTCCTATACACCGGAACACAGCAATGTTTCTTACTAAGTTAAACTCGGACATGAATACACTATATAGATCATGCAGTGATACATATACACTCATATACACGGGAACACAGCAATGTTTCTAACTAAGTTAAACGTGGACATGAATACACTATATAGATCATGCAGTGATACATATACACTCATTTACACCGGAACACAGCAATGTTCCTTACTAAGTTAAACTCGGACACGAATACACTATATAGATCATGCAGTGATACATATATACTCATATACACCGGAACACAACAATGTTCCTTACTAAGTTAAGCTAGGACATGAATACACTATATAGATCATGCAGTGATACATATACACTCATATACACCGGAACACAGCAATGTTCCTTACTAATTTAAACTCCGGAGGACATGAATACATTATATAAATCATGCAGTGATACATATACACTCATATACACCGGAACACAGCAATGTTCCTTACTAAGTAACACTCGGACATGAATACACTATATAGATCATGCAGTGATACATATACACTCATATACACCGGAACACAGCAATGTTCCTTACTAAGTTAAACTCGGACATGTATACACTATATAGATCATGCAGTGATACATATACACTCATATACACCGGAACAGAGCAATGTTCCTTAATAAGTTAAACTCCGGCGGACATGAGTACACTATATAGATCATGCAGTGATATATATACACTCATATGCACCGGAACACAGCAATGTTCCTTACTAAGTTAAACTCGGACATGAATACACTATATAGATCATGCAGTGATACATATACACTCATATACACCGGAACACAGCAATGTTCCTTACTAAGTTAAACTCGGACATGAATACACTATATAGTTCATGCAGTGATACATATACACTCATATACACCGGAACACAGCAATGTTTCTTACTAAGTTAAACTCGGACATGAATACACTAATATATAGTTCATGCAGTGATACATATACACTCATATACACCGGAACACAGCAATGCTCCTTACTAAGTTAAATTCGGACATGAATACACTATATAGTTCATGCAGTATACACTCATATACACCGGAACACAGCAATGCTCCTTACTAAGTTAAACTCGGACATGAATACACTATATAGTTCATGCAGTGATACATATACACTCATATACACCGGAACACAGCAATATTCCTTACTAAGTTAAACTCGGACATGAATACACTATGTAGTTCATGCAGTGATACATATACACTCATATACACCGGAACACAGCAATGTTCCTTACTAAGTTAAGCTAGGACATGAATAGACTACCTAGTTCATGCAGTGATACATATACACTCATATACACCGGAACACAGCAATGTTCCTTACTAAGTTAAACTCGGACATGAATACACTAATATATAGTTCATGCAGTGATACATATACACACATATACACCGGAACATAGCAATGTTCCTTACTAAGTTAAACTCGGACATGAATACAATGTTCCTTACTAAGTTAAACTCGTACATGAATACACACAACAATGTTCCTTACTAAGTTAAACTCGGACATGAATACAATGTTCCTTACTAAGTTAAACTTGGACATGAATACACTAATATATAGTTCATGCAGTGATACATATACACTCATATACACCGGAACACAGCAATGTTCCTTACTAAGTTAAACTCGGACATGAATACACTAATATATAGTTCATGCAGTGATACATATATACACTCATATACACCGGAAAACAGCAATGTTCCTTACTAAGTTAAACTCGGACATGAATACACTAATATATAGCTCATGCAGTGATACATATACACTCATATACACCGGAACACAGCAATGTTCCTTACTAAGTTAAACTCGGACATGAATACACTAATATATAGTTCGTGCAGTGATACAAGTATCCGTTTGTTATCAAATTTAATTCATTGTAACTGACCCTGTCGGGAGCCTCATTTTTCTACAATACACAACCGCACAACCACTTATGTTAGTGTGAACTTTCGTAATCAGATATAGTTCAGATATAACTTTGAAGTTAGTTTCTGTTTGCTGTCAAAATTAAAAACTACAGACAAAACAAATTAATTTGAATATATTACTTTATAATTAACTGTTCATGATTGTCAGAAAATAGCTAAAATACAAAAGTATATCCAACCAAGGAGCAATACGAAACTCATGCAGTGACATAGACAACGCCAAATTCCACTGTTGAAAACAGTCAAAGATAGCATTTACTTTCGCTGAGAAAACTCAGTCATTCATCGCAAAGCATAAACGAAAAACCTGGCACATAATCTAAATATATTTGATCTTACACTCTTGGTGATTTCATACCATATTCCACGACAAGAGTGTTGGGAGTGTGCTACTAAGAGAGTGTTTCATCTTTTTATTACTACAGTAGCAACAACAATAATTTAGAAACTGTTCTGTTTTCCATTATACCTTTGAGTCTTATTGCATCTCAAGAAAGTCAGTAATGTGCATCCGTACGCAGTAGTAAATAATCCCTGATAATCAAGCAACTACACTAAAAAAATCGACACAAAACTATTAATCACTATATACCGTTAGTGCATATTTAGCATTATATTGAGCTAAGCAGCAGATTTTCAACACAGAAAGCATGAACACAAACTACATTTATATGTTGAATGTGTCAAAAGCAAGCTGCCATGCCGCGACCAATGAGAATCAGGTGAAGTTGCATTACACGTGTGTACAAACAAACAATATGTGAAGACTGTAATAAATTGACTACAAGCAACGTTATGTGATGAATCGTTACTAGGATATATATATGCTTATAAACATAATTGTAGCACAGCGGTTATAATGCTGACAAATGCAAATTGGATGCCATGCTCGGCATTGGCAGCGTTTGAGATGGCATTGTTGTTTGAGATTTCACCGGGTGCATCGATTTCCTCCCATATACAGGACCACACTTACATGTACGTGACCGCAAGTCAGTACGACATTAATTACTATTGGTTGTACATTCCTCCTAACGACAATACTATTTCGCAATCTGTGTCAAATAAATAAAGTTTCAACTTTAAGCCTCTGTTTCCTCCCACATGCAGGACCCAACTTACATTCCTCCTAACGACAATACTATTTCGCAATCTTTGTCAAATAAATAAAGTTTCAACTTTAAGCCTCTGTTTCCTCCCACATGCAGGACCCAACTTACATTCCTCCTAACGACAATACTATTTCGCAATCTTTGTCAAATAAATAAAGTTTCAACTTTAAAGGCCTGCAGGTTGACCTATATTTGACCTTAAACACACGAGGAATAGCGGTACAAATCTGACGGTCGACGCACTAAACACACGAGGAATAGCGGTACAAATCTGACGGTCGACGCACATCGTATTTGCCACATGCGAGGCCCTGCATGGTATACATCTAATACATGAGCACCACTTATATCTATTATGACCCACGTACATATCAGAGGTTATAAATTGCTGAAATTGAAGTTCTGTATTTTTATAGTACTTACAACTGGTATAAACAATTCAACTCCACTTATGGCCCAAATAAGGCTGGTTGCGCGGGTTAGGCAGCCAGTTCCTGCATTGCTGTACCACACATTCAGGCATCAGTTCCCTCTTATGCCAAGTACAGTCTCCTCTTCTAGCCGCTACTTTTCTCTCTATATATCTGACATCTTTCCATGCGCCACAATTATATAGCATTGCCCAAAACCTCCTGTATAGAAGCTTTCTCTCATGTGAATTTAGATTATGCGGTGGACGATTATTAGCAGGCCACCAAAGTTGTTTGTTCTGTTCATTTATTATGCAAGGGGAACACAAGCACAGTGGACACTCAGCAACACCTTCAGCATGCTGAGGCATAGGGGGAGGTACGTAAGCAGCCTCTGCAACGGGCATGGCGGTGGCTGTTTCTTCTATTTCCATCTCTACGTCCCAGTTCTTATTTTGCAAGAAAGTCAGCAATTCTTTTCTCTGCTCATCAGTTACATACATTGTTATTTTACTCAATGGCATCTTGTAGAAATCGGCAGAATATGTATAATACTCGTATGTTCAAGAGATTATAATTATAATATTATACATGTACTCATAGCATTCACTGTGATTATTATGTAGCATCAATATCGGTAAACACACACTGACACAGAGAAATATTTAAAATATAACAGAAAACTTGCGAATAATACTGTAGATATATAATTAAATGAAGTATGAAGGTTACCATATAACGAACACATATAGTTTATTCATATAAATACATACATATTATATACATGCATACAAATTATCAGTCTCAGTGATTACGCTACGGCTGATGAGGCACCTACATAACATGTAATCTATGTCCCTGGGCTGATCTGGATTATATAGTTTGAATACTCATAACTATCAATTTTCTTTACAATCAATAATATACGTTTACATAAATTGTCAGGGCCTCATTTTGACTAATTCTCAGCTCATAGAGTGATCGTGTATATTAACCGTTAGAAAATACCTACATACGCCAAATTATACTGAATATACTGCTACATTGTTGATACAAGCCACTAATCACATGGAACAGGTAGTAAAGTATAAATCTTTACAATTGGATGGGGTCAAACTGCAGGCCTTTAAACGCGCACGCTAAGAATTATAATTCGACATATCTCCCTCTCATTTTGCAACCCAACCTCCCTATGCATTCCTTTGGCCCATCTGATACCCGCCGTACTCGACGGGCCTTTGCTTTTGTTATACTATACAATTGAGAATGCATTATTATATATTAAAGTACAATGAATGACATACATTTGAGTGTGTTATCTAATCAGTTCTAACATTTCCATAATATGCAGGATTGTTCTTGATAAATTGACACTTTAATACTGGAAACAGTAAAAGAATTACGTTAAAGGTCAATGCCATATATGAATGAAAGCCATACATGTCAATTTGTAAAGTTTAATGTCCATCTCTGAACAGATTTAAACAGCACTGAAGTATCGTTTGCATAAAGTTAAGTGTAATGCCTTCCTTCTGAAACATAAACATCACATCTAGTAGTTTATCTGATACTTTGGATAGATCGGATGCTATTAGAAGCAATCAAATTTCCTTGTCCAGAACATAACATAAAATGGTTTCGATCCGTGTCATAAATGTCGGAAAATGGGTGAAATATGACTGCTATAGCAAGGAGAACATTTAGTCAGCATTCAATTAAGATATGGCAGCATGAGCTAATGCATGTAATATTAATAGAAAGTGTAGCTAAGCGTTACGTTAATTATTGTTTTTGTATCATATTTAGCGGTTGTATTTATTTTAAGCTGCTTAGTTCAAGAATTGATGATATTCTAACAAGCGAGGTAAAATTTCAATGATTGGTGTCAGTTGTAGATGTTCGCGTTGGGCTACCTACTTTAGCATTACCATTTTACATCAAGAACTATTATTGGTATATACCTAATATGGTTACAGTTATCAGGTTAATACAGATAGGCTGTTCGATTAGAGCAGTGGTTAGCGCGCTCGCTTTTCACCAATGTAACCCGGATTCGATCCTCAGACCGGGAAGTATGTGAGATGGAACGGTGGTCGCCAAATCGTAAAAACACACTTATCCGAAGTGTGCGATTTCTATTTCCTCTAGTATATTATACAGGGGTTTTAATGAAATATGGGTTTAGACTAGTGAAAACGTAATACCCTAATGGTGTTAATTGGTCTAGAGTACCCAAATAGTATGTGAAACATGTATTGAGTATAATTATGTAATTTGCAATAGTGCATATATATTACAAATATTAAAGAACGTTTTTTTTAAAGCACACACTTGTGTTAAATCTGTTGTACAGATTATGTGTATATGGAATAGTGTATATGTTTATATAATGTTACAACCTCTTGTAATTATGTGATAGAATGGGCATTTGCCTAATATTATCTATGTTTTTAATTTCTGAATATATGTGTACATATATGTAAGTGAATAATACTATAATAAATAAATAAATAACCATATTTTATAAAACTCGATTTGTAATTTTGCTATTAGGAAAGAGGTAACCATATAAGCAAGTTGCTTTCTCCTCAATCCTACATGTATGTACATACTATGTATACGAGTCTATGTATATTTAAAGAAATAACATATTGTTTAAACTAATTTTGCTATTTACCTCTCCAAAAGGCGCCCTTAATAGCAACATTAGCAACGTGTCATTAAATAATTATGATACATCACCAATCATGTAAGATCCTATATAATTATATATATAGAGACATCTCTTTGAAGATATGAGCTATATAATATGTCTGTTCTGCCATCTACCACGCGAGTCTGATTTCAAAAGAACATAACAACATTTTATATTCAGACTTGTACATAATACATAATCATATAATAATACAGAATCATATGGTATATATACACTACATGACTGGTTATGTACATGTGTGTAAACTGTATTAGTAACCGATGATGAACAATATATTTCAGCAGAATATCATACAATATCAAGTATTATTTATCAAGAAACGGATTAAATTTTCATATAATTTGCTAATTTAGATAGGATTGTTTTATCAGATGCTTTTAATAATTCTAGATAGTTATGCACAAAAGGTGTTCTGTAACATTTTATCGAATGTTAATGTAGCATGGACAAGGACATGTTCTCTATGTTTAATATTTACATCGACATCCATTCGATGATCATATATGCCCTGTTAGCATCTAGCTTCAAGTCCTCACTAATGATATGCAGCTGTCATGCGCACTCGAATCATGTTACCGTCATCCGCAGTGTCTGGAGGCGTTTCTTTCATATTCGTTAAATAAAATAATATAAATACAAAACTCATACATAATACATAGTATAGTATAAATAATGGATCGCTGGTATGTGGCTTGCACGCTAACTATGAACACGCCCAATGTAGTGCATATCGTTCATATCCCGAGGAACAATATTAACCAGCGATTCAATTCTTAATTAAAAGTTATTCATTATATATGATGTATCGTATTTAGTTAGCCTTTGTGATATGTATAATTACTCAATTATTTATGAAGACATACTGACTGACATATTCAATTTACTTTATCTCGAGATGTCATCGTCTTATTATGTTGCTGCTGAAACCTTGCTTTGGTATACAGATTTGTAATTTGTCATCAGTTTCTTATACACATGACGTATTCCCTTGTGTCATTTGTTTCCGCAACTCGATATTGAAGAGGTAAAGACATGTAATCTATCACATAGTCAGATCAAATTATTGTGGAAGCTCATTCTCGGCTTTGGGAACATGGCAGCAAACGATGTACACGTTGTATATACGCTGTGTCACAATTCCACAATGAATGTCATATGAAATTTAGCTTAGTTCGTGCCGGCTGTGATGTCTAATGTGCGTGCTTCATTACTTGTGATACCAAGAAACATCATATCATTGTCCATTCTATATCCGCATTAATCCAAATAAAGTGTGTAATATGTTGTATATACGTAAATAGCAGTAATGTAGTCCCAATAACTAATATAGTTCATTTTTCTTTTTCGTAAAAATGCATTTTCATAACAGGCAGTGTATAATTGTTGTGTTTTTTTGAGAAATTGATGTGACTTGAGAAGACTTCAGACTAGTTGATGTGTAGAACAGATGTGGTATACGAATTCAGGCCATTGCAAACTGAAGGTTCGTGGCATCCGTGGTCCAGTGGTAGAGCGTGGGATCTGGAATATATCGTCCCGGGTTCGATACTCCGTCAGGCCACGTATGTAGTGTCATTGAGCAAGGCACCTCACACACATTGCTTAGTACTGGTTAACCACTTAGGTCGGCTAAGCTTGCCCAGGAAAACATGTCTACGTCCCCGCAAGGGGTTTGACATGAATGGAACATACATACATAGGTTGGTATACTGTATTATTTGGCGGAGGAATACAGTGTGTAAGCACAATGACGTTATTCACAGGTGAGCACTGGCTATTTCAAACATTAAATTAGGCTGATTCGAATACCTCTTCACAGTGGATGTGGTATCAGAATAAATGAAAGATTGGAAATATAAATGAACAGACTATATGTTTTTAATGGGGTTAATGTTATGGTTTGCGAGAGTCTTGACAAACTCTGTCTACATGGGGCCGGGCATTATTATGCTGGAAAATTAGGTGACGCTGTTGCATAAATGGAACTACGACCGGGCGGAGGATTTCATCCCTATATCTTACGGCGTTTAAATTCCCGGCTACCACAATCAGCAGTGACTTTACCCCGTGAGATATCCCTCCCAAGACCATAACCGAGCCACCCCCAAACCTATCCCTCTCAAGAACGCAAGCGTCGGTGAAGCGTTCCGCACCGTCTGGACGAAAAAGAGTTAACCAGGACTCGTCTGTAAAAATGACCCGTCTCCATTGCCTCATTGGAAATCGTCTGGGAGTATGTGTCGCCAACCAAGCCATACGACGCGCGCGACATGCATGCGTGAGAGGCAGACTAACGTATGGACGACGTGCTCGCACACAAACCTCGCACAATCGATTCCTTACAGTTTTGGGGTGAATGTGGCGATTATGATTGCCTACTGTATTAACAGCGGTATCAGTGGCAGTAACGTGGCGATTACGCAGGTGGGCAAGACAAAGAGCCCTGACTTGACGTCCAGACGTTACGCGCTGACGTCCCGATCGCGGTCGGTCGGCAATCCTTCCGGTATGACAACGGACAAGACGTTCTATGGTGGAAACATTCACATCGAACTGCATAGCAACCTGTTGTTGCCTTTGACCTTGCATTAGCAATGTAATATCCTGACCTTCCGTCAGCCGTACCATGATTGCAATATTTTCAAATTCAATGTAAATAGCGGAAAGTGATGTGTATACCTCAAGAGTATCAAGTGGTATGACAAAATATTTTGACAAACTTGTCATCATTATTCTGCACGTGTGTTTTGCTTATTATCACTTTCTCTATGTGGCACGGTGCGTGACACGGTTATGTAACTTTAGCCACCGGTTTTAGTGCACAGTGACCAAGATAGTCGGCTGATCGTTTTCATAATATTAGGCCAATGATTTAAATAATTGTTGCATATTTTGTTACCCTGCGTTTCTTTATCCTTTCAGTATATGTCCATGCCTATGATCCCTTTATGAATCAACTGCTAATATCAACAGCAGGATCCGCTATAATAACAACAAATGCTATACAATATATTCAACCAGCTTCCTTATTAATGGATGCACAACTAAATTTAATCCGGAAATATTCAGTGTGTTTCCTTCCCAGTCGGGAAATTATTGGTAGCTGATAAATTATGTAGCTGTAATATCCCTTACCGTGAACTTTCACTTTCTCCACAACATCTACCCAACTCATCAGCGTTGCGTCCCAAATCGGTTTAGCCGCGCTAAATGACTTTTGTACATGATATAAAAGTTGATTTGGATTCCTAGATTTTACCAATTTGTCTATCTGACTCGTGTTATAATATGAGGTTTGTAGATGATGAATTATCAATGTGTAGCTTAGAAACTGGTCAGCATTTATACAAATATCATTTGAACTTCAGTAAATAAACTAATTTATTATTTCGAAAGTCGTACAATTGTTCTATGTATATAATTGGTATATAAATCCAATGCTTCATAACTATTGCATTTTCTTCTATGTTTATACACCCGAGTTGTTTCATACGACATGTATTCTTACATCATTGATTTTTTCGAAATCGGAGTTTATTATAAACCATGCATATATTTCAAACATTTGACATGTATGTTTAGTGTCTGCCATTTACATATTGCATTCACAAATAAAGCCTCCTCCAAAGTTGTGAAGCATTTCTAAAACCCTTGTTATCTTTTTTTAAAGTCTTTTCACCTAACGCACTTTGGTTGCATTGAGAACATCTTGAATGTCAGCTACTTTTAAATCATTTTTTCCAGACAGTTGTTTAAGCACATTTCGACCCTTCATAAGACAAATTTGTTCACGAATAATACTTTGTGGGAGAATATTTTTCAGTCTGTTGGCTACTACTTTGGTAGCAACAATTTTAGAATCAATATTAAGAAGACTAATTGGACTCCAATTCGATAGTGATGCATGGTCGTTTCCTGTGTTTGGTAATAGTGCTGTGATGTTTTTTTGGAGGTCTGTTATCTCACCAGTACAGAAAGAGCAGTTTATTGATTTGACATAATATTGTTTTAAATCATTCAAGAATGTTTAATAGAATTGCCAGTAACTGTTGTCAGTCCATCCGGAAAATGACATTTCTTTTTTAGTAATGATTAACACTCGAGTGCATTTAATAAACCTTTACAATTTAGACTATTATTCTGTGAGAATTTATTTACTGACTAATTGAAGAAATGTATGTTTGATGGAGCTATATCACTCTTATAGAATGCCACTTCTTGGTTTAATATATTTTATGTCCTACTATTTCGTTTTTAATCTATGAACCAGGTAATAGCAATGTTCTGCTCTCCCCCGATTTCAAGTTATAAGCATATGCTATTATCTAGTTCATAGATTAAAAACGAAATAGTAGGACATAAAATATATTAAACCAAGAAGTGGCATTCTATAAGAGTGATATAGCTCCATCAAACATACATTTCTTCAATTAGTCAGTAAATAAATTCTCACAGAATTATAGTCTAAATTGTAAAGGTTTATCAAGCATTGTGATAATTGTATGTTATAATAATATGTATGTTATAATAATGAATTTTAATATATAATAATATGACTACAAATGCTCACATATTTTAACCTGCTCAGTGGCAGTCGTGATTTAGCGCAGTGGTAGGCTAAGCGCGTTCGCTTAATGCGCTAACGGCATGGGTTCACGCACCGCTCAGGAATGAAGGCCCGAGTGCGATTGATATAAGCGTATGAACTTGTTGTTTCAATCGAGCTAACATAAATGTGTATAAATTAAAATCACGTTAGCGTAATGCAGCATCTACGAGGTATTTAGCACGCTGGATATTCCAAGTGTATGTTGTGACATTATGGTTATGGTATGTATTGAATGTAATTTTGATGACATCTATTTAAAATAATACATGCATATAAAGCACGCGATTTAATTGATACCCTCATACTTAATACTGCATTTACACATATGTGTATATCATGCAAACATGGGTGTACATATCTGACATTGTCTAAATTGTCGTTAGGCGACTTTCAGGTAATACGATATGTTCATCCGTACCCGTTCAGCTAACAAATCGAGTACTATAACAACATGTGTGTAAAGGTCTGAAGTATGTCACAGATACGACATAAGTGGGCATAAATCGTAGCGTTCGGAGAAATCAAAGATGGCGTCCAAAATGGCCGCCAACAATTGAAAATCGGCCTAAGGACTATAAATGGTTGAGAAAGTTACATTTTGTGATTTTACTCAGATGTTGTATGCACCCTCCATGATCGGCCATCACACAATCAGGATGAAGGGAAAAAATAACCACCCGCTAGCAATGAGCCTCACCATCATGTGACTTTCAGGCCATACGAACTGTTCAACCGTACCGGTCAGCTAACAAGACTAGTAATATAACAACATGTGTGTAAAGGTCTGAGGTATATCACACACACGGCACAGTGGTGTGTGGATCCTCCGGTTTATATAATCAACATCGTCAGAACCACAATGTTGCTGTCCTTAGGCAAGACACACCCATCCATAATGCTTCTTTCTCTTCCGTTCATTGTGATTGAATCCATTAAGAATGGAGTCTCGATACCGTTTAAACTAATATTCTAAGATTTATTTCGCATTCGAGCCGTATACTTCTCAATTTCTATTCACCCGCCGCCAAGGATTGACATATATCTACTGACTTAATACTTATTAATTAATGTTGACCGACCACCTTGAGCTATACCACAGGCATCCGGCGCATACCTCCGCGGGTACTGCATCCCAGGCCATGTTGCACCCTCAAATTAAAGTATAACATCAATTACATTTCATTTCTAGTCAAAAACACACATTTTTGACACTGTTGTGTTTATGACAAGAAATGATATTTTATTGATGCTACAATGTATTTTGGGTTGCAACATTGTCCCTGTAATTAGTATCCAGGGGGGTCTGTGGAATACGCCGGATATCTGTGAAATATGCAGGCTGCTTCAGTTGTCCATTGGTGCGGATGTTGGGCAGCATATCTCAGAATCGCGAAAGTTGACTCGCCATTAATTACTACAACATAGCAGTATTTCGAATGATATTTTAAATCATTGCCTCATGTAACGGAACATATTAAAAATAACAGGCATCCTTGTGGAGTCGAGACGTCTTCTGTATCTCGCTCGTCGCAACTGAAAACAACTACGAATGTTCATCTGTAATGCCAGGAAGGGCAATCGGATGTTATCGTTAATAAATAAAGAGCTTCCTGGAAACATATTTCCATTTTGGACAACATTGCCAACTCTATTATATGGTTTCGAAAAGACGAGTATTTGTCTGAATTATTCATCTATCTATATATACCTTGTGAATATTTCTATATATGAATTATTTGTACTGGAATATGGAATAAAGAAGAAAGTATTGTTTTATGCACGACAAAGGATCAGTATATAACTCCAACATCATTCATTATTATCGTTGGTCACGTATTCCGCGAACACAAATGTATTTCCGTCATGAAATGATGTTTGAAGAATTTGCAACATTGTTTGATTGTGTTATACTGATTTATTGCTTTGTACCTGACATGCATGCTGTATTGT
>CM026387.1:62003205-62033503 GCA_014843695.1 Archivesica marissinica
TTTGTACCTGACATGCATGCTGTATTGTGTATTTATTGCTTTGTACCTGACATGCATGCTGTATTGTGTATTTATTGCTTTGTACCTGACATGCATGCTGTATTGTGTATTTATTGCTTTGTATCTGACATGCATGCTGTATTGTGTATTTATTGCTTTGTACCTGACATGCATGCTGTATTGTGTTTATTGCTTTGTACCTGACATGCATGCTGTATTGTGTATTATTGCTTTGTACCTGACATGCATGCTGTATTGTGTATGTATTGCTTTGTACCTGACATGCATGCTGTATTGTGTATTTATTGCTGTGTACCTGACATGCATGCTGTATTGTGTATTTATTGCTGTGTACCTGACATGCATGCTGTATTGTGTATGTATTGCTTTGTACCTGACATGCATGCTGTAGTGTGTATGTATTGCTTTGTACCTGACATGCATGCTGTATTGTGTATTTATTGCTGTGTACCTGACATGCATGCTGTATTGTGTATTATTGCTTTGTACCTGACATGCATGCTGTATTGTGTATTTATTGCTTTGTACCTGACATGCATGCTGTATTGTGTATTTATTGCTTTTTACTCGACATGCATGCTGTATTGTGTATTTATTGCTTTGTACCTGACATGCATGCTGTATTGTGTATTTATTGCTTTGTACCTGACATGCATGTTGTATTGTGTATTTATTGCTTTGTACCTGACATGCATGCTGTATTGTGTATTTATTGCTTTGTACCTGACATGCATGCTGTATTGTGTATTTATTGCTTTGTACCTGACATGCATGCTGTATTGTGTATTTATTGCTTTGTACCTGACATGCATGCTGTATTGTGTATTATTGCTTTGTACCTGACATGCATGCTGTATTGTGTATTTATGCTGTGTACCTGACATGCATGCTGTATTGTGTATTCATTGCTTTGTACCTGACATGCATGCTGTATTGTGTATTTATTGCTTTGTACCTGACATGCATGCTGTATTGTGTATTTATTGCTTGTACCTGACATGCATGCTGTATTGTGTATTTATTGCTTTGTACCTGACATGCATGCTGTATGTGTATTTATTGCTTTGTACCTGACATGCATGCTGTATGTGTATTATTGCTTTGTACCTGACATGCATGCTGTATTGTGTATTTATTGCTGTGTACCTGACATGCATGCTGTATTGTGTATTTATTGCTTTGTACCTGACATGCATGTTGTATTGTGTATTTATTGCTTTGTACCTGACATGCATGCTGTATTGTGTATTTATTGCTTTGTACCGGACATGCATGCTGTATTGTGTATTTATTGCTTTGTACCTGACATGCATGCTGTATTGTGTATGTATTTCTTTGTACCTGACATGCATGCTGTAGTGTGTATTTATTGCTTTGTACCTGACATGCATGCTGTATTGTGTATTTATTGCTTTGTACCTGACATGCATCTGTATTGTGTATTTATTGCTTTGTACCTGACATGCATGCTGTATTGTGTATTTAGTGCTTTGTACCTGACATGCATGCTGTATTGTGTATTTATTGCTTTGTACCTGACATGCATGCTGTATTGTGTATTTATTGCTTTGTACCTGACATGCATGCTGTATTGTGTATTTATTGCTTTGTACCTGACATGCATGCTGTATTGTGTAATTATTGCTTTGTACCTGACATGCATGCTGTATTGTGTATTTATTGCTTTGTACCTGACATGCATGCTGTATTGTGTATTTATTGCTTTGTACCTGACATTCATGCTGTATGTGTATTTATTGCTTTGTACCTGACATGCATGCTGTATTGTGTATGTATGCTTTGTACCTGACATGCATGCTGTATTGTGTATTTATTGCTTTGTACCTGACATGCATGCTGTATTGTGTATTTATTGCTGTGTACCTGACATGCATGCTGTATTGTGTATTTATTGCTTTGTACCTGACATGCATGCTGTAGTGTGTATTTATTGCTTTGTACCTGACATGCATGCTGTATTGTGTATTTATTGCTTTGTACCTGACATGCATGCTGTATTGTGTATTTATTGCTGTGTACCTGACATGCATGCTGTATTGTGTATTTATTGCTTTGTACCTGACATGCATGCTGTATTGTGTATTTATTGCTTTGTACCTGACATGCATGCTGTATTGTGTATTTATTGCTTTTACTCGACATGCATGCTGTATTGTATTTATTGCTTTGTACCTGACATGCATGCTGTAGTGTGTATTTATTGCTTTGTACCTGACATGCATGCTGTATTGTGTATTTATTGCTTTGTACCTGACATGCATGCTGTATTGTGTATTTATTGCTTTGTACCTGACATGCATGCTGTATTGTGTACTTATTGCTTTGTACCTGACATGCATGCTGTATTGTGTATTTATTGCTTTGTACCTGAAATGCATGCTGTATTGTGTATTTATTGCTGTGTACCTGACATGCATGCTGTATTGTGTATTTATTGCTTTGTACCTGACATGCATGCTGTATTGTGTATTTATTGCTTTGTACCTGACATGCATGCTGTATTGTGTATTTATTGCTTTGTACCTGACATGCATGCTGTATTGTGTATTTATTGCTTTGTACCTGACATGCATGCTGTATTGTGTATTTATTGCTTTGTATCTGACATGCATGCTGTATTGTGTATTTATTGCTTTGTACCTCACATGCATGCTGTATTGTGTATTTATTGCTTTGTACCTGACATGGATGCTGTAGTGTGTATTTATTGCTTTGTACCTGACATGCATGCTGTATTGTGTATTTATTGCTTTGTACCTGATATGCATGCTGTATTGTGTATTTATTGCTTTGTACCTGACATGCATGCTGTATTGTGTATTTATTGCTTTGTACCTGACATGCATGCTGTATTGTGTATTTATTGCTTTGTACCTGACATGCATGCTGTATTGTGTATTTATTGCTTTGTACCTGACATGCATGCTGTATTGTGTATTTATTGCTTTTTACCTGACATGCATGCTGTATTGTGTATTTATTGCTTTGTACCTGACATGCATGCTGTATTGTGTATTTATTGCTTTGTACCTGACATGCATGCTGTATTGTGTATTTATTGCTTTGTACCTGACATGCATGCTGTATTGTGTACTTATTGCTTTGTACCTGACATGCATGCTGTATTGTGTATTTATTGCTTTGTACCTGACATGCATGCTGTATTGTGTACTTATTGCTGTGTACCTGACATGCATGCTGTATTGTGTATTTATTGCTTTGTACCTGACATGCATGCTGTATTGTGTATTTATTGCTTTGTACCTGACATGCCTGCTGTATTGTGTATTTATTGCTTTGTACCTGACATGCATGCTGTATTGTGTATTTATTGCTTTGTACCTGACATGCATGCTGTATTGTGTATTTATTGCTTTGTACCTGACATGCATGCTGTATTGTGTATTTATTGCTTTGTACCTGACATGCATGCTGTATTGTGTATTTATTGCTTTGTACCTGACATGCATGCTGTATTGTGTATTTATTGCTGTGTACCTGACATGCATGCTGTATTGTGTATTTATTGCTTTGTACCTGACATGCATGCTGTAGTGTGTATTTATTGCTTTGTACCTGACATGCATGCTGTATTGTGTATTTATTGCTTTGTACCTGACATGCATGCTGTATTGTGTATTTAAATTAGTAATATTACGCAGTTAAATATCTATATAGAAAATAGAATACTCGATATGTTTAAGCAAACTTTGTTTCAAGCTATATCTACAATCACTGCTTTCAGTACATATATAAATTTTAAGGATATATTTACAAGTGATAATTATCTAAAGGTATTACCTAAGAAGTTTGGAATTGTGTTGTCTAGGTTAAGATTATCGTCACATAAGCTACACATCGAAGTTGGTCGTTATGCACATCAGAGGGATGATAGGCAATGAGTTATGTGCAATACTGCATATATTGAAGACGAATAGCATTGTGTATGGTCTGTACCCTTTACAGTAATCTAAGAAATACATATATTAAAGCATACTATTCTAGACGACCCATTATTTACAAATGTATTGATCTAATGAAATCTAACAATGACAAACACTTTTAAGAAATCTATGTAAGTTCATAACTGCAGCTGTCCTGTTAAGAAACCCTGAAATTAATCAAATAACTTAGATTGTTACTATAATTAACACTATGCACTATTGCAAACTAGTGCAGCCTCCATATTGTTCTAACTAAATTGTTTAATATGTATGTATGGATAACGTGTTGCGATTGTTCTAACTTCCTGTGCTTAGTTGTTGGGTGTTCATCCACACACATTGACCACGGGAAGTCCCCCAATAATCGTCAAAAGATAATACAATACAAATCGTTATGATTATACTGTATATGGTATATTATATGGCACTACTGTACTAGTGTATTTAAAAAAAAAAAGAGTAACATAATGAATCCAGTCTCAAGGTAACGTAATAGAAATTTGGGATATTAGAACTGTTGTTGTGTATAATGTTTTTGAATATCAAGCTATGTGGATTGATCACATCATGTGTTATACTGTATATATATATATTATATATATTATATATATATATATATATATATATATATATATATATATGTCAAGAAACTGTGTATGGTTTACGACAATACAATAGTCTGTCTGTCTGTATCTATAGTTGGGTAGTGTTGCTGAATTGTGAATAATTAATAATTAACAAGTATCAACCGCGGTATATCGCAGAATAACCCGAGTTTGAAGTTATTATGCGTAGAAATATATCATGAAGGCCGAATATATTTATACGCATGCGAATGACAAACGAGGGTTATTCTGCGATATACCACGGTTGATACTTATTATTTCGATTCTAACACGACTTACTTCTAATAATTTTAAAGGAGTATTTTCTTCAAACACCGCTGCATTTGGCTTACGAAATGTCCTCCCGCATAAGGGGTGATGACGTTATTTTATATGGAAAATATCAATCTAGTGCATAAATGAACAAACGTTGTAATTGATCAATAATTTTATTTATTTTGTCAAATAAAACTGTACAGAATAGTAACTGAAACGTTACTTATCAGAAAAACAAGACGGACAAGAGATTATCTGAATCTAAAAATAGCTCACTTCCGTGAATTCCCACGGTATTTTTTACAAACATCCCGTGACTTTCATTCATAAAACTTTACAAGCATTGTATAAATGGAATAGCCAAAACACGGTGCGCGCGCAGCATAGTTCAAGGTAGGTATATCGCAGAATAACCCGAGGTAGATTTTACTCTACAAGTTTGTATGTTATTAGCTGGGTCGTGTTAGAATCTATAATAATTGTAAATCATATAATTATTTGATAAATTGAATAATTACTCCTGTATTAGCCGGGGTTCCAGTCTGTCGATCTTTCATTACTTTACTTCTGGTGCAATGTTGATAGTTTTAAATCTTTATTAAAGTCTCATCCATGTACATCACTTAAAATATATACATATACTGAGTCAAAAAAGAAACGATACCTGGTGTCTATGTGTCTATAATTTCAACATTTATTAAGACAATTCTTTGAAAATTCATAAGATGATAGTCCAACATGTTTGAAAGAGGAGCACATAAAGCATAATGAGCCTCCGAAACTGTCTGCTGCGTGATGACGTAATTCGTCGGACAGGGGTCTAATGGAGTTTTCACACAGACGTCAATACCGAGTATGGGCACCATTTGCGTCTCTCACTGCAATGCACCGCCGTCGCTTCGAACGGAAGAGTGTCTGAATCTCTTGCTGGTCAATATTTGTCCACTCCTGACGCAAAACATCCCTCAGTTGGTTTAACGTTACCGGCTGACGTCGTCTGACGCGGCGGTCTAACGTATCCCACACATGTTCTATGGGTGACAAGTCTGGTGACAAAGCAGGCCACGGCAGGGTTTCAATATTGTTCTGCTCCAATAATGTGGTGGAAATCCGAGCAGTATGACACCTGGCGTTGTCCTGTTGGAACAGTGTGACGTTTCTGTTGGCGTTAAAGAACGGCACAACAACTGGCGCAAGGATCTCATCACAGTACCGCTGGGTGTTTAGGTTCCCGTCCACCACTAACAGTTCAGTGCGACTGCCGAAGGTGATACCGCCCCACGCCATAACGCTTCCGCCCCCGAACAGATCGACCTGACGTACACATGCGTCGGCGTAACGTTCACCGCGTCTGCGATATACCCGCTCTCTGCCATCCGCTCGACGCAAACAGAACCGCGATTCATCGCTAAACATCACCGAATTCCACTGTAACCGAGTCCAGCGAGCAAGTTCCGTCGTCCATTCCCACCGTACGTCACGGTGACGTCGTGTCAGGATGGGTCCAACGTATGGCCGATAGGCACGAATGCCACGTTCACCGAGCCGGTTCCTGACTGTTTGTGCACTGATGCGAGTGTTGGTCATCCCAGGAGTAACGGCAGCTGTGTGCATAGCAGGTAGGAACCGGTCACGTAAATGTGACGTCCGAATGTGACGGTCCTGTTCACGCGTCGTCACACGTGGTCGACCAGATCTTGGACGGTCGTTCACCGATCCATGTGTTCGATAACGTCGAAGTAGACGTGTTATCGTGATCCGCGTAACCCCGAGTCGATTTGCTACGTCACGCTGACGTAAACCGCCGTCAATCATGCCAATGGCACGCATTCTCTGATTGCGGTTTAGCCTAGGCATTTTGTTAGAGGTAACAATGGGTATGTAAGGTGTTTTTCCTCGATGGTAATGCAATACCAGTACAATAAACCGGTTTTCCAATTTGTACATGTGTAGGAAGTTGTCTTTGTTGAGGAGCACGTGCAAATCGGAAATTCGGCGTTCCAGGATTATCGGGTGTTTATTTACCTGTGTTTATGGTTGGCTGACGTTGCAATAAGATACCCGGTACTGATACGTAATAATATATTAAGCCTTTAAATGGTTTTATCCGTTTTATGTCATTTTTAGTTTGGTATCGTTTCTTTTTTGACTCAGTATATATACTTAAACACTAAAACTTGTACGTACATGACAATTCATCAGAGAATTACAAGAGCCTATATCACATTAAGACTATCACATTGTTATAGTACAATACAGCAAGGTATTTACAATATAAAACCAAGACAAAGTTGCTAATTCTCGTATTAAAAAATAAATAGGTTTCAAAACACTGAAATGAAAATATCCAAGTTGATATTATCAGAAACTCAATACAGCCCATTTAATGTTCTCAGTATTAATACATATTTATATGACTGACCAGGCATACTATACTTAAACGCAAATAGAAACGCAACCATAATTATACATAGGCATATTTAAATATCAACATTGAATTTCAACGCATATAATTATTAATTGCATTAAGCCAGTCTGTGCACTAGACACTCGCCTGCAATAATGTATTTCTCAACGTTTCATGAAGAATGTTTATTTCAAACTCCAGTAGGTCAATATGACCCATGAGGTACAGCAATATATATACAAACTATTAACAAATGGTGGTGACAATTATGTGGAGAAGGCAAAGTATGCAATACAACATGATTATATAATGATCATATTACAATATCCCTGTACATATACTCACTCAATACAACATGATTATATAATGATCGTATTACAATATCCCTGTACATATACTCACTCAATACAACATGATTATATAATGATCGTATTACAATATCCCTGTACATATACTCACTCAATACAACATGATTATATAATGATCGTATTACAATATCCCTGTACATAAACTCAATTTCTAATTATTTCATCAATGTAAGATAAATACAAAGTCTCATAGAATATTATTTAATGTCCGTATTTCAAAAGCTTTATAAATAAATACACTCTAATTATTCATTATTACCACCTGTAAATAGTTCTTTTAATTTATACATATTTGGTGTTTTCCAAATATTTCATTATTATGTCTTTATATATTGAACATTCTAATAACACATGGTATTCATCTTCTAAAACATTACATACTGTGCATTTTTTATCAACAAATGGTACACTTTGTGGCTTGTGCCACCTTCCAGATTCCACTGCTAAATTATCGATGATAATTAATCGTGACATAGCATTACGATATTTAGAAAGGTTAATATTTTCAATATATGACTGAAAACCAAAATTTACCACAATGTCACGATAAATACAGATCTATGCGAGTCTTCAAGTCTACTATGCCAGTTCTGTGTAAAATCATTCTATTATAATAAAATACAATTTCTATAATATGACCATTATATTGAAAACAAGATTTCTAGGTATCATACCAGCATTTCGGAAAACCATAACCTTCGTTTGTCAACATTTACTTTTAATTTCGCAATAGTCTGACAAAATATCGAAACCATTCTGTAAACATTCTGCTGTTTCTGATAACATCACAATATCATCAGCCTATAATAATACAATAGGTTAGTCATATGCACGTCAATGCCATTATAACCATGTGACATACAGTATTCTTCAATATAATTAAAACATAGAAAATAGAATGTTATTATGAACATTTTTATTGTCATGTTTATGTCATTATGAACATAGTATCATGTTTATGTTATTATGAACATATCATCATGTTTATGTTATTACGAACATATTATCATGTTTATGTCATTATGAACATAGTATCATGTTTATGTTATTATGAACATATTATCATGTTTATGTTATTACGAACATAGTATCATGTTTATGTCATTATGAACATAGTATCATGTTTATGTTATTATGAACATATCATCATGTTTATGTTATTACGAACATATTATCATGTTTATGTCATTATGAACATAGTATCATGTTTATGTTATTATGAACATATTATCATGTTTATGTTATTACGAACATAGTATCATGTTTATGTCATTATGAACATAGTATCATGTTTATGTTATTATGAACATATCATCATGTTTATGTTATTACGAACATATTATCATGTTTATGTCATTATGAACATAGTATCATGTTTATGTTATTATGAACATATTATCATGTTTATGTTATTACGAACATAGTATCATGTTTATGTCATTATGAACATAGTATCATGTTTATGTTATTATGAACATATCATCATGTTTATGTCATTATGAACATAGTATCATGTTTATGTTATTATGAACATAGTATCATGTTTATGTTATTACGAACATAGTATCATGTTTATGTTATTATGAACAGAGTATCATGTTTATGTTTTTATGAACAGAGTATCATGTTTATGTGAGAAAAATGTGACACTAATCCTACGCTAGAACCGTAATGACACTAATCCGACGCTAGAACCGTAATGACACTAATCCGACGCTAGAACCGTAATGACACTAATCCGACGCTAGAATCGTAATGACACTAATCTGACGCTAGAACCATAATGACAATAATCCGACGCTAGAAACGTAATGACACTAATTCGACGCTAGAACCGTAATGACACTAATCCGACGCTAGAACCGTAATGACACTAATCCGACGCTAGAAACGTAATGACACTAATTCGACGCTAGAATCGTAATGACACTAATCCGACGCTAGAAACGTAATGACACTAATTTGACGCTAGAATCGTAATGACACTAATCCGACGTTATAACCGTAATGACACTAATCCGACGCTAGAACCTTAATGACAC
Organism: Archivesica marissinica; assembly: GCA_014843695.1. Lineage (NCBI taxonomy): Eukaryota > Metazoa > Mollusca > Bivalvia > Venerida > Vesicomyidae > Archivesica > Archivesica marissinica. Next base: position 62,012,890 of record CM026387.1, read on the forward strand.
TAATCCGACGCTAGAACCGTAATGACACTAATCTGACGCTAGAACCATAATGACACTAATTCGACGCTAGAAACGTAATGACAATAATCCGACGCTAGAAACGTAATGACACTAATTCGACGCTAGAACCGTAATGACACTAATCCGACGCTAGAACCGTAATGACACTAATCCGACGCTAGAAACGTAATGACACTAATTCGACGCTAGAATCGTAATGACACTAATCCGACGCTAGAAACGTAATGACACTAATTTGACGCTAGAATCGTAATGACACTAATCCGACGCTATTACCGTAATAACACTAATCCGACGCTAGAACCGTAATGACACTAATCCGACGCTAGAACCGTAATGACACTAATCCGACGCTAGAACCGTAATGACACTAATCCGACGCTAGAACCGTAATGACACTAATCCGACGCTAGAACCGTAATGACATTAATCCGACGCTAGAACCGTAATGACACTAATCCGACGCTAGAACCGTAATATTTCGCTTAGTGTTGTTAGAACTAGTGCTTGCCCTTAAGCTGTCAAGTTTTGTACTAAATGTTACCGTGGTCATTTATTTTGTTACCTAAGCACAATGACGTAATATAATTATTTTTGAGAGTCAATTGTTGAAAACCTGAAGTTCTGATTACAGATTCACAGTGACATTTGTCAGAATGTATCTTATTTCCATTGTCACCCAGACATGCAATCCGGTGAAGCAAGATTCTTTGCTAAAATATAACCCTTATCCATTAGGAATTTATATGAAAGCTAGTCATGTCCTATACGACGTCTCTTTATATTATACTCACACAAGTTAAACGTAATGACATAACCTGGGAACTAGCCTGGGAACAGGAGTCGATATATTTCGCCTGGTCAGTCAAATAAATATATTTTAACACCGAGATTATTAATTAGGCCAATCATATCATTTAGCCAGAAGCTAAAAAATGAAAAATGGACAAACTGGAACCCAGGCTACCTGGGAACAGGCGTTGATATGTTTTGCCTGGTCAGTCAAATAAATATATTTTAACACCGAGACTATTAATTGGGCCATATTGAGCTTCTGATCATATCATTTTGCCAGAAGCTAAAAAGTGAAAAATCGCCAGACTGGAACCCAGGCTACCTGGGAACAGGCGTTGATATGTTTTGCCTGGTCAGTCATATATATATTTATTTTTAAAACACTGTCGTGACGTCATACCTTTGTACTTGCAGTCCATTATTATTAATATTGAACTGCTGTCAAAAGGCCAGAGTATTATATTAAATCCTATGCGTACATGTACGAAATTAACAGTTTTAACTAGTAAGATATTGTTAATATATAAGTTTGTGTTTTAAGTAATATATAAGCCTCAAACTGATCCAATATGTAAAATATTGGTACTGTCTTCAGTGCTACGCGCCTCACACAGTCCAATAGTTTACATAGTGGATCGTTTTCGGCTTATAGCATACATAATTTAGCACCCACACCGTTAATTGAGCCGTATTGAGTTTCTGCTAATTTGCATGAAATAAAAAGGTGAGCAAGCACAGACTGGTACCCAGGCTAGCAATATGGCCGGATGGAAACTATTGATGTAAAGTATGAGTACGGCAACGCCTCAAAGCGAGGTAAACCATGATGTATTAATAGTATTAACCTAGCTGCTTTCAGTTGCGATTATCGAAAATAAGCAATCCCCAACGATGTGCTATTACATTCGTTCAATTGGCATGTATTTTATTTGCCGAAACAAATGGTACACTGTACAATAATATTGTACATTTCTGCTACAAACGGAGAAAAATCCGTATTTTAACCCGTATAAATCCGAACAGGGAGACTCCACTGTGCCTCGTTTTCTTTTCTGTGCGTTATTGAACCTCTCCTTTATGTAGTCCCAATAACTAATATTGTTAATTTTTCTTTTTAGTAAAAATGCATTTTCATGACAGGCAGTGTATAGTTTTTGTGTTTTTTGAGAAATTATGTGACTTGAGAAGACTTCAGACTAGTTGATGTGTAGAAAAGATATGGTATAAGAATTCATACCATTGCAAACTGAAGGTTGGTATACTGTATTATTTGGCGGAGGAATACAGTGTGTAAACACAGTGACGTTATTCACAGGTGAGCACTGGCTGTTTGAAACATTTGAAATATTCTTGATGCGTTTCAGGCTGATTTGAATACCTCTACACAGTGGATGTGGTATCAGAAGAAATGAAAGATTGGAAATAATGAACAGACTGTGTGTTTTTACTTTTTACTATGTATTTAATAGGCAATTTAATTGTTGATTCACAACCTTCATGTGGATGGTAGTTCTTTCCGGCAACCCAATCTACCGGTAAACTAAAGTTATTTTTAGATCAATGAAGAGATATCGGTCAGTTACTGCCCCTGAATACTCCCTACATGAATGTAGGTCCTAAAAAGTGGTTTCCTCTGTTTTATCGTTGTTTCCTTTGCGCAACATGCTATCAATTTCTCAGTTCACGTTACCATGATCATAACTATTTAGGTCGTTTGGCTTCAGCATTCCACAAGTATAATATTATAATTATTGCAATATCATGATTATAATTTCAGTGCTAATCCGTGTCCGAATAATACGCAGTATTCCCAATCCAACGGTTGTGAGTTGATCAATATTGTAACCATTATGCAAGTAACAGTCTTTTTAAAAATTTATACAAATTTATGTTAGCTCGATTGCGAAACAAGTTCTTATAACTTATATTAATCACTCTCGAGACCTCATTCCTGATGGAATCCATTGCAACGAGGGAGAGAGAATAGTAGACAATGTGGAATTTAAATGCCTTGCCCAAGAGCAAAATCGTAACGGCTCCAGTGGGGATAGAACTCCGAGCACCTGAAGCGAATACGTTACAACGACTTAATGGAACTATAAACCGAACCCTTTTGTTTCGGTGTTTATATAATGGGCATGCAAAGCAACCAAGGATTCCTCTCGGGGGGATCTGGATCTTGTACTATCTTCCAATATATAACATGACTAAAATGCGTAAAAGGAACGACAAAGAAACACGTAAAATTAGCAATGACAAGTTTTGCAACACAATAGGATGCGCGTATAGTTCGGTCAATATATAGATGGACCCACCACAAATTGCAACAGAACCTTTTTATACGTTTTTGCCATCAGGACGGTCACTAGAATGACATACTAAAAATCTACCAAAATCTACACAGGCGAAGTTAGTTATTTTCACCCAAATCCAAGATGGCCGCCGTAAAAGCTTATTTTTCGATATCTTCGCTTCTAATGAACATTTTCTCATTATGTTAAGTTCTAAATTAGGGTTTTTAATATCAACGAATCTGTAAACATATATGCCATGCCATGATATTTCCTTTGCATTTACCAAAAATATCAAATTTACATGGATAAATTTGGTACACAGCAACTGTGAATTTGCAATCGATGGCAGCTTGACGAGTTTTTCAACGACAACTGGAAGGCGTTTCATTTCAGGAGTTCATCATGTAATACATTTCAGGTTAGATCGTTGTGATCTGTGGTACCAATATGACTGGTGTTATAAATCGTGCTTAGTTAAGATACATGTAGTTACCGTACCATCATTATAACTAACCACAATATTATCTTGTTTGTTCCAGGAACAACATCGTGAATGATGGACGAATGCATCTTCTGTCATCAGTCTCTAACAGGGGAGAGTTTGGTTGTGACATTAACGAAGAAAGGGTGTGAAGGGATAGCACGAGCAAGTGAGAGCAGAGAAGATGAAATCCAGACAGAGCCTGGCCAACGAGTTCACATAGAATGCCGGAAGGTATACTGCAATCAGAAATCAATAGCTGCTTCCACGAGCAAAAGGACATTTGATGCCAGTATTTTAAAAAGTAGTTTGAGATCCTCAGAACCTGCTTTTGAGTACAACAAACACTGTATATTCTGTGGAAATCCAGACACATATGATCATCGAAAAAAGGACAAGGGACACAAGCTGATCGGAATCCGAACAGATGACTTCCAAAATGAGATAAACAAAGTATGTGATACACGTAAAGACAGTTGGTCAGAACTAGTGAAAGGGAGGATCAACAGTGTGAACGACCTTTTTGCAGCTGATGCATTATATCACCAAGTATGCAGTATACATTTTAGAACAAATAAATCTGTTCCGCTACATTTCACAACAAATTACCACCCAGAAGCCAAACGTGGCAGACCTCGATGTTCTAACTGAAAACACTCCATACCATTTCACGTATATGAAAGACCAGCTTATACAGCAAACACAAACGTTGTACCAATACGACGTAAAGCCTCTTCGATTCTCCACGAGTTCTATAGTCAAACAAAACAGGAGGATGCTGTGGCTGAGAAGATGAGAATAATCGAGACGGCAGCAAAACTGATTAAAAGTGACATACAATCATTAAATCAATCGAAGGAATCATATGCAAGCTTACATGAGATATCGTCTGTAGACGAGGCCATATCCTTCCTTCCATAATCACTGCGCTTGATGTTACATGTGTTGTTTCCATCTGGCAGTCAAAGTGTAAAGTTGGCTTCATTGGGACAGGGAATCATGCAAGCTACGCGACCAAGAACTATTATAGCACCACTACAAGTGGGACTAGCAGTTCAATTACATCATCACTTCGCATCTAAATTTCTAGTAGAGTCACTAAATAAGCACGGATTCTGCTGCTCATATTCAGAGGTCATGAAGTTTGCTCGCAGTTCTGCAAAAGCACAGGGAACCGATATTCCTAATTACACAGCAGATAATTGTGTGCAGTATGTGGCAGATAATGTCGACCACAATATCAGGACAATCGACGGCATGAATACATTCCATGGTATGGGCATGATTGCAACAATTACACCTGCAACGAAGAATAATCAACGAATTCCATGTGTTGTGGTCAGTGCAGCAGACATCTCGGCTATTGGTACTGTCAACATAGTGCCATTCATGCCAGAAAGCAATGGACTGAAATCCATATTGTATGAAAAGCTTTCTGAGTTCACTGATGACAAAACAGCTATTCTTGATGAGTTGTGGAAAGTGTCATTGCCTGTGCGTTCGCCAAGATCAGCTTGGTCTGGCATGATGCAGATGGTCCACACTGGTGACCATCCAGGAAAATCATCAGTATTCTTCCAGCCAATGATAGACATGGATCCGGGTAACATGTCATGTGTGAAGTCAACTCTTCTGTTCATATGTGATCATGCTAGGCGTTACAATATAACACCGATTGTAACCTTCGATCAGCCACTTTGGTGGAAGGCCTTACAAGTGATACACAGTTCACCAGAGAACAATCCACTACGTTCCATTGTGCTGAGGTTAGGAGGATTTCACACACTGATGAGTTTCATTGGACGGATTGGTCACATTATGGAAGGATCAGGGTTGCATGAACTCCTTGAAACAATATATGCAAACAATACAGTCATACACATGCTTAATGGGAAGGCAATACAGCGAGCAGTTCGGGGCCTACTGCTTGTTGATGGAGCATTGAATGTTATGATTGTTTCTGCAGAGTTCCACATCAAGCCACCATGCATGATCACACACGATGGTACTGGTACAGATGAGAGTGTTGTCCAAGAAGAACATGCCTCCTCATCAGTGACTCAAAGTGGTCAGAGTGGAGATGCTACACTGACTGACCTTGACAAAATAGGTAATCTACACGACAGTCTTCTGACAGGAAAGTTGACTGTTGAGGAAGCCTGTGCAGCCGAGGAATTGATCAGAGTCACAGATATGCTACATATGAGAAAGCAGTCCATGCAGACTTCACGCACAGCAACTCTGTGGCTACAGTTCATGGAGATGATGCAAATCCTTCGTTAGTTCGTGAAAGCCGAACGACTGGGGAACTAGGCTCTCCATATGAAAGCTATGCATGAAATGCTACCATACTTAGCTGCTCCTGGGCATAACTTGTATACCAAAAGCCTCCATATCTACTTACAGCAGATGACAACACTCCCCCAGACGTCCCCAGAAGTATACAGACAGTTCAGCGAAGGACTCCACGTTGTGCGTAGGTCTGATCGATTGTGGGCAGGACTTTCAGCTGACCTTGTGATTGAACAAGTATTGATGAGGAGTATGAAAACGAGTGGTGGTTTGACCAGAGGACGTGGCATGTCAGAGACACAACGGCCTTTGTGGCTGCTGTCACATCCACATTGTTCTGAGGTGAACAACGCAATGCAGCAGCTAACTGGTGTTAATTACACTACAAGTGATCAACACAAAGATTTAACAAAAGCCAGACAAGAGAAGGACATGAGTGACACTTGTGAACTGTTAACATTCCTGGAGTCACGAAATCCATTCTGTGACAACAGCAGTTTGCGAAGTATTGCCACTGGTGTGAACGCTGACAACAGAGTGAATGTTGATAAGGCAAGAGATATAGGAGGCAAAATCCTGACATCAATGTTGAACAAGTCAGTTCTTGATTACACATTCAAGAAGAAGGATCAAGTAGTGACACCGAGTGCATCATCTGTCAAAATCCACATCGACCCAATGTTATTGTTTCAAAGCTTATCACTGCGGGAACACGGACTGATCAGCTGCAAGATATATTCCAGTTTGAACTTTGCAGTTACCCAACATCCATTTTTGAAGCTAAATATGTAATGCGGGCTGCCAATAAACCAGCCCTGGCAGATGATCTGTGGACTCTGATGCCTGAAACAGTTTTTAAACCAATTGGCGACAGTCAATATGTTTTGTATGGGGGTGCCCTTCTGCACCGAATACCATGGTCAAGTGGAACAACGTACAATCTCTTATGCAAACAATACACAGACTATGTCACTAGAAAATATGGACAAGCTGTAATTGTGTTTGATGGATATGGATAAGTACTGTCCACGAAGGACAGTGCTCAGCAGAGACGAACAGGTGGACGAGTAGGAGCAACTGTGGAGTTCTCGAGTGACATGGTAATGAAATCAAAGAAGGATGATTTTTTGTCGAACAAGCACAATAAGCAGAAATTTATAAACTTGCTAAGTGACAGTCTACAACAAGCTGGATGTCAAACACATCATGCAGATGGCGATGCTGATCTTCTGATTGTGCAAACTGCTGCAGGTTGCGCTGCCACTGGTCAAACAATTTTGGTAGGAGATGACACAGACCTTCTTGTGCTCCTTTGCTACCATATCAAGGATGATTCCCATAACATATTCTACAGGCCAGAACCAAAGGCAACCCAAAAGAATATCACACGATGTTGGAACATCAAAACCGTGCGGAGAATCCTGGGAAGGGGTGTCTGTAACCATCTTCTATTAGTACACGCCATATTAGGATGCGACACCACGTCAAGGGTGTTTGGCATTGGGAAAGGGGTTGTTATGAAGCTTATTCGTAATGACCCTTATTTTCAGTTACACGCTGGTGTGTTCCTCGATGAAACTGCAACCCAGAGGGAGATAGTGAGTGCTGGTGAAAAGTGTCTTGTGAGCATTTTAAAAGGTGCCCCGGAAGACACCCTTGATAAGCTGAGATTACAGCGTTCCCACCATAAAGTAGCTACGAGCAAAACGTGGGTGCAGCCTGAAACATCAGCAGCAGGCAAGTATCACAGCCTGCGTGTATTTCACCAAGTTCAGGTATGGAAGGGAGTTCCAAACTTGTCTCCTTGTGTCTATGACTGGGCTGTGCAGGATGGGAAATTGCTGCCATTGCAATGTGGCTCCCAAAACACTACTTGAAGTTGTACGATGTAACTGTAAGTCAGGATGTGAAACTCTACGTTGCACATGTCGCAAAGCAGGACTTGATTGTTCCACTGCATGTGGAGAGTGTAGGGCTATATGCTCAAACATGACTACCCAAATCGCCGAAGATGTCGGAGATGATGAGGATGACATGTAATTGGCCATCATCCAGATTTGTCGTCGTTTTAGTGACATTTTGATATACTAGTATGTTATATCGTACATTTTATCATTGCTTAAACAGTAGGCCTATGTCTCTCTTTGTTCTGTTGTCTCATGTGGGATTTTATGTGACCTACATGTATGTGTTCTTGCTCTATATTGCAAAGTTTGGTACACGACATGTCAGTCAAGTGATAGATATGATAGTTAATGTTTTTGTTCGGGGTAAAAAATAGTATTTTGTTGTAAAAAATGGTATATTGTTGCATAAATTGGATGAATGCAAAATAAATATTATTTCAATGTGCAAGCCATGTATGTCAGCATATTCATTGTTATTAAAAACCCTAATTTAGAACTTAACATAATGAGAAAATGTTCATTAGAAGCGAAGATATCGAAAAATAAGGTTTTACGGCGGCCATCTTGGATTTAGGTGAAAATAACTAACTTCGCCTGTGTAGATTTTGGTAGATTTTTAGTATGTCATTCTAGTGACCTTCCTGGTGACAAAAACGTATAAAAACTTTATGTTGCAATTTGTGGTGGGTTGAGGTGCTGTGGGCGATATTTTGACTGGACTAGTAAGATTCTAGAACAGCTTAATGCACATGTTGCAAGAAATAATGAATATCTCACTCATTTGGGCAAAGTGCCAAAATTGCAAGAAGAAATCACCTTAAAATATAAATGACTTACTTATAGATATTAAACAATTGAAATTACTCATTTAACACTTCATTGTCTACTTTTGGGTAGGGCTGTAAATAATGCTGTCATAACTTGTAACACAATCGATTTGCTTTTTTTCAAGATGAAATCGTATACATACATAATAATTAATCCTAATTGTAATTTATAATTGTTGTCCGCGTATTTCATTGTATGTATAATTGTAATGTATGAAACAAATGCAATTAAGTAGTATAAAGTTCATTGTCCAAACCATCCAAGGACTATGTTTTTACAAATTCAATAAATTACTCATAGTTATACTTTATAAATGTGACGCGTTATATATCAAAAGGGACCCTGGGTGAAATATTGAAAAATATTTATTTCCAGAATTATGTTTTTCCATAAGCGATTTTCTACATCTAACTAATTCCGTTTAGATTATTTGTTCTAAAATTGAATATTAAGCTTACATGTATAGCGCGAACGTTGCCGTTTTCACTTGATTAAAATGCTACTGTAACAAATGCTTTTTAAAAATCCCGGTAAACAAACATTGCTCGCGAAGAGCTGTAAAGTGATATAATTTGATATAGATCTACAATGTTTTATTTTTAGAGATGGCAGGTTGGCGGGAACAATAGCATATATGTAACTGTGATAAATTGCCGCAAATATAGACGTTAATTGATTAACATCTTCAGTTAACAGAGCGAGTGCGTAACATTAGACGTCATTTCTCGACGTAACGTCATCCACCCGTCACTTTTGGTAAATCGCGTCACAAATAGTTAAGGGACTTGTTTATGTATGTTTCTATTCGTCTCCTTTTGAAGTATTAAACGGAAATTAAAATATTATTCTCAACATGCAGTGAAACTATTACTGTGATTGATCTTTAACATAATTATGTACAACGAAATTAGTAACAATCACGTCCATAAAGATTATAAATATTATAATTATAACGAAAATATATGAAATCAAATATTATGATTAGATGAATGATGTTATCAATTTAGTACTGATATCTTCGATGAACGATAATTAAAGACATGCTTACGGATTATGTTGGCAAACCATTGACTTACCGTATATCGTCAAACCTGTCTTATGCAGCCAGCCAAAGGTATCGCAGATAGTGGCTGCTTAGCACAAGTCAGTTAATGGAGGTGACTACTAACACAGGTTTTACTGTACCATTGATATGGCTACAATATTGTCGGTCGACTGGTGAGCAGTGCGCTGTTGTAAAATTTCGCTTCACCAGGCCATCATTCATATATTTAAGTATGCTCTCTATGTGCTTATTTCTTCATTATTTTCAAATGGGACTACTGAAACCTCATTCTGGATAATAAACGCTGACATAGAGTATTGACTAAATGCATCCTTTAATAATTAAATGCAAACATGTTGACAATAACATGGAACCCTGACCAACATGTATATACCACATCCATTCTGGAACATAGCAATATATCATTAATGGAGTTGGGCATGCTTGTGGCAATTAATTCAAAATCTGAGTTAGGAGTATATCAATTCCTCTCATTAATCACCTCACAGTGTATGGAGATATCAATCTAGAATAGGACATATACTTGTGGATGTTGAGTAGTATTAATATGGAAAAGGAACGCACATATAATTTGTTTTAAACGGAACAGAAACAGCAATAAAATAACGTATGTAGTTTTACTTAAACTAAACAGAAACAGTCACAACCGTAACACTTTCAAATATCCATGTTGTTAAACATCATAAAAACTTTGTTTTTAAATGTAAATTTAGAGAAACAATTAGTTTATGGAAACAATTTAGGTTTATATATAGGTACTTTAGGTCTTAAAATTAGAGCAGTGTCCGTAACGCAGCAAAATAGAAGATCAAAAATATCAATACGTCTATAAATAAGTTGTGAAATCTGCTTATATACGGATCTTGAGAAATAATGGGGGGGTTTTCATTCCAAACAAATGGAATCTATTATTCGTATCATAATTTAACTTAGCGTTATCATTGTCAACTCCACGATATATGTAGTGATGTGTTATAAATAATGTTAATATATTGGAGTAATTTACAATTCGAACATTCCCTGAGATTTGTTTATTTCATGATATATTTAATATTTTACATACAATTGGAATACATTATTATTGGAAAATAAATGACACTAAAACTACATTTCTAATAACTTGCTCCTGTGAATAGCTATGTCCAGTACATATTCAGTATTTTAATATATCGGAATAAAATAGTACTGTGAAATTGAAAAATAACCCAGTATTCACGAATTTTAATAATCCGCTCTTTTGAATACTAGACGTATGTTCTTATGCTGTTTCTGGAATAAGAACGACGACTGTGTTAGACAACGATTATATGTGCCACCAGATACATATACATTGTATACTGCAAACCGATTAGAGCCACCAGATACATATACATTGTATACTGCAAACCGATTAGAGCCACCAGATACATATATATTGTATACTGCAAACCGATTAGAGCCACCAGATACATATACATTGTATACTGCAAACCGATTAGAGCCACCAGATACATATACATTGTATACTGCAAACCGATTAGAGCCACCAGATACATATACATTGTATACTGCAAACCGATTAGAGCCACCAGATACATATATATTGCAAACCAGCCCAGGCCATAACTCTTAATAATGTTGACTTTTCTCCGCCACTAGTGGAAATATAGCACGTTTTATTTACGTACAGTACTCATCATTGAATAAGAAAACTCAATAAAGTGTGGCTGGATCTAGACTGATCAAATTTACAGGAAACAAATAGCCATTTAGCGATGCAAGATGCATAATTTCAAACGATATGCTTGAAGCAGACGACTGATATAATTAAGAACATACAACAGAGGTAGCTTGATATAGTATGCACGTGCATTGCATTTATATAATCGGTTACGTCATTCCATTTTTGTATTCTATGGGTTGTGTGTTTTATTAGCAATAACATTTCTTTTATGGTTTCCATTGAGTTTTTCTCAGTGAAATAGAACTCCATCTTACAGTAACCTCTTTGGGGAAATGTGGCAGTTTTCCTGCCACCAGTTGTGTTTCGTATTCCTGCGCGGTTAGATGTACTTCTGTATGTTAACTATCGTCTGCCTATCATGAACAGTTAATTATATAATCTATTCTAATGAATTTGTTTAGTATGTAGTGTTTAATTTTGACAGCAAACATTAACTAATTTGTAAATTGTACCAGAACTATTTCTTATTACTGACGTTCACACTAACAGAAGTGGTTGTGCGGTTGTGTATTGGAGAGCAATGGGGCTCCCGACAGGGGCATAATAATGAACACAATTTTGATTACAACTATTATGTTAACCATTGGGTATCATATAAGAAAGAAGAGTTGTGTTTATTAGTATAAGATAGGAGTGATCACTGAATCGAGTGATCACTGAAATGTGTATGTCCACGTGCGGCGTTATAAACACACATATCCTCTATATAATCGATATTAATACAGTATCGAGATAATCTCCAAATCATATGCTACTGCAATGCAAATAATGTTTCATATAACCTGTGTTTTATTAATTCTATTTCATCACCATATAATGCTGCAATCTAGTCCACGTACTTGTAATAAGGAGTAAGTAATCTGTATTTACATCTCATCATTGTACATTACATTATATAGTCTGTCGTGTAACTCCACACTCCAATGTGGAATTATAAGAGATGAACATAATATTACATATCCCAATTTATCACAGTACATGTCTGTGATAAATCTGCAGAATCACTGCTAATCGGATATTATAAACTGCTCTAACACAATGATAACACACTGAAACACACACTCGGTACAAATATACACTCATTACGAATTGGTAATATGAAATCTAAATTCGCATTGATCAGATCACAGTGAATGTGATTAGCAGAGATATTACAGTCGAGATAGAGATTAATTCATCAGTTGGAAATAGTAAGAAATAATAATTTACGTAATTTGGTCTTACTTCTTATTTATAATTATTCTGTAGATACGGATTCTCTTACATATATAATGTACAATAGGTTAAGAGGAACGTGTGGAGTATTATTTATGATTTGTATAATTACACTACTCACTATTGTATTAAGAAAACTAAACATACACTGTTTCTAGTTACATGATCAAATATATTAACATATTGTGGAAGTCGTGATAGCGCAGTGGAAGTCGTGATAGCGCAGTGGAAGTCGTGATAGCGCAGTGGAAGTCGTGATAGCGCAGTGGAAGTCGTGATAGCGCAGTGGAAGTCGTGATAGCGCAGTGGATGCGCGTTCGCTTCAGGTGCGAAAGGTCTGGAGTTCGAGCCCCACTGGAGCCGTTACGAATGTGCCCTTAGGCATTTGAGCCCCACTGGAGCCGTTACGAGTGTGCCCTTAGGCAAGGCATTTAAATTCCACGTTGCTACTTCTCTCTCCCTCGTGGCGATGGATTCCATCAGGGATGAGGTCTCGACAGTGATTTATATAAGTTGAAATAACTTGTTTCGCAATCGAGCTAAAATAAATTTGTATAAACTAACATATTGTGTATATGTTATCAACATGACAACAGTTTTTTTATTTAAGATACTATATCACGACATCGATTGTACATATAACGTAATATGATACATAGACAATCCACATCAGGGAACAACAAATACATGAAGTTGAACATGCATGAACATGAATATGTATTTATAATATTTTATAAAGTATGCACATCCTTTATACAATACTAATACGTGTAACTTGATAGCATATCACTGGATAGCATATCACTGGATAGCATATCACTAGATAGCATATCACTAGATAGCATATCACTAGATAGCATATCACTAGATAGCATATCACTAGATAGCATATCACTAGATAGCATATCACTAGATAGCATATCACTAGATAGCATATCACTAGATAGCATATCACTGGATAGCATATCACTAGATAGCATATCACTGGATAGCATATCACTAGATAGCATATCACTAGATAGCATATCACTAGATAGCATATCACTAGATAGCATATCACTAGATAGCATATCACTAGATAGCATATCACTAGATAGCATATCACTAGATAGCATATCACTAGATAGCATATCACTAGATAGCATATCACTAGATAGCATATCACTAGATAGCATATCACTAGATAGCATATCACTATAGCATATGATAGCATATCACTAGATAGCATATCACTAGATAGCATATCACTAGATAGCATATCACTAGATAGCATATCACTAGATAGCATATCACTGGATAGCATATCACTAGATAGCATATCACTAGATAGCATATCACTAGATAGCATATCACTAGATAGCATATCACTAGATAGCATATCACTAGATAGCATATCACTAGATAGCATATCACTAGATAGTCCAACAAGAATAGCCCGTTATTAGTATATATATATACTCAATTCCAAAATAAAGTGTGCACTTTTGAATTTAGAATATTTCACTATTTAGAAGACGTATCGGTTAGAAATTTCGCATAGTATACCTCAAGTATATTTGTCATCGATCAATTGCATAATCTACAACATGGTATGCAAAAAATGTCAGTCCAGTCTGTGAGACTTGATTTCGCATGATTTGCACGTGCAGCCCGAGGAAAATATACATGTCACCGGAAACTTGGATTTGTGTAATCCTTATGTTTTACATAACTGTTAAATCACATTTGAGTTCACATTGGTACACAATGAACATGCCTAGATTGAGCGAAAATCAACATATTCAAGCATTAACAATGCTTGCCCGTGGTGACAACGTCACTGACGTGAGTAGGGCGTTATGGTGCCACAGAAACACTATTATTCGCTTGCGCCAACGGTTCCAACAAACAGGTGGTGTAGCAGATCGCCGAAGAACTGGTAGACCAAGAGTAACGAATCGGCAAACGGACCGGTTTATTACGTTGACGCACCTGTGACGTCGTTTCCAAACAGCGTCTAGTACCGCGAGACAGTATGCATCAACAGCAAAGGTGCGCACATAATATACTGATCGAAAAAATCCCACCAGAACTACGATTAAAACAACTTTAAATGCATTATTGAATGTGACCTGATGCTTTGAGTACTTTTGCAACTTTGATTTTAGCACCGTCTCCTTTCTCGCATAAAAAAAGTTACTTAAACTGACCGAGACTTAAAATCTGATATATCTGCCATATTATACAGGGTCTGATCTAAAGTTTGGTACCAAATTTATAGGTTTCGGTTAAATAGGCGATGAGATATCACAGAAAACAAAGTGCACACTTTATTTTGGAATTGAGTATATGTTCCTTTAATGTCAAACCCCTTGCGGGGACCTATACATGTTTTCCTGGACTGGACAGGATTAGCCGACCTAAGTGGTTAACCAGTACTAAGCAATGTTTGTGAGGTGCATTGCTCAATGACACTACATACGTGGCCTGACCGAGTATCGAACCCGGGACCGTTCGATTCCAAATCCGACGCTATACCACTGGACCACGGATGCCACACACATTAGTCATAAATCAGTAAATCTCATAAATCTCGGCCGACTGAAATCGGTGGCAGTATTGTATATCATTGCATACCATAATTGCAATTCTTGTTGCGCCCCAATGTGAGGGACTCACATCTGTTCGTGTGTGTGCGTGTGCTCGACTGGTTTGTTAGTACTACAGCGCTATTAAGTCACAGTAATGGACCTTGTCATTGTAGATAAGAGAAAAGTTTTAATTCTTATTTAATAATTATTAATAATTTAGTTCTTAATTACTGTGTACATTGATAACCCATATGATTTGTGAATAGCGCCATCTTTTTCAATTTATTAATCTAATGATCAGATCGCTTCTATTCACCGTATATAATTATTATTGAATATTTTATTTATTTATGTCTCATCAATGTACAACAATAACAGAACAACATTAAAATAATACATGGTATAGTACATTGCCACTCATAAATGAGTTACAAGAGACGGTATTTATCAAAGTATAAAACACATCACATTATGCAGTTGTAATAATATAGTATGATACAACACATGATAAATCTGAATAGCCTACGCTAATCTAACCTAAAATAAGCTTACAAACAATCAAAATGATATCATAAAATGTTGATGATTGTATGAGAGCACTATTGCGCATATTAAAAATGTTTTGAAAAAGCAAATATCAACTATGACCAGATCAGAATTGAACTGATTAGCATAGACTATTCAGCTGGTATTAAAAATACATTGGATTATTAAGAAACATTGAAGCAGTATGTACAAAGGTAACAATAACGTCTTTGTAGAATATTAAAACAGGTTTTGGCACTTAATCTCATAATTTCTGCGTTGGAAAATATAAATATTAGCTTATCATTTGGAGAAAGAGCAGCAACGTAAAAGATCATCTGTGTTGCTTTCTTAAATAGGATTTGTCTTAAATCTTGATACAGCATACATTCCAAAATCACATGGGCCTCAGTTTCAATACAATTGTCACAAAAGGGACATATACGATTTTCTAATGATAAATTTTCATATCTACCTGTCTCTAGTCTCAATGGTGCTACACCACATCTAAATTTAGCAAACGCTGCTCTATGGCGTAAAGGAAGTATAATTTTGCAATATTCTTCAGTTTTATATTCTGATTTGAATAAGCAATAAGTTCGTAATTTATTTCTGCCTCTGCCGGAAGGGCCGACAGTATTATTAATATATGTATACCACATTGCCTTAAATTCATTCATAGCAGCAGCTTTGATTTTACATACAGATGAAGAAGAGATAGGATGCGAAATATTTAATGGAAATTCTACTCCCAGTTCTAATATACGCTTCTGGAATATGTAAAACCAATTTTTACAACGCAAAGAAGCCATTGAATCTGCCCACAATGCAATTCGTTTATTTAACGATGATGCGTTGGTGATTGAAAATCGTTTGTAGTGTCTAACTGTACACTCCAGTTGGCGAATATATGACGGATCCCACCCCATCTCTCCTAACAAAGCAGCATTCGGTGTATATTTATTTATTGAATGCATATTATTAGGTTTACTGATATGCCCACCGGTCCGGTGCGTCTTCTTGTTGTTTAATATCTGCTATATATATTTGTTGAAATGTGCACTTGTCACTTTAATAAAAACTTACTTACATAAATAATACGTCACATCTAGCACATACACATGATGGCGTGTCAATTCAACTGTTTGTTTCTGTGACAACGAGCAAGCCGTCACGTGTCAAATAAAAGGCACACAGTGTTGGGAACCCGCTATGTTAGCAATTATATTCAAATAGTTACTAACATTTCTTGGCCAAAACTATTCTAATAATGACACCTGAAAATCAAGTAAAAAAATAAATTCTTCAATGTATAGTAAGATAATTGTGTATTAAAACATAATCGAGTGAAAATAAATGTGTATGAAATGTGTTTGATATTATGTTCCTGCTCGGATAACTGATACGTTACCTCTATACCACCGCTTGCAGTCTTATAAATAATGTATAGGTAGTTACTCCTGGCAGTACTTAGTCAGTACACCACAATCGTATGGAAATTAAATTAACATAAGTCATCAATAACTAATACTAATGACAAGAACCTGTGTGTGTGTGTGTGTGTGTGTGTGTGTGTGTGTGTGTGTGTGTGTGGTGTGGTGTGGTGTGTGGTGTGGTGTGGTGTGGTGTGGTGTGGTGTGGTGTGGTGTGGTGTGGTGTGGTGTGGTGTGGTGTGGTGTGGTGTGGTGTGGTGTGGTTGTGGTGTGGTGTGGTGTGGTGTGGTGTGGGTGGTGTGGTGGTGGTGTGGTGTGGTGTGGTGGGTGTGGTGTGGTGTGGTGTGGTGTGGTTGGTGTGGTGTGGTGTGGTGTGTGTGTGGTGTGGTTGGTGTGGTGTGGTTGTGGTGTGGTGTGGTGTGGTGTGTGTGTGGTGTGGTGTGGTGTGGGTGTTGGTGTGGTGTGGTGTTGGTGTGGTGTGGTGTGGTGTGGTGTGGTGTGGTGTGGTGTGGTGTGGTGTGGTGTGGTGTGGTGTGGTGTGGTGTGGTGTGGTGTGGTGTGGTGTGGTGTGGTGTGGTGTGGTGTGGTGTGGTTTGGTGTGGTGTGGTGTGCGTGCGTGCGTTTAGTTATCGTCGCTACCGATTGCCCATATGAGCGACCTCTCATAAAGAGATTGATTAGTCATTTTAGATGTTTGGAGGATAGTGCAATTATACAGACAGATACCTATTCCAGAGTATCTCCTGGTTCCTTTACGTGCACGGTGTAAAGCATCGACACGATAAGTCGGTTTAAAGTCCCATCTGAAATACTGTTCATTTTATTAGGTTCAGACGGGGGATCGAACCTGCGATCCCTGGATTACCAGTCCAACGTGTTTACAACTGGACTACTTCCGTCTGTATGGAAGGTGTGCTCATTAACCAAACTATTTATCAGAATTATTATTATTACATATAATATATAATTATACAATGGTTGGTAGACAGGTCAATAAGTCACACATGTACTGTCGTGTTATTTTGTCATCTCATAGTGTCCGCTACAAATGTTATCATGCACAAATCTGACGATCCAAACATTATATCTAATGACCTACTGTTTCAACAGCAGAATTGGAATGGATTTTAAATGCCTAGACTAAGTCGTTTCAGCAAAGCATCACATTTACATACTATTAAGGCAGATTCAGTTACTTGCGTACATTCTTTGAGTACATGATAACGGTTAACCGGTATTTTCATATTCGTCCAAGAAAAAACCATCAAAGAGGCAGGTCGACCAAGTCTAAAACAAAACATGTTTACCTGTGAACTGAGTTCATAACATCTTGATATATTTGTTTTTATGTGTGGCATTTGGTGGGAGGATGGTGTGACATGTGTCAAGGACGAATCCGTTAGATATGGGATGTGATCCGGGTCTGGGGTACATGAATGTGTAGTAATATACAAATTTATTTTAGCTCGATTGCGAAACAAGTTCTTATAACTTATATTAATCACTCTCGAGACCTCATTCCTGATGGAATCCATCGCCACGAGGGAGAGAGAAGAGGCAACGTGGAATTTAAATGCCTTGCCTAAGGGCACAATCGTAACGGCTCCAGCGTGGTTCGAACTCCAGACCTTTCGCACCTAAAGCGAACGCGCATCCACCGAGCTATCACGACTTCCACATGAATGTGTGCAATGGATTCCTAGGGGAAATGAGGCTATCGCTGATAGTTGGGTGATTGGGCATTACATGTCAATGTCGCATATGCCCGGTAAACATGTGGACAAATCTATTATGATTGGGTAGTTAATTCCACTGCATGTTTAATTTGTCACAATTATTCACAAGAAAAAGAATTAGGTCTCAAGCTATTGAAACATGACATTAAATCTCGGGGAGTTTTGTTAATCATGAAGATATACTTAATAGTATGTATGAAGTTTATATAAAACATACATTATATAAACATAAACTAACAAAGCATGCATTATATTTGTATAATCTAATACGTTATCAATATTGTAAAATTCATAATAAAAATAATATCTTAATTTCTCAGTTGAAGTCAGTGGGACAGATTTGTCATCTGTGAATATGTCCACCCATTTGCACTTTCTACATCAGTCTTACGGCATTCTATGACCGATTTATTTCCTTGGCTCCTAGTATTACGGCCTCCTCAAATGTCACTGGTTTTCGGCTAAACGGTCTTTGTCGTGTCTGGTTTTACGTCGGCGAGTCTGGCTTCATGGCCTCTTCAGCGGTTGCAAAAAATACGACTGATTTTACGGGATATAGTGTCCCGTCTCCTTCCTTCCCACGGCAGCTGGGATCTAGTAATGTCGGGATATAGTGTCCCATCTCCTTCCTTCCCACGGCAGCTGGGATCTAGTAATGTCGGGATATAGTGTCCCATCTCCTTCCTTCCCACGGCAGCTGGGATCTAGTAATGTCAGGATATAGTGTCCCGTCCCCTTCCTTCCCACGGCAGCTGGGATCTAGTAATTTCGGGATATAGTGTCCCATCTCCTTCCTTCCCACGGCAGCTGGGATCTAGTAATTTCGGATATAGTGTCTCATCTCCTTCCTTCCCACGGCAGCTGGGATCTAGTAATGTAGTTCTAAGCACTGCTTTTACAAGAGATAATGATAATATCTCCCATAAATAATTTCACCGCTATTAATGTGTCATAATTATTTGTTCATACCAAGTATACTAAAGTACAAACTAGTTTCGACATTTTGGCGGAACAAAAATAAACTAAATTAATAATGAAATTAAAATTTACTTTTTTTAAATCATATTTTATTGCAAATCAAAAGTAAATTTGTCATACATATACAATACATAGCATGAACATACAGATGGTACATCTTTTACTTAACCCAATACCCAAGCAGGCATTATCTCTCATCTGGAATCATCTGCGTCGTTTGGTGTTTATTGTGTTGAGGTTTGAAGATTTATCCAAAAAGAAGAAGAACATAATAACTCATATATCAATATTATAATTATATGCATGTTTTCCCATGTTTGACAAATACCTGTGAAATGCTATCATACTGTACGAAATAAATATTCTCCTAACAAGAGAACAAATATGTATTAATATTGTCTTTTATTAATTAACTATAGAATATTGTCTGCAACATGACGTCAGTTGTTAGTGCAATACGAGCGTGAGCTCGTCAGTATCGATGCTTAACTCGGCCAGTATGGAGCTAGCACGGCCAGTATGGAGCTAGCACGGCCAGTATGGCGCTAGCACGGCCAGTATGGAGCTAGCACGGCCAGTATGGAGCTAGCACGGCCAGTATGTCGCTAGCACGGCCAGTATGGAGCTAGCATGGCCAGTATGGCGCTAGCACGGCCAGTATGGCGCTAGCACGGCCAGTATGGAGCTAGCACGGCCAGTATGGAGCTAGCACGGCCAGTATGGCGCTAGCACGGCCAGTATGGCGCTAGC
>CM026387.1:62034503-62059790 GCA_014843695.1 Archivesica marissinica
TGTATATGAGTGTATATGTATCACTGCATGAACTATATATTAGTGTATTCATGTCCAAGTTTAACTTAGTAAGGAACATTGTATTCATGTCCGAGTTTAACTTAGTAAGGAACATTGTTGTGTTCCGGTGTATATGAGTGTATATGTATCACTGCATGAACTATTTATTAGTGTATTCATGTACGAGTTTAACTTAGTAAGGAACATTGTATTCATGTCCGAGTTTAACTTAGTAAGGAACATTGCTGTGTTCCGGTGTATATGAGTGTATATGTATCACTGCATGAATTAGGTAGTGTATTCATGTCCTAGCTTAACTTAGTAAGGAACATTGCTGTGTTCCGGTGTATATGAGTGTATATGTATCACTGCATGATCTTTATAGTGTATTCATGTCCAAGTTTAACTTAGTAAGGAACATTGCTGTGTTCCGGTGTATATGAGTGTATATGTATCACTGCATGAACTACATAGTGTATTCATGTCCGAGTTTAACTTAGTAAGGAATATTGCTGTGTTCCGGTGTATATGAGTGTATATGTATCACTGCATGAACTATATAGTGTATTCATGTCCGAGTTTAACTTAGTAAGGAGCATTGCTGTGTTCCGGTGTATATGAGTGTATACTGCATGAACTATATAGTGTATTCATGTCCGAATTTAACTTAGTAAGGAGCATTGCTATGTTCCGGTGTATATGTGTGTATATGTATCACTGCATGAACTATATATTAGTGTATTCATCTCCGAGTTTAACTTAGTAAGGAACATTGCTGTGTTCCGGTGTATATGAGTGTATATGTATCACTGCATGAACTAGGTAGTGTATTCATGTCCTAGCTTAACTTAGTAAGGAACATTGCTGTGTTCCGATGTATATGAGTGTATATGTATCACTGCATGACCTTTATAGTGTATTCATGTCCAAGTTTAACTTAGTAAGGAACATTGCTGTGTTCCGGTGTATATGAGTGTATATGTATCACTGCATGAACTACATAGTGTATTCATGTCCGAGTTTAACTTAGTAAGGAATATTGCTGTGTTCCGGTGTATATGAGTGTATATGTATCACTGCATGAACTATATAGTGTATTCATGTCCGAGTTTAACTTAGTAAGGAGCATTGCTGTGTTCCGGTGTATATGAGTGTATACTGCATGAACTATATAGTGTATTCATGTCCGAATTTAACTTAGTAAGGATCATTGCTGTGTTCCGGTGTATATGAGTGTATATGTATCACTGCATGAACTATATATTAGTGTATTCATGTCCGAGTTTAACTTAGTAAGAAACATTGCTGTGTTCCGGTGTATATGAGTGTATATGTATCACTGCATGAACTATATAGTGTATTCATGTCCGAGTTTAACTTAGTAAGGAACATTGCTGTGTTCCGGTGTATATGAGTGTATATGTATCACTGCATGATCTATATAGTGTATTCATGTCCGAGTTTAACTTAGTAAGGAACATTGCTGTGTTCCGGTGCATATGAGTGTATATATATCACTGCATGATCTATATAGTGTACTCATGTCCGCCGGAGTTTAACTTATTAAGGAACATTGCTCTGTTCCGGTGTATATGAGTGTATATGTATCACTGCATGATCTATATAGTGTATACATGTCCGAGTTTAACTTAGTAAGGAACATTGCTGTGTTCCGGTGTATATGAGTGTATATGTATCACTGCATGACCTTTATAGTGTATTCATGTCCAAGTTTAACTTAGTAAGGAACATTGCTGTGTTCCGGTGTATATGAGTGTATATGTATCACTGCATGAACTATATATTAGTGTATTCATGTCCGAGTTTAACTTAGTAAGGAGCATTGCTGTGTTCTGGTGTATATGAGTGTATATGTATCACTGCATGAACTATATATTAGTGTATTTATGTCCGAGTTTAACTTAGTAAGGAACATTGCTGTGTTCCGGTGTATATGAGTGTATATGTATCACTGCATGATCTATATAGTGTATTCATGTCCGCCGGAGTTTAACTTAGTAAGGAACATTGCTGTGTTCCGGTGTATATGAGTATATATGTATCACTGCATGAACTATATATTAGTGTATTCATGTCCGAGTTTAACTTAGTAAGGAACATTGCTGTGTTCCGGTGTATATGAGTGTATATGTATCACTGCATGAACTATATATTAGTGTATTCATGTCCAAGTTTAACTTAGTAAGGAACATTGTATTCATGTCCGAGTTTAACTTAGTAAGGAACATTGTTGTGTTCCGGTGTATATGAGTGTATATGTATCACTGCATGAACTATTTATTAGTGTATTCATGTACGAGTTTAACTTAGTAAGGAACATTGTATTCATGTCCGAGTTTAACTTAGTAAGGAACATTGCTGTGTTCCGGTGTATATGAGTGTATATGTATCACTGCATGAATTAGGTAGTGTATTCATGTCCTAGCTTAACTTAGTAAGGAACATTGCTGTGTTCCGGTGTATATGAGTGTATATGTATCACTGCATGATCTTTATAGTGTATTCATGTCCAAGTTTAACTTAGTAAGGAACATTGCTGTGTTCCGGTGTATATGAGTGTATATGTATCACTGCATGAACTACATAGTGTATTCATGTCCGAGTTTAACTTAGTAGGAATATTGGTGTTCCGGTGTATATGAGTGTATATGTATCACTGCATGAACTATATAGTGTATTCATGTCCGAGTTTAACTTAGTAAGGAGCATTGCTGTGTTCCGGTGTATATGAGTGTATACTGCATGAACTATATAGTGTATTCATGTCCGAATTTAACTTAGTAAGGAGCATTGCTATGTTCCGGTGTATATGTGTGTATATGTATCACTGCATGAACTATATATTAGTGTATTCATCTCCGAGTTTAACTTAGTAAGGAACATTGCTGTGTTCCGGTGTATATGAGTGTATATGTATCACTGCATGAACTAGGTAGTGTATTCATGTCCTAGCTTAACTTAGTAAGGAACATTGCTGTGTTCCGATGTATATGAGTGTATATGTATCACTGCATGACCTTTATAGTGTATTCATGTCCAAGTTTAACTTAGTAAGGAACATTGCTGTGTTCCGGTGTATATGAGTGTATATGTATCACTGCATGAACTACATAGTGTATTCATGTCCGAGTTTAACTTAGTAAGGAATATTGCTGTGTTCCGGTGTATATGAGTGTATATGTATCACTGCATGAACTATATAGTGTATTCATGTCCGAGTTTAACTTAGTAAGGAGCATTGCTGTGTTCCGGTGTATATGAGTGTATACTGCATGAACTATATAGTGTATTCATGTCCGAATTTAACTTAGTAAGGATCATTGCTGTGTTCCGGTGTATATGAGTGTATATGTATCACTGCATGAACTATATATTAGTGTATTCATGTCCGAGTTTAACTTAGTAAGAAACATTGCTGTGTTCCGGTGTATATGAGTGTATATGTATCACTGCATGAACTATATAGTGTATTCATGTCCGAGTTTAACTTAGTAAGGAACATTGCTGTGTTCCGGTGTATATGAGTGTATATGTATCACTGCATGATCTATATAGTGTATTCATGTCCGAGTTTAACTTAGTAAGGAACATTGCTGTGTTCCGGTGTATATGAGTGTATATATATCACTGCATGATCTATATAGTGTACTCATGTCCGCCGGAGTTTAACTTATTAAGGAACATTGCTGTGTTCCGGTGTATATGAGTGTATATGTATCACTGCATGATCTATATAGTGTATACATGTCCGAGTTTAACTTAGTAAGGAACATTGCTGTGTTCCGGTGTATATGAGTGTATATGTATCACTGCATGATCTATATAGTGTATTCATGTCCGAGTGTTACTTAGTAAGGAACATTGCTGTGTTCCGGTGTATATGAGTGTATATGTATCACTGCATGATTTATATAATGTATTCATGTCCTCCGGAGTTTAAATTAGTAAGGAACATTGCTGTGTTCCGGTGTATATGAGTGTATATGTATCACTGCATGATCTATATAGTGTATTCATGTCCAAGCTTAACTTAGTAAGGAACATTGTTGTGTTCCCGTGTATATGAGTGTATATGTATCACTGCATGAACGATATAGTGTATTCATGTCCGAGTTTAAATTAGTAAGGAACATTGCTGTGTTCCGGTGTATATGAGTATATATGTATCACTGCATGATCTATATAGTGTATTCGTGTCCGAGTTTAACTTAGTAAGGAACATTGCTGTGTTCCGGTGTATATGAGTGTATATGTATCACTGCACGATCTATATAGTGTATTCATGTCCGAGTTTAACTTAGTAAGGAACATTGTATTCATGTCCGAGTTTAACTTAGTAAGGAACATTGCTGTGTTCCGGTGTATATGAGTGTATATGTATCACTGCATGATCTATATAGTGTATTCATGTCCGAGTTTAACTTAGTAAGGAAAATTGTATTCATGTCCGAGTTTAACTTAGTAAGGAACATTGCTGTGTTCCGGTTTATACCAGTGTATATGTATCACTGCATGATCTATTTAGTGTATTCATGTCCGAGTTTAACTTAGTAAGGAACATTGCTGTGTTCCGGTGTATATGAGTGTATATGTATCACTGCATGATCTATATAGTATATTCATGTCCGCCGGAGTTTAACTTAGTGAGGAACATTGCTGTGTTCCGGTGTATATGAGTGTATATGTATCACTGCATGATCTATATAGTGTATTCATGTCCGAGTTTAACTTAGTAAGGAACATTGCTGTGTTCCGGTGTATATGAGTGTATATGTATCACAGCATGATCAATATAGTGTATTCATGTCCGCCGGAGTTTAAGTTAGTAAGGAACATTGCTGTGTTCCGGTGTATATGAGTGTATATGTATCACTGCATGATCTATATGGTGTATTAATGTCCGAGATTAACTTAGTAAGGAACAATGCTATGTTTCGGTGTACATGAGTGTATATGTATCACTGCATGATCTATATAGTGTATTCATGTCCGAATTTAACTAATTAAGGAACATTGTATTCATGTCCGAGTTTAACTTAGTAAGGAACATTGCTATGTTCCGGTGTATATGTGTGTATATGTATCACTGCATGAACTATATATTAGTGTATTCATGTCCGAGTTTAACTTAGTAAGGAACATTGCTGTGTTCCGGTGTATATGAGTGTATATGTATCACTGCATGAACTATATAGTGTATTTTTGTCCGAGTTTAACTTAGTAAGGAACATTGCTGTATTCCGGTGTATATGAGTGTATATGTATCACTGCATGAACTATATAGTGTATTCATGTCCACGTTCAACTTAGTAAGGAACATTGCTGTGTTCCGGTGTATATGAGTGTATAATGTATCACTGCATGAACTATATAATGTATTCATGTCCTAGCTTAACTTAGTAAGGAACATTGCTGTGTTCCGGTGTATATGAGTGTATATGTATCACTGCATGAACTATATGGTGTATTCATGTCCTAGCTTAACTTATTAAGGAACATTGCTGTTTTCCGGTGTATATGAATGTATATGTATCTCTGCATGAACTATATAGTGTATTCATGTCCGAGTTTAACTTAGTAAGGAACATTGCTGTGTTCCGGTGTATATGAGTGTATATGTATCACTGCATGATCTATATAGTGTATTCATGTCCGAGTGTTACTTAGTAAGAAACATTGCTGTGTTCCGGTGTATATGAGTGTATATGTATCACTGCATGATTTATATAATGTATTCATGTCCTCCGGAGTTTAAATTAGTAAGGAACATTGCTGTGTTCCGGTGTATATGAGTGTATATGTATCACTGCATGATCTATATAGTGTATTCATGTCCAAGCTTAACTTAGTAAGGAACATTGTTGTGTTCCCGTGTATATGAGTGTATATGTATCACTGCATGAACGATATAGTGTATTCATGTCCGAGTTTAAATTAGTAAGGAACATTGCTGTGTTCCGGTGTATATGAGTATATATGTATCACTGCATGATCTATATAGTGTATTCGTGTCCGAGTTTAACTTAGTAAGGAACATTGCTGTGTTCCGGTGTATATGAGTGTATATGTATCACTGCACGATCTATATAGTGTATTCATGTCCGAGTTTAACTTAGTAAGGAACATTGTATTCATGTCCGAGTTTAACTTAGTAAGGAACATTGCTGTGTTCCGGTGTATATGAGTGTATATGTATCACTGCACGATCTATATAGTGTATTCATGTCCGAGTTTAACTTAGTAAGGAAAATTGTATTCATGTCCGAGTTTAACTTAGTAAGGAACATTGCTGTGTTCCGGTTTATACCAGTGTATATGTATCACTGCATGATCTATTTAGTGTATTCATGTCCGAGTTTAACTTAGTAAGGAACATTGCTGTGTTCCGGTGTATATGAGTGTATATGTATCACTGCATGATCTATATAGTATATTCATGTCCGCCGGAGTTTAACTTAGTGAGGAACATTGCTGTGTTCCGGTGTATATGAGTGTATATGTATCACTGCATGATCTATATAGTGTATTCATGTCCGAGTTTAACTTAGTAAGGAACATTGCTGTGTTCCGGTGTATATGAGTGTATATGTATCACAGCATGATCAATATAGTGTATTCATGTCCGCCGGAGTTTAAGTTAGTAAGGAACATTGCTGTGTTCCGGTGTATATGAGTGTATATGTATCACTGCATGATCTATATGGTGTATTAATGTCCGAGATTAACTTAGTAAGGAACAATGCTATGTTTCGGTGTACATGAGTGTATATGTATCACTGCATGATCTATATAGTGTATTCATGTCCGAATTTAACTAATTAAGGAACATTGTATTCATGTCCGAGTTTAACTTAGTAAGGAACATTGCTATGTTCCGGTGTATATGTGTGTATATGTATCACTGCATGAACTATATATTAGTGTATTCATGTCCGAGTTTAACTTAGTAAGGAACATTGCTGTGTTCCGGTGTATATGAGTGTATATGTATCACTGCATGAACTATATAGTGTATTTTTGTCCGAGTTTAACTTAGTAAGGAACATTGCTGTATTCCGGTGTATATGAGTGTATATGTATCACTGCATGAACTATATAGTGTATTCATGTCCACGTTCAACTTAGTAAGGAACATTGCTGTGTTCCGGTGTATATGAGTGTATAATGTATCACTGCATGAACTATATAATGTATTCATGTCCTAGCTTAACTTAGTAAGGAACATTGCTGTGTTCCGGTGTATATGAGTGTATATGTATCACTGCATGAACTATATGGTGTATTCATGTCCTAGCTTAACTTATTAAGGAACATTGCTGTTTTCCGGTGTATATGAATGTATATGTATCTCTGCATGAACTATATAGTGTATTCATGTCCGAGTTTAACTTAGTAAGGAACATTGCTGTGTTTCGGTGTATATGAGTGTATATGTATCACTGCATGAACTATATAGTGTATTTATGTCCGAGTTTAAATTAGTAAGGAACATTGCTGTGTTCCGGTGTATATGAGTGTATATGTATCACTGCATGAACTATTTAGTGTATTCATGTCCAAGTTTAACTTAGTAAGGAGCATTGCTGTGTTCCGGTGTATATGAGTGTATACTGCATGAACTATATATTAGTGTATTCATGTCCGAGTTTAACTTAGTAAGGAGCATTGCTGTGTTCTGGTGTATATGAGTGTATATGTATCACTGCATGAACTATATATTAGTGTATTTATGTCCGAGTTTAACTTAGTAAGGAACATTGCTGTGTTCCGGTGTATATGAGTGTATTTGTATCACTGCATGATCTATATAGTGTATTCATGTCCGCCGGAGTTTAACTTAGTAAGGACCATTGCTGTGTTCCGGTGTATATGAGTATATATGTATCACTGCATGATCTATATAGTGTATTCATGTCCGAGTTTTACTTAGTAAGGAACATTGCTGTATTCCGGTGTATATGAGTGTATATGTATCACTGCATGATATATATAGTGTATTCATGTCCTCCGGAGTTTAACTTAGTAATGAACATTGCTGTGTTCCGGTGTATATGAGTGTATACTTTTATGTATCACTGCATAATCTATATAGTGTATTCATGTCCCAGCCTAACTTAGTAAGGAACATTGCTGTGTTCCGGTGTATATGAGTGTATATATGTATCACTGCATGATATATATAGTGTATTCATGTCCTCCGGAGTTTAACTTAGTAATGAACATTGCTGTGTTCCGGTGTATATGAGTGTATATGTATGTATCACTGCATAATCTATATAGTGTATTCATGTCCGAGTTTAACTTAGTAAGGAACATTGCTGTGTTCCGGTGTATATGAGTGTATATGTATCACTGCATGAACTATATATTAGTGTATTCATGTACGAGTTTAACTTAGTAAGGAACATTGTATTTATGTCCGAGTTTAACTTAGTAAGGAACATTGCTGTGTTCCGGTGTATATGAGTGTATATGTATCACTGCATGAACTAGGTAGTGTATTCATGTCCTAGCTTAACTTAGTAAGGAACATTGCTGTGTTCCGGTGTATATGAGTGTATATGTATCACTGCATGATCTTTATAGTGTATTCATGTCCAAGTTTAACTTAGTAAGGAACATTGCTGTGTTCCGGTGTATATGAGTGTATATGTATCACTGCATGAACTACATAGTGTATTCATGTCCGAGTTTACCTTAGTAAGGAATATTGCTGTGTTCCGGTGTATATGAGTGTATATGTATCACTGCATGAACTATATAGTGTATTCATGTCCGAGTTTAACTTAGTAAGGAGCATTGCTGTGTTCCGGTGTATATGAGTGTATACTGCATGAACTATATAGTGTATTCATGTCCGAATTTAACTTAGTAAGGAGCATTGCTATGTTCCGGTGTATATGTGTGTATATGTATCACTGCATGAACTATATATTAGTGTATTCATCTCCGAGTTTAACTTAGTAAGGAACATTGCTGTGTTCCGGTGTATATGAGTGTATATGTATCACTG
Organism: Archivesica marissinica; assembly: GCA_014843695.1. Classification (NCBI taxonomy): domain Eukaryota; kingdom Metazoa; phylum Mollusca; class Bivalvia; order Venerida; family Vesicomyidae; genus Archivesica; species Archivesica marissinica. The sequence goes on from CM026387.1 coordinate 62,043,538, forward strand.
CATGAACTAGGTAGTGTATTCATGTCCTAGCTTAACTTAGTAAGGAACATTGCTGTGTTCCGGTGTATATGAGTGTATATGTATCACTGCATGATCTTTATAGTGTATTCATGTCCAAGTTTAACTTAGTAAGGAACATTGCTGTGTTCCGGTGTATATGAGTGTATATGTATCACTGCATGAACTACATAGTGTATTCATGTCCGAGTTTAACTTAGTAAGGAATATTGCTGTGTTCCGGTGTATATGAGTGTATATGTATCACTGCATGAACTATATAGTGTATTCATGTCCGAGTTTAACTTAGTAAGGAGCATTGCTGTGTTCCGGTGTATATGAGTGTATACTGCATGAACTATATAGTGTATTCATGTCCGAATTTAACTTAGTAAGGATCATTGCTGTGTTCCGGTGTATATGAGTGTATATGTATCACTGCATGAACTATATATTAGTGTATTCATGTCCGAGTTTAACTTAGTAAGAAACATTGCTGTGTTCCGGTGTATATGAGTGTATATGTATCACTGCATGAACTATATAGTGTATTCATGTCCGAGTTTAACTTAGTAAGGAACATTGCTGTGTTCCGGTGTATATGAGTGTATATGTATCACTGCATGATCTATATAGTGTATTCATGTCCGAGTTTAACTTAGTAAGGAACATTGCTGTGTTCCGGTGTATATGAGTGTATATATATCACTGCATGATCTATATAGTGTACTCATGTCCGCCGGAGTTTAACTTAGTAAGGAACATTGCTGTGTTCCGGTGTATATGAGTGTATATGTATCACTGCATGATCTATATAGTGTATACATGTCCGAGTTTAACTTAGTAAGGAACATTGCTGTGTTCCGGTGTATATGAGTGTATATGTATCACTGCATGATCTATATAGTGTATTCATGTCCGAGTGTTACTTAGTAAGGAACATTGCTGTGTTCCGGTGTATATGAGTGTATATGTATCACTGCATGATTTATATAATGTATTCATGTCCTAGCTCAACTTAGTAAGGAACATTGTTGTGTTCCCGTGTATATGAGTGTATATGTATCACTGCATGAACGATATAGTGTATTCATGTCCGAGTTTAAATTAGTAAGGAACATTGCTGTGTTCCGGTGTATATGAGTATATATGTATCACTGCATGATCTATATAGTGTATTCGTGTCCGAGTTTAACTTAGTAAGGAACATTGCTGTGTTCCGGTGTATATGAGTGTATATGTATCACTGCATGATCTATATAGTGTATTCATGTCCTAGTTTAACTTAGTAAGGAACATTGCTGTGTTCCGGTGTATATGAGTGTATATGTTACAATGCATGATCTATATAGTGTATTCATGTCCGAGTTTTACTTAGTAAGGAACATTGCTGTATTCCGGTGTATATGAGTGTATATGTGTCACTGCATGATCTATATAGTGTATTCATGTCCTCCGGAGTTTAACTTAGTAAGGAACATTGCTGTGTTCCGGTGTATATGAGTGTATATGTATCACTGCATGATCTATATAGTATATTCATGTCCGCCGGAGTTTAACTTAGTGAGGAACATTGCTGTGTTCCGGTGTATATGAGTGTATATGTATCACTGCATGATTTATATAATGTATTCATGTCCTAGCTCAACTTAGTAAGGAACATTGTTGTGTTCCCGTGTATATGAGTGTATATGTATCACTGCATGAACGATATAGTGTATTCATGTCCGAGTTTAAATTAGTAAGGAACATTGCTGTGTTCCGGTGTATATGAGTATATATGTATCACTGCATGATCTATATAGTGTATTCGTGTCCGAGTTTAACTTAGTAAGGAACATTGCTGTGTTCCGGTGTATATGAGTGTATATGTATCACTGCATGATCTATATAGTGTATTCATGTCCTAGTTTAACTTAGTAAGGAACATTGCTGTGTTCCGGTGTATATGAGTGTATATGTTACAATGCATGATCTATATAGTGTATTCATGTCCGAGTTTTACTTAGTAAGGAACATTGCTGTATTCCGGTGTATATGAGTGTATATGTGTCACTGCATGATCTATATAGTGTATTCATGTCCTCCGGAGTTTAACTTAGTAAGGAACATTGCTGTGTTCCGGTGTATATGAGTGTATATGTATCACTGCATGATCTATATAGTATATTCATGTCCGCCGGAGTTTAACTTAGTGAGGAACATTGCTGTGTTCCGGTGTATATGAGTGTATATGTATCACTGCATGATCTATATAGTGTATTCATGTCCAAGTTTAACTTAGTAAGGAACATTGCTGTGTTCCGGTGTATATGAGTGTATATGTATCACAGCATGATCAATATAGTGTATTCATGTCCGCCGGAGTTTAAGTTAGTAAGGAACATTGCTGTGTTCCGGTGTATATGAGTGTATATGTATCACTGCATGATCTATATAGTGTATTCATGTCCGAATTTAACTTATTAAGGAACATTGTATTCATGTCCGAGTTTAACTTAGTAAGGAACATTGCTATGTTCCGGTGTATATGTGTGTATATGTATCACTGCATGAACTATATATTAGTGTATTCATGTCCGAGTTTAACTTAGTAAGGAACATTGCTGTGTTCCGGTGTATATGAGTGTATATGTATCACTGCATGAACTATATAGTGTATTTTTGTCCGAGTTTAACTTAGTAAGGAACATTGCTGTGTTCCGGTGTATATGAGTGTATAATGTATCACTGCATGAACTATATAATGTATTCATGTCCTAGCTTAACTTAGTAAGGAACATTGCTGTGTTCCGGTGTATATGAGTGTATATGTATCACTGCATGAACTATATAGTGTATTCATGTCCTAGCTTAACTTATTAAGGAACATTGCTGTTTTCCGGTGTATATGAATGTATATGTATCTCTGCATGAACTATATAGTGTATTCATGTCCGAGTTTAACTAAGTAAGGAACATTGCTGTGTTTCGGTGTATATGAGTGTATATGTATCACTGCATGAACTATTTAGTGTATTTATGTCCGAGTTTAAATTAGTAAGGAACATTGCTGTGTTCCGGTGTATATGAGTGTATATGTATCACTGCATGAACTATTTAGTGTATTCATGTCCAAGTTTAACTTAGTAAGGAGCATTGCTGTGTTCCGGTGTATATGAGTGTATACTGCATGAACTATATATTAGTGTATTGATGTCCGAGTTTAACTTAGTAAGGAGCATTGCTGTGTTCTGGTGTATATGAGTGAATATTTATCACTGCATGAACTATATATTAGTGTATTTATGTCCGAGTTTAACTTAGTAAGGAGCATTGCTGTGTTCCGGTGTATATGAGTGTATATGTATCACTGCATGATCTATATAGTGTATTCATGTCCGCCGGAGTTTAACTTAGTAAGGAACATTGCTGTGTTCCGGTGTATATGAGTATATATGTATCACTGCATGATCTATATAGTGTATTCATATCCGAGTTTTACTTAGTAAGGAACATTGCTGTATTCCGGTGTATATGAGTGTATATGTATCACTGCATGATCTATATAGTGTATTCATGTCCTCCGGAGTTTAACTTAGTAATGAACATTGCTGTGTTCCGGTGTATATGAGTGTATACTTTTATGTATCACTGCATAATCTATATAGTGTATTCATGTCCCAGCCTAACTTAGTAAGGAACATTGTTGTGTTCCCGTGTATATGAGTGTATATGTATCACTGCATGAACTATATAGTGTATTCATGTCCGAGTTTAACTTAGTAAGGAACATTGCTGTGTTCCGGTGTATATGAGTGTATATGTATCACTGCATGAACTATATAGTGCATTCATGTCCGAGTTTAACTTAGTAAAGAACATTGCTATGTTCCGGTGTATATGAGTGTATATGTATCACTGCATGATCTATATAGTGTATTCATGTCCGAGTTTAACTTAGTAAGGAACATTGCTGTGTTCCGGTGTATACGAGTGTATATGTATCACTGCATGATCTATATAGTGTATTCATGTCCGAGTTTAACTTAGTAAGGAACATTGCTGTGTTCCGGTGTATATGAGTGTATAGGTATCACTGCATGATCTATATAGTGTATTCATGTCCACCGGAGAATAACTTAGTAAGGAACATTGCTGTGTTCCGGTGTATATGAGTGTATATGTATCACTGCATGATCTATATAGTATATTCATGTCCGAGTTTAACTTAATAAGGACCATTGGTGTGTTCCGGTGTGTATGAGTGTATGTGTATCAATGCATGATCTATATAGTGTATTCATGTCCGCCGGAGTTTAACTTAGTAAGGAACATTGTATTCATGTCCGAGTTTAACTTAGTAAGGAACATTGCTGTGTTCCGGTGTATATGAGTGTATATGTATCACTGCATGAACTATATAGTGTATTTATGTCCGAGTTTAACTTAGTAAGGAACATTGCTGTGTTCCGGTGTATATGAGTGTATATGTATCATTGCATGAACTATATAGTGTATTCATGTCCGAGTTTAACTTAGTAAGGAACATTGCTGTGTTCCGGTGTATATGAGTGTATACTGCATGATCTATATATTAGTGTATTCATGTCCGAGTTTAACTTAGTAAGGAACATTGCTATGTTCCGGTGTATATGATTGTATATGTATCACTGCATGAACTTTATAGTGTAGTCATGTTCGAGTTTAACTTAGTAAGGAGCATTGCTGTGTTCCGGTGTATATGAGTGTATATGTATCACTGCATGATCTTTATAGTGTATTCATGTCCACCGGAGTTTAACTTAGTAAGGAACTTTGCTGTGTTCCGGTGTATATGAGTATATATGTATCACTGCATGATCTATATAGTGTATTCATGTCCGAGTTTTACTTAGTAAGGAACATTGCTGTGTTCCGGTGTATATGAGTATATATGTATCACTGCACGATCTATATAGTGTATTCATGTCCTCCGGAGTTTAACTTAGTAAGGAACATTGCTGTGTTCCGGTGTATATGAGTGTATATGTATCACTGCATAATCTATATAGTGTATTCATGTCCCACCTTAACTTAGTAAGGAACATTGTTGTGTACCCGTGTATATGAGTGTATATGTATCACTGCATGAACTATATAGTGTATTCATGTCCGAGTTTAACTTAGTAAGGAACATTGCTGTGTTCCGGTGTATATGAGTATATATGTATCACTGCAAGATCTATATAGTGTATTCATGTCCGAGTTTAACTTAGTAAGGAACATTGTATTCATGTCCGAGTTTAACTTACTAATGAACATTGCTGTGTTCCGGTGTATATTAGTGTATATGTATCACTGCATGATCTATATAGTGTATTCATGTCCACGTTTAACTTAGTAAGGAACATTGCTGTGTTCCCGTGTATATGAGTGTATATGTATCACTGCCTGATCTATATAGTGTATTCATGTCCGAGTTTAACTTAATAAGGAACATTGCTGTGTTCCGGTGTATACGAGTGTATATGTATCACTGCATGGTCTATTTAGTGTATTCGTGTCCGAGTTTAACTTAGTAAGGAACATTGCTGTGTTCCGGTGTATATGAGTGTATAGGTATCACTGTATGATCTATATAGTGTATTCATGTCCACCGGAGAATAACTTAGTAAGGAACATTGCTGTGTTCCGGTGTATATGAGTGTATATGTATCACTGCATGATCTATATAGTATATTCATGTCCGAGTTTAACTTAATAAGGAACATTGGTGTGTTCCGGTGTGTATGAGTGTATGTGTATCACTGCATGATCTATATAGTGTATTCATGTCCGCCGGAGTTTAACTTAGTAAGGAACATTGTATTCATGTCCGAGTTTAACTTAGTAAGGAACATTGCTGTGTTCCGGTGTATATGAGTGTATATGTATCACTGCATGAACTATATAGTGTATTTATGTCCGAGTTTAACTTAGTAAGGAACATTGCTGTGTTCCGGTGTATATGAGTGTATATGTATCATTGCATGAACTATATAGTGTATTCATGTCCGAGTTTAACTTAGTAAGGAACATTGCTGTGTTCCGGTGTATATGAGTGTATACTGCATGATCTATATATTAGTGTATTCATGTCCGAGTTTAACTTAGTAAGGAACATTGCTATGTTCCGGTGTATATGAATGTATATGTATCACTGCATGAACTATATAGTGTAGTCATGTCCGAGTTTAACTTAGTAAGGAGCATTGCTGTGTTCCGGTGTATATGAGTGTATATGTATCACTGCATGATCGATATAGTGTATTCATGTCCACCGGAGTTTAACTTAGTAAGGAACATTGCTGTGTTCCGGTGTATATGAGTATATATGTATCACTGCATGATCTATATAGTGTATTCATGTCCGAGTTTTACTTAGTAAGGAACATTGCTGTGTTCCGGTGTATATGAGTATATATGTATCACTGCACGATCTATATAGTGTATTCATGTCCTCCGGAGTTTAACTTAGTAAGGAACATTGCTGTGTTCCGGTGTATATGAGTGTATATGTATCACTGCATAATCTATATAGTGTATTCATGTCCCAGCTTAACTTAGTAAGGAACATTGTTGTGTACCCGTGTATATGAGTGTATATGTATCACTGCATGAACTATATAGTGTATTCATGTCCGAGTTTAACTTAGTAAGGAACATTGCTGTGTTCCGGTGTATATGAGTATATATGTATCACTGCACGATCTATATAGTGTATTCATGTCCGAGTTTAACTTAGTAAGGAACATTGTATTCATGTCCGAGTTTAACTTACTAATGAACATTGCTGTGTTCCGGTGTATATTAGTGTATATGTATCACTGCATGATCTATATAGTGTATTCATGTCCACGTTTAACTTAGTAAGGAACATTGCTGTGTTCCCCTGTATATGAGTGTATATGTATCACTGCCTGATCTATATAGTGTATTCATGTCCGAATTTAACTTAGTAAGGAACATTGCTGTGTTCCAGTGTATACGAGTGTATATGTATCACTGCATGATCTATTTAGTGTATTCGTGTCCGAGTTTAACTTAGTAAGGAACATTGCTGTGTTTCGGTGTATATGAGTGTATAGGTATCACTGCATGATCTATATAGTGTATTCATGTCCGAGTTTAACTTAGTAAGGAACATTGCTGTGTTCCGGTGTATATGAGTGTATATGTATCACTGCATGAACTATATATTACTGTATTCATGTCCGAGTTTAACTTAGTAAGGAACACTGCTGTGTTCCGGTGTATATGAGTGTATATGTATCACTGCATGAACTATATAGTGTATTCATGTCCGAGTTTAACTTAGTAAGGAACATTGCTGTGTTCCGGTGTATATGAGTGTATATGTATCACTGCATGATCTATATAGTGTATTCATGTCCGAGTTTAACTTAGTAAGGAACATTGCTGTGTTCCGGTGTATATGAGTGTATATGTATCACTGCATGATCTATATAGTGTATTCATGTCCGAGTTTAACTTAGTAAGGAACATTGCTGTGTTCCGGTGTATATGAGTGTATATATATCACTGCATGATCTATATAGTGTATTCATGTCCGAGTTTAACTTAGTAAGGAACATTGCTGTGTTCCGGTGTATATGAGTGTATATGTATCACTGCATGATCTATATAGTGTATTCATGTCCGAGTTTAACTTAGTAAGGAACATTGCTGTGTTCCGGTGTATATGAGTGTATATATATCACTGCATGATCTATATAGTGTATTCATGTCCGAATGTTACTTAGTAAGGAACATTGTTATGTTCCGGTGTATATGAGTGTATATGTATCACTGCATGATCTATATAATGTATTCATGTCCTCCGGAGTTTAACTTAGTAAGGAACATTGCTGTGTTCCGGTGTATATGAGTGTATATGTATCACTGCATGATCTATATAGTGTATTCATGTCATAGCTTAACTTCGTAAGGAACATTGTTGTGTTCCCGTGTATATGAGTGTATATGTATCACTGCATGAACTATATAGTGTATTCATGTCCGAGTTTAACTTAGTAAGGAACATTGCTGTGTTCCGGTGTATATGAGTGTATATGTATCACTGCATGAACTATATAGTATATTCATGTCCGAGTTTAACTTAGTAAGGAACATTGCTGTGTTCCGGTGTATATGAGTGTATATGTATCACTGCACGATCTATATAGTGTATTCATGTCCGAGTTTAACTTAGTAAGGAACATTGTATTCATGTCCGAGTTTAACTTAGTAAGGAGCATTGCTGTGTTCCGGTGTATATGAGTGTATATGTATCACTGCATGAACTATATATTACTGTATTCATGTCCGAGTTTAACTTAATAAGGAACATTGCTGTGTTCCGGTGTATATGAGTGTATATATATCACTGCATGAACTATATAGTGTAATCATGTCCGAGTTTAACTTCGTAAGGAACATTGCTGTGTTCCGGTGTATATGAGTGTATATATATCACTGCATGATCTATATAGTGTATTCATTTCCGCCTGAGTTTAACTTAGTAAGGAACATTGCTGTGTTCCGGTGTATATGAGTGTATATGTATCACTGCACGATCTATATAGTGTATTCATGTCCTCCGGAGTTTAACTTAGTAAGGAACATTGCTGTGTTCCGGTGTATATGAGTGTATATGTATCACTGCATGATCTATATAGTGTATTCATGTCCGCCGGAGTTTAACTAAGTAAGGAACATTGCTGTGATCCGGTGTGTATGAGTGTATATGTATCACTGCATAATCTATATAGTGTATTCATGTCCGAGTGTTACTTAGTAAGGAACATTGCTGTGTTCCGGTGTATATGAGTGTATATGTATCACTGCATGAACTATATAGTGCATTTTTGTCCGAGTTTAACTTAGTAAGGAACATTGCTGTGTTCCGGTGTATATGAGTGTATATGTATCACTGCATGAACTATATAGTGTATTCATGTCCGAGTTTAACTTAGTAAGGAGCATTGCTGTGTTCCGGTGTATATGAGTGTATACTGCATGAACTATATATTAGTGTATTCATGTCCGAGTTTAACTTAGTAAGGAACATTGCTGTGTTCCGGTGTACATGAGTGTATATGTATCACTGCATGAAGTATATAGTGTATTCATGTCCGAGTTTAACTTAGTAAGGAACATTGCTGTGTTCCGGTGTATATGAGTGTATATATATCACTGCATGAACTATAGAGTGCATTCATGTCCGAGTTTAACTTAATAAGGAGCATTGCTATGTTTCGGTGTATATGAGTGTATATGTATCACTGCATGATCTATATAGTGTATTCATGTCCGAGTTTAACTTAGTAAGGAACATTGTTGTGTTCCGGTGTATATGAGTGTATATGTATCACTGCATGATCTATATAGTGTATTCATGTCCGCCGGAGTTTAACTTAGTAAGGAACAATGCTGTGTTCCGGTGTATATGAGTGTATATGTATCACTGCATGATCTATATAGTGTAATCATGTCCGAGTTGTACTTAATAAGGAACATTGCTGTGTTCCGGTGTATATGAGTGTATATGTATCACTGCATGATCTATATAGTGTATTCATGTCCACCGGAGTTTAACTTAGTGAGGAACATTGCTGTGTTCCGGTGTATATGAGTGTATATGTATCACTGCACGATCTATATAGTGTATTCATGTCCGAGTTTAACTTAGTAAGGAACATTGTATTCATGTCCGAGTTTAACTTAGTAAGGAGCATTGCTGTGTTCCGGTGTATATGAGTGTATATGTATCACTGCATGAACTATATATTACTGTATTCATGTCCGAGTTTAACTTAGTAAGGAACATTGCTGTGTTCCGGTGTATATGAGTGTATATGTATCACTGCATGAACTATATAGTGTATTCATGTCCGAGTTTAACTTCGTAAGGAACATTGCTTTTTTCCGGTGTATATGAGTGTATATGTATCACTGCATGATCTATATAGTGTATTCATGTCCGAGTTTAACTTAGTAAGTAACATTGCTGTGTTCCGGTGTATATGAGTGTATATATATCAATGCATGATCAATATAGTGTATTCATGTCCGCCTGAGTTTAACTTAGTAAGGAACATTGCTGTGTTCCGGTGTATATGAGTGTATATATATCACTGCATGATCTATATAGTGTATTCATGTCCGCCTGAGTTTAACTTAGTAAGGAACATTGCTGTGTTCCGGTGTATATGAGTATATATGTATCACTGCATGATCTATATAGTGTATTCATGTCCGAGTTTAACTTAGTAAGGATCATTGCTGTGTTCCGGTGTATATGAGTGTATATGTATCACTGCATGATTTATATAGTGTATTCATGTCCGCCGGAGTTTAACTTAGTAAGGAAAATTGCTGTGTTCCAGTGTATATGAGTGTATATGTATCACTGCATGATCTATATAGTGTATTCATGTCCGAGTTTTACTTAGTAAGGAACATTGCTGTGTTCCGGTGTATATGTGTTTAAATGTATCACTGCATGATCTATATAGTGTATTCATGTCCTCCGGAGTTTAACTTAGTAAGGAACATTGCTGTGTTCCGGTGTATATGAGTGTATATGTATCACTGCATGATCTATATAGTGTATTCATGTCCTAGCTTAACTTAGTAAGGAACATTGTTGTGTTCCCGTGTATATGAGTGTATATGTATCACTGCATGAACTATATAGTGTATACATGTCAGAGTTTAACATAGTAAGGAACATTGCTGTGTTCCAGTGTATAAGAGTGTATAAATATCACTGCATGATCTATATAGTGTAGTATTGTCCGAGTTTAACTTAGTAAGGAACATTGCTGTGTTCCGGTGTATATGAGTGTATATGTATCACTGCATGAACTATATAGTGTATTCATGTCCGCCGGAGTTTAACTTAGTAAGGAACATTGCTGTGTTCCGGTGTATATTACTGTATATGTATCACTGCATGAACTATATAGTGTATTCATGCCCGAGTTTAACTTAGTAAGGAACATTGCTGTGTTCCGGTGTATATGAGTGTATATGTATCACTGCACGATCTATATAATTTATTCATGTCCACCGGAGTTTAACTTAGTAAGGAACATTGCTGTGTTCCGGTGTATATGATTGTATATGTATCACTGCACGATCTATATAGTGTATTCATGTCCGAGTTTAACTTAGTAAGGAACATTGTATTCCTGTCCGAGTTTAACTTAATAAGGAACATTGCTTTGTTCCGGTGTATATGAGTGTATATGTATCACTGCATGAACTATATAGTGTATTCATGTCCTAGTTTAACTTAGTAAGGAACATTGCCGTGTTCCGGTGTATATGAGTGTATATGTATCACTGCATGATCTATATAGTGTATTCATGTCCGCCGGAGTTTAACTAAGTAAGGAACATTGCTGTGTTCCGGTGTATATGAGTGTATATGTATCACTGCATAAACTATATAGTGTATTCATGTCCTAGCTTAACTTAGTAAGGAACATTGCTGTGTTCCGGTGTATATGAGTGTATATGTATCACTGCATGAACTATATAGTGTATTCATGTCCTAGCTTAACTTAGTAAGGAACATTGCTGTGTTCCGGTGTATATGAGTGTATATGTATCACTGCATGAACTATATAGTGTATTCATGTCCTAGCTTAACTTAGTAAGGAACATTGCTGTGTTCCGGTGTATATGAGTGTATATGTATCACTGCATGAACTATATAGTGTATTCATGTCCTAGCTTAACTTAGTAAGGAACATTGCTGTGTTCCGGTGTATATGAGTGTATATGTATCACTGCATGAACTATATAGTGTATTCATGTCCTAGCTTAACTTAGTAAGGAACATTGCTGTGTTCCGGTGTATATGTGTGTATATGTATCACTGCATGAACTATTTAGTGTATTCATGTCCGAGTTTTACTTATTAAGGAACATTGCTGTGTTACGGTGTATATGAGTGTATATGTATCACTGCATGAACTATATATTACTGTATTCATGTCCGAGTTTAAATTAGTAAGGAACATTGCTGTGTTCCGGTGTATATGAGTGTATATGTATCACTGCATGAACTATGTAGTTTATTCATTTCCGAGTTTAACTTAGTAAGGAACATTGCTGTGTTCCGGTGTATATGAGTTGATATGTATCACTGTATGATCTATATAGTGTATTAATGTCCGAGTTTAACTTATTAAGGAACATTGTTGTGTTCCGGTGTATATGAGTGTATATATATCACTGCATGATCTATAGAGTGTATTCATGTCCGCATGAGTTTAACTTAGTAAGGAACATTGCTGTGTTCCGGTGTATATGAGTGTATATGTATCACTGCATTATCTATATAGTGTATTCTTGTCCGAGTTTAACTTAGTAAGGATCATTGCTGTGTTCCGGTGTATATGAGTGTATATGTATCACTGCATGATTTATATAGTGTATTCATGTCCGCCGGAGTTTAACTTAGTAAGGAAAATTGCTGTGTTCCGGTGTATATGAGTGTATATGTATCACTGCATGATCTATATAGTGTATTCATGTCCGAGTTTTACTAAGTAAGGAACATTGCTGTGTTCCGGTGTATATGTGTGTATATGTATCACTGCATGATCTATATAGTGTATTCATGTCCTCCGGAGTTTAACTTAGTAATGAACATTGCTGTGTTCCGGTGTATATGAGTGTATATGTATCACTGCATGATCTATATAGTGTATTCATGTCCTAGCTTAACTTAGTAAGGAACATTGCTGTGTTCCGGTGTATATGAGTGTATATGTATCACTGCATGAACTATATAGTGTATACATGTCAGAGTTTAACATAGTAACGAACATTGCTGTGTTCCAGTGTATATGAGTGTATAAATATCACTGCATGATCTATATAGTGTATTATTGTCCGAGTTTAACTTAGTAAGGAACATTGCTGTGTTCCGGTGTATATGAGTGTATATGTATCACTGCATGAACTATATAGTGTATTCATGTCCGCCGGAGTTTAACTTAGTAAGGAACATTGCTGTGTTCCGGTGTATATTACTGTATATGTATCACTGCATGAACTATATAGTGTATTCATGCCCGAGTTTAACTTAGTAAGGAACATTGCTGTGTTCCGGTGTATATGAGTGTATATGTATCACTGCACGATCTATATAGTGTATTCATGTCCGAGTTTAACTTAGTAAGGAACATTGTATAACTGTCCGAGTTTAATTTAATAAGGAACATTGCTTTGTTCCGGTGTATATGAGTGTATATGTATCACTGCATGAACTATATAGTGTATTCATGTCCGAGTTTAACTTAGTAAGGAACATTGCTGTGTTCCGGTGTATATGAGTGTATATGTATCACTGCATGATCTATATAGTGTATTCATGTCCGCCGGAGTTTAACTAAGTAAGGAACATTGCTGTGTTCCGGTGTATATGAGTGTATATGTATCACTGCATAATCTATATAGTGTATTCATGTCCGAGTGTTACTTAGTAAGGAACATTGCTGTGTTCCGGTGTATATGAGTGTATATGTATCACTGCATGAACTATATAGTGCATTTATGTCCGAGTTTAACTTAGTAAGGAACATTGCTGTGTTCCGGTGTATATGATTGTATATGTATCACTGCATGAACTATATAGTGTATTCATGTCCGAGTTTAACTTAGTAAGGAGCATTGCTGTGTTCCGGTGTATATGAGTGTATATGTATCACTGCATGAACTATATATTAGTGTATTTATGTCCGAGTTTAACTTAGTAAGGAACATTGCTGTGTTCCGGTGTACATGAGTGTATATGTATCACTGCATGAAGTATATAGTGTATTTATGTCCGAGTTTAACTTAGTAAGGAACATTGCTGTGTTCCGGTGTATATGAGTGTATATGTATCACTGCATGAACTATATAGTGTATTCATGTCCGAGTTTAACTTAGTAAGGAACATTGCTGTGTTCCGGTGTATATGAGTGTATATGTATCACTGCATGAAGTATATAGTGTATTCATGTCCGAGTTTAACTTAGTAAGGAACATTGCTGTGTTCCGGTGTATATGAGTGTATATGTATCACTGCATGAACTATATAGTGCATTCATGTCCGAGTTTAACTTAGTAAGGAACATTGCTATGTTTCGGTGTATATGAGTGTATATGTATCACTGCATGATCTATATAGTGTATTCATGTCCGAGTTTAACTTAGTAAGGAACATTGCTGTGTTCCGGTGTATATGAGTGTATATGTATCACTGCATGATCTATATAGTGTATTCATATCCGCCGGAGTTTAACTTAGTAAGGAACAATGCTGTGTTCCGGTGTATATGAGTGTATATGTATCACTGCATGATCTATATAGTGTATTCATGTCCGAGTTGTACTTAGTAAGGAACATTGCTGTGTTCCGGTTTTTATGAGTGTATATGTATCACTGCATGATCTATATAGTGTATTCATGTCCTCCGGAGTTTAACTTAGTAAGGAACATTGCTGTGTTCCGGTGTATATGAGTGAATATGTATCACTGCATGATCTACATAGTGTATTCATGTCCTCCGGAGTTTAACTTAGTAAGGAACATTGCTGTGTTCCGGTGTATATGAGTGTATATGTATCACTGCATGAACTATATAGTGTACTCATGTCCGAGTTGAACTTAGTAAGGAACATTGTATTCATGTCCTAGTTTAACTTAGTAAGGAACATTGCTGTGTTCCGGTGTATATGAGTGTATATGTATCACTGCATGAACTATATAGTGTATTCATGTCCTAGCTTAACTTAGTAAGGAACATTGCTGTGTTCCGGTGTATATGAGTGTATATGTATCACTGCATGAACTATATAGTGCAGTCATGTCCTAGCTTAACTTAGTAAGGAACATTGCTGTTTTCCGGTGTATATGTGTGTATATGTATCACTGCATGATCTATTTAGTGTATTCATGTCCGAGTTTTACTTATTAAGGAACATTGCTGTGTTACGGTGTATATGAGTGTATATGTATCACTGCATGAACTATATATTACTGTATTCATGTCCGAGTTTAAATTAGTAAGGAACATTGCTGTGTTCCGGTGTATATGAGTGTATATGTATCACTGCATGAACTATGTAGTTTATTCATTTCCGAGTTTAACTTAGTAAGGAACATTGCTGTGTTCCGGTGTATATGAGTTGATATGTATCACTGCATGATCTATATAGTGTATTAATGTCCGAGTTTAACTTAGTAAGGAACATTGTTGTGTTCCGGTGTATATGAGTGTATATGTATCACTGCATGATCTATATAGTGTATTCATATCCGCCGGAGTTTAACTTAGTAAGGAACAATGCTGTGTTCCGGTGTATATGAGTGTATATGTATCACTGCATGATCTATATAGTGTATTCATGTCCGAGTTGTACTTAGTAAGGAACATTGCTGTGTTCCGGTGTATATGAGTGTATATGTATCACTGCATGATCTGTATAGTGTATTCATGTCCGAGTTTAACTTAGTAAGGATCATTGCTGTGTTCCGGTGTATATGAGTGTATATGTATCACTGCATGATTTATATAGTGTATTCATGTCCGCCGGAGTTTAACTTAGTAAGGAAAATTGCTGTGTTCCGGTGTATATGAGTGTATATGTATCACTGCATGATCTATATAGTGTATTCATGTCCGAGTTTTACTTAGTAAGGAACATTGCTGTGTTCCGGTGTATATGTGTGTATATGTATCACTGCATGATCTATATAGTGTATTCATGTCCTCCGGAGTTTAACTTAGTAAGGAACATTGCTGTGTTCCGGTGTATATGAGTGTATATGTATCACTGCATGATCTATATAGTGTATCATGTCCGAGTTTAACTTAGTAAGGAACATTGCTGTTCCAGTGTATATGAGTGTATAAATATCACTGCATGATCTATTAGTGTATTATTGTCGAGTTTAACTTAGTAAGGAATATTGCTGTGTTCCGGTGTATATGAGTGTATATGTATCCTGCATGAATATATAGTGTATTCATGTCCGCCGGAGTAACTTAGTAAGGAACATTGCTGTGTTCCGGTGTATATGATGTGTATATGTATCACTGCATGAACTATATAGTGTATTCATGCCCGAGTTTAACTTAGTAAGGAACATTGCTGTGTTCCGGTGTATATGAGTGTATATGTATCACTGCACGATCTATATAGTGTATTCTTGTCCACCGGAGTTTAACTTAGTAAGGAACATTGCTGTGT